>CP139505.1:344873844-345047331 GCA_021014915.2 Artemisia tridentata subsp. tridentata | reverse complement strand
ACTTAAAACTACCTAACAACCACCAGAGGTCACAACTTATAGGAGAAGGTCAACACCTAGGATTCCTAGAGTGACTACCGGATCCTTGCCCCATGATTCACCTCTCCTAGCAGGTCACACAGCTAGAAGTGATGAGGGTGGCTCTAACCAAAATGCATTGATGGAATTATGTACCAAGCTAGCTGCCAAAGTTGAGAGTTTGGAGACAGATCTTACAAGCACCAAGGAGGAGCTCAAAGCCCACAAGGAGAATTTCACTAAAATTTTTACCAGGTTATCTTTAAAGGTGAAACAGCTGAAAGATCAACTCAATCAGAAAAGGGCAAGAATGGTATTGGATGATGATTCTTCTAGTGATAACTCAGATGATTCAGATGATGCTGATGGTGGAAATTCTTCCAAACAGGGGAGGAAATTTGGTAAAGACAAGGATGGATCAAGTTCTCAGGGGAGGCAAAATGAAGAAGAAGAAAGATTTGATATGGGTTCTGGTAATATGGATATGTAAGAAGAAGAACAGACACATAAAGCATTTCAGACTGTTACCCAAGAAGCTGAAAAAGTTCCAACTGCTGAGACAGAGCATCAAGCAGTTCCAACTGGTGACACTTCAGCTGAGCTAGTTTATGAAAGAAAAAGAGCAGACAAAGGTAAAAAGGCTATGACACAAGAGGAAGAGGAAGCAGCTCAAGAACTTGAAAGGCTCAAGACATTAAAACCAAAAACTCAAGTTCAGATAGACTTTGATGCAGAGGTAGCAAGGAAAATGATAGAAAAAGATTTGGCTGATGAAAAAGCTAAGAAAGCTCAGATAGCTCAAGATGAGGAATTAGCAAGGAAAATGGCTGCTGATGATGAAAGGAACATAGCTGGTTTCATGGATAGAACAAGAACTAAAGATTTTAATCAAGAAGAGTTCAATGAGAAACTTCAATACTTGTTGGATTCTGATTGTATTATAAAAGCTCATGCTGTAATGATTCTTAATGATTAGGAGTTAAATGAAGAAGAAAAGTCAGAGGAGCTCAAAGAATTTATCTTGAAGACAAACAGAGAAGCTACTTGGAGTAACCTAATGCACAGAATCAGAGAAAGGCAAAAGTCAGGTTACAAGACAAAGTTGCCTACCAGGAAGGAAAAACTCAATTTCATGAAGCACTATTTGAAGAATCAAGCTAATTACAAGATGAGTGACTTTACTGGATGGACAAATGCTGAGATTGAAAGGAAATTCTTTGAAACATATGCAAGATTGAATACTCCAATCAGAGAGGACATGACAAGGAAAAAGAAAAGAGAACCAGAGGTTCTTGAATCTGATGCTGCAAAGAAACAAAAGTCTGAAGAAGAGGAATTAACCAATGAGAAGATCAAGAGCATGATGATGATTGTTCCAGAGTCTTCATATATCAAACTTTTACAAGTAAAACATCCAATCATTGACTGAGATGTTTTCACTGATGGAAGAATGAAAGGATGGAAGATAGTCAGACTTGGTGATATTTCTGAAAGGTACAAATTGTTTGAAGATTTACTCAGAGGATTTGACAGAGAAGATCTTAATCAGTTATGGAGTTTAGTTAAAGAATGATTCAGAGTTCAAAATCCTACTGAAGATAAAGATAAAGAGTTATGGGTGCATCTGAAAAGAATTTATGAACCTGATAGAGGAGAATCAATGTGGAGATTCCAAGCACAAATTGAAGATGTCTCTTGGAAGTTATTTGATACGTGTGGAGTACACAAAGTTTCTACTAAAGATGGCATAGAAATCTATATGTTAGTGGAAAAGGATTATCCACTCAGATCAAGTGTTTTAACATCTATGTTATATACAAAGCTGAGGGTTGAAGAAGATTCTGAAATGGCAGATTTGTTGGTGACAAAGATTTTCAACCTTGCAGAACAAAGAAAGCTAAGTAGTAAGAGACAGTTATGAAAGCTGTTTGGAAGAATCCCCCTCATATAGAAAATGAAGCTTAATTTGAAGAAACTTAGTGATTTGGGAAGAAATCATAAGTTTAGGGGAGGATTGTTAGGAAATTAAGCTATAGCAGTTAGTACGGCTGAAGATTGAAGTTAGTACTGCTGAAGAGTTTTGAAGACAAATAGTAGTTCGTACTGTTTGTATGAAGAAGTTAGTACGGTTTATGTTTTTGTGTAAGATAATTATAGAAAAGATATTGTGTATATCTTATACGATTAGGTTGATAGTTATCTTGTAAAGGAATCCTTAGTCTATAAAAGGATTGGCTAGGTTAAAGTTTAAAAACGAATATATGAATAAGAACGAATTAGTGCGTATTGTTTTGTTAAGATTCAAGGTTGTAAACCCTAGCGATAGGAGATCACTCATATTATTCATTAATAATATTGAATCGTTGAAGTTGAAGTATATTGTGTTCCTTGTTCATTCATTCATTGTTGATTCATTAATACAAAACACAAACAAACAAAACTTCTAAGTGCTAGCTAGTAAATTCCACGTGCTAGACTAGACATCATTCAAAGTATACATCTAACACAAGGAGTGTGTGTAGATCCGGTCAACCCTAAAACCCTATTTCGATCCATTTCTAGTCGTGTAAGTCATTCCACTTGTTCAATAATCTCTCTTATGGTTTTAGAATGTTTATAACATTTATTAGATCCCATATAAGTCCCTTGTTTAAGCCATGATCACAAAACCTAGGTGTTTTCATTTTAAAACCCTAAAAACATATCGAGTTACTATTTTGATCATAAAACCTTTCCATAAGCTATAAGCTCATAAAAGCTACTTATCTGGGCTTATTCTAATAATCCATAAGCTGTAAAACCCTTTTGTAATCTAAAAATACACTTTGCACGATTTTTGGACTAGTTTTTGTTGGGAAGTAACGTATTCCATGCATAGGGGTATATATTGTAACTTTTGGAAACTATTTAGTATAAGGGTTATGTCTGTCATTTTTATAAAATTATCAGTATATAAGGACCTATTTTGTAAAGTTTTAAAGTAAATGGGTTAGTAAATAATATTTATTATATAAAGGACTAATTTTGTAAAAGTTGATTAATCAAGGGTATATATTGCCAATTTACAAACTTAAGGGTATAAATGAAATATTTTTATAAATTGAAAAGCTATCTTTTAAACTTAACAACGTATCACGATACTAGGGAATTTCATGTGAGGGGTTTCATTTGGGTATACGTTTCGACGAGTTTGCTGGGTTTACGAGTTAAAGTGCCCTAGCTCCTCAAACATTTACTAAATGACCTCTGAATTATGATAGCCCGAACAGTGTTACGTTATATATAAATCTAGTGAATTAAAGAAACATTTACTTTAAAAACAAAGTTTGGAAACATAGACAAACTAACTAAGACTTGACATACAATCATATTTCCCTAAACTAAGGTGAGTTTGTAGCATCGCTTTTAAATGTTTTGATTATTTTATAAAAACCCTCGAGGGGGATACATGCTATAAACCAGAAGACAAGTGGTATGTGTGAAAACACATACCTTTTCTTGACAAAAAACAGACCAAAATAACCAAAAACTGATCTATAAATGCCAAATATATGTGTTTTTGCGTTTGTAAATGTGCAGGTACGGATATTAAGAAATGGACAAAAACAAAGGAAAAACCGGCAAAAACGGGCACGAGAATGGAAAGAGCCGAAGCCGGGGAAGGAATTTACCAAAGTGATCATCTCTTTTGTCAAATAGTCAAAAACAACCCTTGGATCAACTTCACAAAAATGGTACAATTAGTCCTTGGATTTCATCAAATTACAACCTTGGTCCTTTATGTTTAAAACTAACTCCAACCTAATCCTAAATCCTTAAACCGTATCCTATAAATAAAGAAAACAAACCCAACCCAATAAATAAACCCAAATCCCAAGCCCAACACTTCCCAGCCCACCACTTATCTGTACCCGGATCCTAAACCATACTCGAGTCAAACCCAATTAACTCATTAAACAATAAAAACAATATTTCCCTCCTTTCACTATACTCCCTTCGTCCCTAATTTTACCCTGCTTCCCCTGATTTTACCCCGTACACTTAGTGCTTCTAGAAGCCTGACATGTGATGTGACACCATGGAATGCCACATAGGACTATTGGAGCTTTCTGATTGGATGAAACACATAATTGCAAGATCCAAGGGCTGCTATTGAAGGATTGGTGATCAAGATTGATCCAAGGGATGTGATGAGAAGTTCCAGACGATTCTGAAACCCTAGAAGCTCACCTCAGCTGGCTATAAATTGCCCTCTTCTCACACACAGAAAGGGTGTTAGGAGTAATGGGTAATTTAGGAGTAGTGTAGTGTAGATTAGAGACTAGGTTTAGCTTATTATCAGCTCTTTAGGTCAATTCAGAGTAATTGTATTTCCTTTAAAAACATTTGTAGTCATTTTCAAGTTTTAATAAGAATTAAGTTTGCTTAATTTCATTTTTAGCTTAATTTTGCTCTTTGCTTATTGCTACTGCTTATTTGCTTCTTATATTGCTTTTATGTGCTTATATCTGTCTTTTATTGCTTATTAGTGTTTATTTACTGATTTGATATCATTTGTTCATGTTTTCATAATAAAAATCATAAAAATAACAAAAATAGCATAATCCAGTTTAGCTTATTACTAGTGCTTAAATTTAGTTGTAATCTGCTTTTTATCCTTTCTTTTACTTGTTTGAACATCAGTCTTTCATTATCTTAGCTTACGTGTTCTTAATCTCTTGAAAATAAAAAATCAGTAACCTAAGAGAGTGTTTGGATCAAGCCCCAAAGTGGGTGGTCAAATTTGGGATCACTGTTCATATGCACTTAGGAGAAGTTTGATCCAGCTTAAAATGATTTAGATAAGTAGTTTGTAGTTTCTTTTAAGCTGCTTTTTAAGATTTCATAGGTCTAGGTGTTTTTGCCTTGAATTAAGTTTAAAATCTGATCATCATTAGCTTATTATTAAGACTTATAGATTTGTCCTTGTTTCTGATATTTTTGTGTTCTTTATAGTAATTTAAGCTATTACTCAAGATTTGGGTTGAATTCATGTGGTTTTGTTAGGATTTAGATTAAATTTCATTAAATCTGTTGCATCAGTACACCATTTTCCTATATTGCAGTCTGCATAGCTTTTCTAGGTTTCTTATAGGTTCTTATTTAGCTCATTTTGGTCTAATCTCAGCTTTTACAAGTTACTTGGTAGGAGTATTTTATAAGTTTTCAGTTACTATTGGTTGGCCTTGTGATCTAAGTACTTAAAATTAAGTTAGAATATGCTTTTATTGGACTGAATTGCCCTACACCTGCACTAATCTGTCCCAAGTAGCTAGTTTCTCAGCTTATTATCTACTTATCTATTAGTGATCTAGGTCTAAATTTTGGTTTCTGAATAATTCATAGTATAAGCTTGTTGTGGTTTCAGTTTGGTTGTCTAGTACTAGCTTTTGGATAGCTTTTAGGTAGCTTAAAGTAGGGCTGATAGGCTGTTTGTGTTTCAGAATTGAATATTGCTTTTTGAACTTTTGCTTTTCCTAGTGTGCTAATTCAGTTTCAATAGTATATTTAGGATAAGCTTAGTTAGAATTAGCTTATTGCAAGTATTGGCACAAGCTTATGCAAGCTTGTGCCCATTTTAGCTTATTATTTGCTTTTTTTCTTTCTTTTCAAAACTGTTAAGGTTTAGCTTATTTTCTCAGGTCATTTAAGGTTTTCAAAAAAGATTGTTTTTACTACATTAGCTTATTTTCATCTGTTTTATAAAGTCCAAAAAGAAAAATAAAAAAATAAAAATAAATAAATAAATAAAATTTAAATAGCAAAAAGGTGAGGCCAGGTTCGAACCTGAGACCTCACCCTTCCCAGCCTCACAACACCACACTCACACCCAACTGCCCTAGGGACTTATTTCAGTTATAGCTTTCATAGTTTTTTAATTAACCACTTTTAGTTCTTTTTAGCTTATTAATCTTGTTTAGCTTATTTTCTGCTTATTCTGAAAAAACAGTTTCACTTTTCTTATTTTTCCTAGGACATTTAGTTAAAGTATTTACCTGCAAAAATTTAGATTTTTCCTAAAAGTTTTTATATTTTTAATCATTTTATTTGTTTAAATTAGTTTTAAATTCATAATAAATAAAATATAAATCAGAAAAATAAAATTCTTTTTTCTAAAATTCTTGTAGGTTAATTAGGACTTAGGAAAAATAGTTTTGCCTTTCTAGGACTAGAATTTCATAGGTTTCACTTTTAAAGCTCGGGATTAGCCCGAGCGCGCGCGTTTTTAGGATTTCCTTTACGTTTCTAGTTACGTGTGCTTTAGATTATCGTTTTCCTTGCTTATTATATTGTTTTTACTTTATGTTTTCTTATTTTAGCTTAATAATCCACAATCTCTCTTTCATCAATATTCACGACACGTTTCACGAACCGAAATCACATAATTCCATTCATCCTTTGACGGGGAAAACGACCCGGGTTTACATATTGCCTTTGTAATTCCTTGGACTATAATTGACATAATGCATCAATTTTTGGCGCCGCTGCCGGGGAAGTTTGAAGTGAACTTTTGATTTCCGTTTGTCGATTCGTGTTTTGAAGACCCTTCCCCATGAAGTTATCGTTTTTTTCTCGTAAATATTTTTCTTATCAAAAACAAAATAAAAATAAAAAAATAAAAAAACCACTAACACTTTTCCTAAAGTGTTTAAAATACCAAAAAAGTAAAAAACAACAAAAGAAATCGTGTAGTTAATTGTTTCGGATTACTTTTTGACTACGACCTATACAAGGGGTTTAAGGAGGTCTTGACATTAAATTGCAGACCGAAAAGAGATCCATTCTTCTCTTCCACCACTCTGCGAGTAGTTAAAAGGAAACGAAATCGGTTGACGAATCGATTACAAAAATATTGTTTTTCAAGTTTTACATAAATATAAAAACTCAAAAACATTTTCTTGTTCAAAATTTGTTTAAATTTTTTTTTCTTCTATCTTCATTCGTTTTCCATATTTTCATTCAATTTTTTCTTTCTTTTATAAAAACCACCAAAAAAATCTTCGCTATCCTCTTAAATGTTTAATTCTTATCTCTTTACCCTCTCATCGTTTAATTCTTCACAATGATCGATTTGTCACCATATCATCCCCATGATCTTCGGACCATAGAGGATTTCTATCGTCCGTCACTTATCGGTAGAGGAGGACCGATCGCTCCAACATCCGTTCCGGGAACCGATTTTGAATTGAAAAATCATATGGTTCGATTGCTTCGACAAAATTGCCAATTCTACGGATTTCGAGATGAAGATGCAAACGAGCACCTAAACAAGTTCATATCTATCACTCAATCCATTAAGGAGAAAGGAGTTTCTCAAGATAGCATTCGTTTGAATCTTTTTCCATTCTCTTTATCCCACAACGCTGAATCGTGATTTTATACTCTTAAAACCCATTCAATTCATACTTGGGAAGAGATGTTCCTCAAGTTTCTTTCAAAATACTTTTCGCATTCTAAAACGGTGCAGCTTAGGAAAGACATTCTGAATTTTCGGCAATTGCCCATGGAGTCAGTATTTAAAGCTTGGGAACGATTCAAATCTTTGTTACGGAAATGTCCTGATCACAAAATTTTGCTTCTTGATCCAATCCTAACCTTTTATCATGGTATAACTCCGATTGATCGAGACAAAATCATGTTGGCTGCCGGAGGAAATCTCATGCGGAAAACTCCTCAAGAGGCTTATGATTTGATTGAGAATATGACACATCATCATTATCAGTGGGACGCTGAAGTTCAGTATGCCTCTATTACTGTGATGAGTGATCATTATTCCAAGAAAATTTCCGCTATGAGTGCACAAATTGAGGTCCTTTACCAGCAAGAAACTTATATAAGTCAACATTGTCGATACAGAACAGGTCATCCTTACACAATAATTTTACATACTCCGATGACGATGAGAGTGATGATGATCAACCTTTTGAAGAAGAAAACCCTAAGATAGATCCACTCATTAAGGAATTTTCAGATACCTTGTCAATGGGGGACAAGGAAGTCGAAATCAATCCTCTTGAGGAAATTGATGAACTTGTTCCAATCCCAAGGGTATCTGAGAAACCTTCCGATTCAATCTCTATGACTATCACAAATCCTTTGTTTGAATTCGATTAAGAATTTATTCTAAATTAAGATAATCCAATCTTTGATATTCAAAATGAGGAGAGTGATGAGTCCGAAACAGAACCCGAGCTTACAAATTTACATCATAAGAGTGATTCTCTTCTCGAGGAGTTCGCCGATGAACTCGCTCATATTGATCCAATCCCACCGAGGGATGCAGACGATAATTTTGATTTTGAATCAGATCTGAGAGAGTTAGAGTTTTTGCTTAATCATGATCCATAGATTGATTCTTCTTCTTGTCACGAGGAGTTCGCCGATGAACTCTCTCACATCATATCTCCGCCGGAGTATGATTACTCTAAGGACTCGGAGGGGGACGTGATCTATAGTGAGCAGTTGCTTATTAAAGACACTATCCTGAATCTCCCTCCTGAGGTGCTTTTAGATCATGAACTTAAGAGCTTAAACGACAAACTTGATATTGATGGAGATTTTCTCCCAATTACTATCAGAATCTTTCTTCCTTTTCTCACATATGATGTGATTTCTTCTCTTCTTCACTCCTTCGGGAGTGAGGATACCATCTTCGACCCCGACATCACCACTTATAATTTCTTTTTAGAGCCGTAGGTATCTCATCGGAGTGGAACTTTCGTATGCTTCAATGTTTATCCAAACCTCTTGAACGAAAGTCCGATGGAGTTTATCTTTTCCACATGCTCCCCCAAGAACAATTAAATTCGGGGCGAGTCAAGCTATACGACTCGGTAAATAAACAAGCGCTTTATAACACCCTCAATAAAATACGACTTATTAAATATGACTTATAAAATACGCTATAAATTAAAACTTGAGTTATATATCATGTTATGACTCGAGATCACACAATATGAACTTATAACCTAAAGTAAAATACGAAGTGGTACAAAGACTCTATAATTAAACATATGGCACGTTTAAAAGTTTCCCCATAGGCCGAAATTAAATAAACTTTGTACACAATATTTTGGAAGATAAGTATAAATGATTTGACTAATTATGGAAGGTTGCAAATCACCATTTGATTACCCCTAATTTTCGGTAATTGCTCCCCATAATATTGATTGAAATCGTGTGTGTTACCTCTCCAAAAACAAACCCTAAACTCTCTCACTATCTCCATTTGCACGGCAAGACAAGAAACCAAAAACAAACCCTAGAAATTATTCCATTCGGCATCAAGGAGAAGCTTTGATCATTGTTTCTTATTCAATTCGTATCACACAAAGGTAATCAAATACACATCTTGTTAATCCATTCGAATTGTTGATCAAAACCTAACCGATCCTTGTGTATCTTTTCTTGCATTCGATCTTGATCAAGAGAAGTGGTGTTGGTGATTTGATCATTTTGGAATCATTGTATCCTTGTTCCTATTCGACCCATATAAGAGGTAATCATAAACCTTAAATCTATAATAATACTTTCGATCAATATGTATTAAGATGTGTTAATATGATTATCTATGTATTTGAAATCGGATTTATATAAACCTCACATAAAATCATAAATCATCATCATAAAGTAATGAATTGGTAATTAACTTTGGATGGATTTTCGTGAGTAATTTGATATGGGATATTTGGGACATGTTAATATGATGTTAAAATTAGTGTTGTATGAATATTGAGAATCGTGGATGTGTTTGGGTGCGTTAATAAAAGTTATAATGGTCTAATTGAAAACCTAGGTTGCTGTCCAGAAAATTAGGTCGAATTGAAGGGGTGTATCTTGATGATAACAACGTATTTTTGGGTGATTTTTGAGTCTAAAATCAAGTTCTGGAAAATAGATTTCTGAATATACTTTTACTACTTAATAAAATCTGGAAATATTATGTAAAATACTTAAGACATGTAGGTATATCTGGGTAAAAGTATAGAATTTTTTAAGCTCGTTAAGGTGTGTAAAAAAAATAACTAAAGTCGGGTCTGTTTTCAATTGTAATGCTGAATTTGAGTAATTACTTATTTAAAATACTTATGAGCTTATTTGCCTTACCTTTAGAAACTAAATAAGTTAATTGTCATCTTAAAAGTATTTAACTTACGTTTTGATTAATTATCATGTAACCTTTAACTTTGGCATAATTGCAATAATAACCCTAATCTTTGAATGGTGATAATATGAAAACCAAATTATATGAATTAAACCCTAAAACTGCTAATTTGGGAAATATAACTTAATTATGACCTAATTGAATGTATGAAACCCTAATTGGAATTTAATTACTTTAAATGATCAATTAAAATGACTTGTGTAATTAGAAACCCTAATCTCACACTTACTTAATTTGGAAACCCTGTTTTGACTTGTAAAACTCTAAATTGTGAAATGACATCATTTTATAAGTATATTAATATATGAAACTCAATTTTGACATTAATAACTATTTAAACCTTTTTAAATACTATTTACTATTTTTAGAAACCCTAAATTGCTTTTAAACCTAAATATGGAAAGTTACTATTTTTGAAAAGTTACTAAATATGGAAACTTGCTATTTTTGGAAAGTTACTAAATATGGAAAGTTACTAAATATGGAAAGTTACTAATTATGGAAACCTGCTAAATATGGAAAGTTACTTAAAATGGAAAGAAAACTAAAATGAAACTGTTGGGAATTAAACTTAAGCAGTTAGTACGGTTGAAGTATACAAGAACAGTTAAGACTATTGATACAAGGACATTTAAGACTGCTGATGGAAGAGCAGTTAGGATTGCTGAAGAAACAAAAGTTTGGACTGCTTAAGAGATCAAGGTGAAACCGTTTTGAAGATAATTATAGAAAAGATATAGTATATATCTTATTGATATAGAATGATTCGGTTAGATATTTAACGTGTAAAGGACTCTTTACATTATAAAAGGAGATCCTTAGATTAGGGTTTTATATACACAGATATACGAATACATATCATTCAGATCTATTGTAATCGTTCAATACATTGAAGTGATAAGTTTGGTTGATATCGTTGTTCTTATTGTTTTACTTAATCAATCACCAAACACAAACTTATATTCTTCTAAGTGCTTGATAGTAAATTCCGCGTGCTATCAAGTATATACTCAAAGTATCTCCAACACAAAGTGTGTGTTTAGATCCGGTCAAGTGGTATCAGAGACCAAGGTTTTTGATACGTTGAGTTTAGAAGAACCAGAAGTATTTACTCACTAGCAATCCAAGAAGATGGACATGGAGACACCTCAAACCTCAATCCTTGCTAAACTCCCCATGCTGAAACAGAATGAATACGACTTATGGCGGCTCAGGATAGAGCAATACTTCATGGTGCAAGACTATGCATTATGGGATATTATTATCAATGGTGATTCCTTCAAACCAGTTGCTGTTGAAGAAACACGTGCTGATGGTTCCAAGGTCACAAAGCTTAACACTGAGCCAGTTACAAACGAGGAGAGAATCAAAAATAAGAATGATCAGAAGGCTAGGAATTTGTTATTAATGGCAATTCCTAATGATCAAGTGCTGAACTTTAGCCATTATGAGTCGTCTAAAACTCTCTTTGAAGCAGTGGTGGAAAGATTTGGTGGCAATGAAGCTACCAAGAAGGCACAAAAAACCCTACTCAAGCAAAGTTATGAGAACTTCACTGCATCAAGCAATGAAACTTTGGATCAAATCTTTAATAGGCTTCAGAAGATCATCAGTCAACTTACTGTGTTGAAGATTGTGATACCTCAAGAAGACCTCAACATGAAGTTTATAAACAGTTTACCTGCTGAATGGAACACTTATGTTGTGGTTTGGAGCAATAAACCAGAGCTGGAGAATATGACAATGAATGAGCTTTACAATAATCTCAAGATTGTTGAGCAAAAGGTCAAGAAAAGTGGTAGCACCAGTTCCAGTTCAGGGAATATGGCCTTTGTATCTTCTTCAAACAGTTCTAACCATGAAGATGAAGAAGCAGTTGGTACTGCTATACCAACAGTTAGCACTGCTGGTGTAAAAACTAGCACTGCTGGCTTGACCGATGAGACCATATATGCATTTGTATCAGAACAGTCTGGTGGGTCAAAGATCTTTAATGAAGATCTTCTTCAAATTGCTAAAGATGATTTGGAAGCTATGGATTTGAAGTGGCAGTTGGCTTTGATAAGCATCAGGGCTAAGAAGTATTACCAAAGGACTGGGAATAAGATTACTTTCAATGGAAGAGATGTTGCTGGGTATGATAAGTCTAAGGTGGAATGCTTTAATTGTCACAAGTTGGGGCACTTTGCCAGGGAATGCAGAGGTCCAAGACAACAAAGTAACCAGGGTCAAGGGTTTCAGAATCAACAAGGGTCAAGGAGAACTGTTAATGTTGAAGAGCCTTCTTCCAAGGCTATGGTAGCTGTAGATGGAGCTGGATTTGATTGGAGCTTCATGGAGGAAGAAGAGGAACCAGCTAACTTGGGTTTGATGGCTTTCTCAGACTCTGAGGTATATAAACCTGAAAAATGTTCAATCTCTTGTCATGCTTTAAAAGATTATGAAAATATTAAGAAACAGTATGATGATCTTAGAGTTGAATATAATCAAATAAGTTTTAGTCTGTCAAATCATAAAAGAGGATTAACTGTTTTGGAAGAACAAATTGTGTTTTATAAATAGAATGAGTCAAACTTTACTGATGAGATAGGTCTTTTAAAGAGGGAATTGGAAATAAAAGAAAATAAAATGAGTGGACTTGTATATGAACTAGAGAAGCTTAAAAAGGAAAAAGATAACATTCAGTTAAGTGTAGACACTCTTGAATATACTTCAGATGGAGTTAAGAAGATTGTAGAGAGTCAAATACTTAACAAAGCTAAATCTGGTTTAGGTTATAAGTCAGTTGCACCCCCCTTTAGAGGAATGTTTGCTCCACCAGGAATTAATTTAGCTCATACAGGCTTAGAAGAGTTTAAGGATATGGAATTTCCTGGATATGGTGTTAAGATTAGTGAGAATCCTGTTAAATTTGTTAAGGGAGAAGATGCTTTTGTAAGTGCTAGTGATAAATCTCTTTCTGAGGAAAAAATGTCCTCTGATAGGAACTCAGATGCTCCAACTATTGAGGAGTGGACATCTGATGATGAGAAAGTAGAGGTTAAGGAAAAACCTAATGTTGTTAAAGTAGAAGTTAAACATGCTCCTAAAGTGGTTAAGACTGAAAACATAAAACCAGTTAGGAAAAATGTTAGATATGCTGAGATGTATAGGAACAGATCATCAAGTTCTGAGAGTAGTCATAGGAATTGGAATCATTCAAAATCTAAGAAAATGGATGATAGGTTTGCTATGATTAGAAAAGTATGTTTTGTTTGTGGAAGTTTTGAGCATATGGCTGCTTATTGTGATTCTAACCCATGGAAAAAGAGGGTTACTGGGAATGTAAGGGTGAACAGGAATAACAATGCTAGGGTAACTCAAAATGGTTCAACTAGATTGACAAACCCTAATGCAAATCATAAAATGTCACCTAAAGCTGTTATGTTAAAGACTGGCATCAAAACAGTTTCAACTGCTAGTCAAAATCAGTGGTTTAATAACAAGCAAACTGTTTCTAGTGCAAAACAATTTTCAAATCATGCACAAACAGTTAAAAGTCATTTTTATCAGAAAACAGCAATGGCAAATCAGAAGTGGGTGCCTAAGGTTAAACAAGCAGTTCCAACTGCTAGGTCAGCAGTTCCAACTGCTAGACCAGCAAATCCGACTGCTAGGCACTTAAATGCTAAGGGAAATTGGGGCAATGCTGTCAAGGCCTCAGCACATTGGGATAAACATTTTGCCAAACCCAATGGTGCATCAAAGACCTTAAACACGTTTTCTCATCTTGATGCACAAGGCAGATCCAAACCAGTGACGGTTTGGATCCCCAAAAGAAACTAACACCTTTATTTTGTGTGCAGGAACATCCCTCAAAAGGCAAAGAAGATAGAGGATTTTCAGACAGTGGATGTTCAAGGCACATGACAGGCAACAAGTCATATCTTTCAGACTTTATTGCTCTGGATGGAGGACCAGTTGTCTTTGGTGGTGGTGTTGGAGGAAGAATTACTGGCAAAGGGGTAATTAAAACTGGTAACCTTGATTTTGAGAATGTGTATTATGTACCAGAACTTAAGTACAATCTTTTCAGTGTATCACAAATTTGTGATAAACAGAACAAAGTTTTATTTACTGATACTGATTGTCTTATACTTTCCCCTGATTTCAAGCTACCTGATGAAAGTCAAGTATTGCTTAAAATCCCCAGAAAGGATAATACATACAGTGTTGAGATGAATAAACTAGTTCCTAAGGTTGGACTTACTTGTCTTGTTGCAAAAGCCACATTGGAAGAATCAATGTTATGGCACAGGAGGCTTGGTCATGTTAATTTTAAAACCATTAACAAAATTGCTAAACAGGGATTAGTAAGAGGTTTACCAAACAAAACTTTTCTCAATGACCAAACTTGTGTTTCTTGCCTTAAGGGTAAGCAACACAGAGCCTCATGTAAGCCAAAAACCTAGAACTCTATTTCTCAAGCTTTATATATGTTGCATATGGACTTGTTTGGTCCTACCTCTGTGAATAGCTTGAATTTTAAGAGATACTGCCTTGTTGTCACTGATGATTATAGTAGGTTTTCTTGGGTATTCTTTATGAAAACTAAGGATGAGACAAGTGAAATACTTAAGACCCTTATTGTTGAAGTAGAAAACCTAGTTGATAAGAAGGTTAAAGTAATCAGATGTGACAATGGGACTGAATTTAAGAATAGAGTGATGGATGACTTTTGTAGAGAAAAAGGTATTAAGAGGAAGTTTAGTGTAGCTAGAACCCCACAGCAAAATGGTGTAGCTGAAAGGAAGAATAGGACTCTTATAGAGGCTGCTAGGACAATGTTAGCTGACTCTAAGCTACCAACTTGGTTTTGGGCTGAAGCAGTTAGCACTGCTTGTTATGTGTTGAATAGGGTTTTAGTTGTACAACCTCACAATAAGACTCCTTATGAGCTTCTTAGAGGTAGAACCCCTGCTTTAAGCTTCATGAGACCTTTTGGTTGTCATGTTACTATCCTAAATACCAAAGACCAACTAGGAAAGTTTGATGGGAAATCTGAGGAAGGTTTCTTTGTTGGTTATTCTCTGCACAGTAAGGCTTTTAGGGTGTATAATACAAGCACCAAGCAAGTAGAAGAAAATCTGCATATAGAATTTTTGGAGAATAAACCAAATGTTGCAGGTATAGGTCCTGATTGGATTTTTGATATAGACAGACTTTCAGATTCCATGAATTATGTGCCTGTTACAGGTACAAATACTAACAATGATGCAGGTTCAGAAGAGGAAGATGATGATTGCATTTTCATACCTGTCATGGAAGAAAGTTCTGTGAATGAGTATTCTACAAAGAAAGATGATATTCCTTCATCAAGTGGTGTAGACAAAGAGAAGGATGTTGCTGAAACAAGTGGTCAGAATGGTAAAGAAGCTGAAATTCCAACGAGCAGTTCCAATGGAGTTAGCACTGCTCAACCTCAAGTTCCAACTGCTGAGCAAAATATTGAGACTGCTAGACCAAGTCAACCTCATTCACCAGTTGATACTGCTAAGATTGATTTCTTTGGAGATGGTCTGCAAAACATGCCTACTAGCTATGCAGTTCCTTCTACTCCCCATACTATTGTGCATAGGAATCATCCACTTACCAATGTCATAGGAGATGTACAATCTGGAGTCAAGACCAGAAGGCAAATTCAAGATCCAGATCATCATGGTTTTCTCAGTGTGGTTTATGAAGAGAAATATCATGAAGATGAGAATGAGTGTATGTTTGTATGTTTTCTATCTCAGGTTGAACCCAAGAATGTGTTAAAGGCTTTAGAATCAGAAAGTTGGGTTGAAGCTATGCAAGAAGAGCTACTTCAATTCAAGATTCAAAATGTTTGGGTTCTGGTTGATCTACCAAAAGGAATGAGAGTGATTGGTACAAAGTGGGTATTCAGGAACAAGAAGGATGAGAGGGGCATTGTTATAAAGAACAAAGCAAGATTAGTTGCTCAAGGCTATACTCAGGAGGAGGGTATAGATTATGAGGAAGTTTTTGCTCCAGTTGCCAGGATTGAAGCAATAAGATTATTTCTTGCTTATGCTTCATTTATGGGGTTTATGGTCTATCAAATGGATGTGAAGAGTGCTTTTCTTTATGGCACTATTGATGAAGAGGTTTATGTTACACAACCTCCAGGTTTTATAGACCCAGAGCATCCTGACAAGGTTTATAAGGTGGTGAAAGCTCTATATGGATTGCATCAGGCTCCAAGAGCTTGGTATGAAACTCTTGCTAAATATCTTCTGAAGAATGGGTTTCATAGAGGGAAAATTGATCAAACTCTTTTTATTAAGAAGGACAAGGGTGATATTCTACTGGTTCAAGTTTATGTAGATGACATCATTTTTGGTTCTACAAAGAAACAGATGTGTAAGGAGTTTGAAAAACTGATGAAAGACCAATTTCAGATGAGTTCTATGGGAGAGCTTACCTTCTTTCTAGGTCTTCAAGTATAGCAAAAGTCAGATGGTATATTTATCTCTCAGGATAAATATGTTGATGAAATTTTAAGGAAATTTCAATTCACAGATGCCAAGGTTGCTAGCACACCAATTGACAAGGAGACACATTTGTTATTAAAGGATCACAGTGGTGAAGATGTGGATGTGCACATGTATAGATCTATGATTGGGTCCCTGATGTATCTCACATCATCAAGGCCTGATATTATGTTTGCTGTGTGTGCCTGTGCAAGATTCCAATTAAATCCTAAGGTGTCTCATCTCACAGTAGTAAAAAGGATCTTCAGATACCTTAAAGGACAGCCTAACTTGGGGCTGTGGTATCCTAAAGAGTCTGCATTTGATCTTGTTGCATTCTCTGATTCTGATTATGCTGGTGCTAGCATGGATAGAAAGTCTACAACAGGTGGTTGTCAATTCTTAGGTCGAAGATTAATTTCTTGGCAGTGTAAGAAGCAGACTATGGTGGCTATATCTACTACTGAAGTAGAATATGTGGCTGCTGTAAGTTGTTGTGCTAAAGTTTTATGGATTCAAAGCCAGATGCTTGATTATGGGTACAATTTCTTAAACACAATTATACATATAGACAATAACAGTACAATGTGTATCATTAAGAATCCAGTTCAACATTCAAAAACTAAACATATTGAAATTAGACATCATTTTATAAGAGACTGTGCTAAAAAGAAGTTAATACAAGTTGTTAAAATACACACTGATAACAACTTTGCTGATCTCTTAACAAAAGGTTTTGATGTAAGCAGATTTCAGTACTTGGTAACAGGTATTGGAATGCTTAATCCTTCAAAAGATTAATGTGAAAATGTTTTTGGATTGTGTACTGTTCATTGTGCTATTTGTATAGTTGAGACTGCTTGAATGGTGTTACGACTGCTTGTGAATTTGTTAGTCAAATGGAATAATTGTTAAAAGAGAATATTATGTATTGTGTTTTCTTTGGTTTTGGACTAACATTTCAGGTTAAGAAAAGCTTTTTGCTTTGGATTGTGTTTGAAAAGAATGGTGGTTTGGATTGTCAAGTGTGAATGCTTGTCACACAACAAATGGTAATTGATTCACCATGTCTAATCAACATAAGAATCAACTAGTCCAGATCAAACGGTTTCTGGTAAAGACTACTCAAATCCGTTTATGGTTGACAGTTTACCAAAAACTGGTTGGTTATCAACTCACCAAATCTAAGTGTGAAGAGTTGGCTAGTCCATAGCAAACGGCTATTGGTAAAGACAAGTCAAATCCGTTCATAGCTGATAGTTTGCTAAAAACTATAAGTGGACAAAACTGTTTTCGAATCCACAAATTTAAAATTCAAAATTTGATTTTATCTCTGAAAACTTTTTGCTAAACAGTCTGAACTGCTGGTTTCATCAGTTTGTACTGATTGTTAAAAACTTAGTTCCTACTGAGTTTATGCTCTGTGATACACCTCTCTCAGAAGGTAATACATCTGGAAGTGTTGAGAGCAGTTTGAAACTTAAACAACTGAATTGATGGTAACTTGTACAAATGGTCTTATTGAATGCTGAGCTTGGATAACCTATGTTCTAGTTCATCTGATGGTGCGGATTCTTCCAAACAGGGGAGGAATTAAAGTTTGTTCTAGTTGCTGTTAAAGATGTTAAAGATGATTGCTGATTATGAAATTCAGGGGAGGAATTAAGAAGTCAGAGATGAATTATAATGAAGTGCTTAAATTTTATTCAGGTGGTTTCATTACAAAGCTTCATACGGATACAAGGAAAAACCAACAAAAACTACCAACTACCAACAAAACATCCTACACAACACAAAAGACAAAACAACTACTCAAGCTTTCCTTTTCCTTTTCCAGTGATATCCGGCATGATTTTGCTGCGGGCTCCTCTGCTACCCATGAGTTCAGACACCTTCTTGCAGGGAAGTGCCAGTATTACTGATCTTGGAGATGGAAATTGCTGCTTCTCAGGCTTCTTCTTTGGAACAGGGATCTTCACTGATGATGCTGCTTTCTCAAATTCTTTTGTGAGTAAGTTTGATAGTTTTTGAAGTTCATCATCGTCAGAGTCAGAAGAGTCAGAAGAATCAGACGAAGAGGAGGATGAATCATCAACATAAGGAGGAAGTTCATCGGAGGAAGTTTCTTCAGATGAGGATATTTTAGTCTTTTTCTTTGCAAGATTAACTCTTGAAGTTGAAGAATAATTTGGTGGAAAATAGTTGTTCCATCCTGAATCTTCGGAATCAGAAGCAGAATCAGATGAAATTTCTATGATGATTGGTGAAGAAGACATTGTGATTAAAGAAGTTAAAAGATTTGTGTTGAAGAAGATTTGTGTGGATATGTGAGTTTTATAGAGTTAATGAGGGTTTAATGGCATTCAATGCGTGGTTGATATGCAGAATTAACTTTGGGTTGGTATAAGGAATTAATTCCTTGATGGAATTAAATTAATTTTTGGTAATTTTTGAAGGGTTGGTCAAAAGAGTGTGATATATGAAGATATTTCCCAAAGTGTTTCTTGATTCAAGTCAAGTGTTTGAAAGAATCCACCCCATCAACGAAATCAGAAGTTTAATTTAAGAAACTTATTGATTTGCATCAAAATAATAAGTTTAGGGGAGGATTGTTGGGAATTAAACTTAAGCAGTTAGTACGGTTGAATTATACAAGAACAGTTAAGACTGTTGATACAAGGACAGTTAAGACTGCTGATGGAAGAGCAGTTAGGACTGCTGAAGAAACAAAAGTTTGGACTGCTTAAGAGATCAAGGTGAAACCGTTTTGAAGATAATTATAGAAAAGATATAGTATATATCTTATTGATATAGAATGATTCGGTTAGATATTTAACGTGTAAAGGACTCTTTACATTATAAAAGGAGATCCTTAGATTAGGGTTTCATATACACAGATATACGAATACATATCATTCAGATCTATTGTAATCGTTCAATACATTGAAGTGATAAGTTTGGTTGATATCGTTGTTCTTATTGTTTTACTTAATCAATCACCAAACACAAACTTATATTCTTCTAAGTGCTTGATAGTAAATTCCGCGTGCTATCAAGTATATACTCAAAGTATCTCCAACACAAAGTGTGTGTTTAGATCCGGTCAGAAACCTTTATGATTATGAAACTATGAAACTTATAAGTAAACTTATGATTAATGTAGATCGGGTGAAGGAGGAGTGATCATCTGCTTCCATTCATCTTATTGCTTTGATTTGTGTGCTTTGATAAGGTACAAATATTCTTTCCCTTTTCAGTAGGGATATTTCTATCGATCCTATGCCTGATATGATTCCCTTTATTTGACTCATGACTTTCATTGTATGATTATCATTCTTATGTATTCATTCTGACATTTATTTAAATGTCTCTGCTATGCTATGCTTATGTTTTGCCATGCTTATTGAGTTACTATCTTGTTTCTCTTGCCATGCTATTTTGTTATTGTGTATGCTATGATAGATCCGTGCCTGAGCTTAACTAGTTGTGGAGGTACCATGACCATGTCTTTGATGGCACCCTAGACATGACACTCCCGTAGAGGTGTGATAGATCTACGACGTTCCCCTTATGATATGATTTATTTTGCGTGCACTATTGGCCAACTTTATATATGTGTGACCAGTCTAGTACTGGCATCCATATTTTGTTTGGGAGCGTATGGATATATCCTAGGTTTATGTATGTGTATGTATGGTGACCAGGTGGTGTGTGCCTTACACTCCTTCTCACAACCCTTATTACTTAGAGGTCTCCCCTCTTCGTATACTTGTATGGCTTTAGTATGATTTGACGGATTATGTATGTATGGAGTTCCTATGGCACATCCTTATATGAACTTTTCCATTATTTCATTATTTCTCTTGATTCATTTCTTATTCAGTTCTCATGCACTATTGATTCTTAGTTCTCTTTAAAATTCATATGACTTTCATGATTATGCTTTTCATTTCGTATTCTTATTCCTTCGTTGCTTATGCTTATTTACCGTTATGTTATGTTATATATGTATCTGTTCGCTGGGCTTTTTAAGCTCAGCAGCACGTTTTTTTTTCTTATGCGGCAGGTAATAAGCGGGGCGACGGGCTTAGGAATGAGAGAGCATAGGACTTAGAGACCTATTTATTTATCATTTCGTTGTCCATTGTTTCGGACTTTCACTTCTTTCAGTACTTTGAATATTATTTTACTTTGGTAGTTTGGTTAACCCACTATGCATTTGGGATTATCTTTTGATACCAGTCTTGATTTTTGAGACTTGGTTATTTATTTAAAAGACTTCCGCTTGCGTAATGTATGCTTTGTATGACACCATAATGTGATATCTTGGCCTTGTCAGGTCGGGGTGTTACAGTTATTGTTGGGAATAAAATGTTCAAGTCAAAGAGCCTGCCAGATATGCCAAAGAGCCCGCTAGTTGATTTTGAAGAGTATGAAGATGTACTAACAGTACCTTCTGCGTAAGAAGGTACTGCTAGTTGATAAAGGTCCTGCCAAGTTTTATGTCAAGTTGATAGATATTTGTTTGTAGATATTTGTTGAATTATTAGTCTTTATACATTGTAACACGTTTAGTAGAAGTACTTTAGTCTTCTGTGGTATGCAGAAGAATATAACAGAGTTGTTACATTGGTAGTTGTATTTAATTGTAGGCTAGAATAGTCAAAGTAACATATTATATTAAACCACTTGACAACTTGTAATTAGGGTACCTTATTCTATAAAAGGTTCCCTAAGACACCTCCTTCGGGCATGCATCTCTTCAACTAATAACCAAAACTGAACAACCTCTCTAGTAACTTAGTTACTCATTTCACAAATCCTTTTACAATCTAAGATTCAAGATTACTTTGTAATCCCGGTGATAGTTAGATCATCCGTATTATTTCATCAATAATATTGAATCGTTTTGTGTTAACTAAAGTTGTGTTCCTTGTTCATTACAAACTCACGTTTACATAACTCATCACCTTTGTGTTCTTTTAAGTGTGTTGTAGTAGATTCCGCATACTAAACACATTCATACATAAATATCTCAAACACGTTACTAAGATTCACATCCCAAGTGTTTGCACAATCCTTCCACAGTTATGGTATCAGAGAGACTGGGTTTGACCTTTAGAACCTTTGAAATGACCTGTGAGGATATTGGGTAGACACTAGGCTTTTCGTTGACGTGATCTCTTCCTTCGTATTTTGATACTGACGTTTGATTTGTTTTCATTGTTCGTTTTGATCCCTACGTTCGGTTTCGTCTGAGCAGAAGAAGTTGTGAAACCAGGTTCCATCTCCTCCATGTGTTGACTGTGAGAAGTTTCATCTGGGTGATCGTGTTATAAGACGTTGGATGCCGGTTTCAGTTGTAGTGTGATTGGACGTCGGACGAAAGAGTGTCCGAAGGTGAAGGGTAACAACCGTAAGAATGAGAATGATTGACAGCAATCTGCCGAGGGTCGAGTGTTCGCTCTGACCAGGGACCAGACTGCTGACACATCAAGTACCATTTCGGGTATTCCTTACTTATGCGGTCGTGCTGCGTGGTTTTATTTGATACGAGAACGGCATATCCTGTGGTGTCTTTTGCTTTTACTAAGCACATTAAGTCCCCTCTACATTATTGAATTGCTATTCCTAATTCTATCTCTATGAGAATCTTGTGACTATCCATCACGAGTGTAGAGTATCCTGTACGGTTGAGGATGTTTGAAGATCAATTTCATTCTGCTAATCTGATTTCTTTGGGAATGTTCGATTCAATTTCAATCTGGTCATGTAATTGTTGACTGAGCATTTAGATGCTAACAACAGTTATGATTTTGTCATCTCTGACGACTTATGAAACTCAAACTCCGTGCCCAGGTTTCTGACCTGGCATACTATTATGATCACCTTTGCTTTGAAATTCCGTATATTAATCCCTCGCGTTTGTGAAGATATTCCGTTTGATGTAACTCACTCGAGAGTTTTGATCTTGAATTTCGCGATGTATTCCTTGATGGACTACCAAGATTTCCCCTCGAATGTAATTGTTTTGATCCGTTTATTAGAATGTGTTTTTTCACGACTTGAGGTAGACTGTGATTGAAATAAAGGCATGTGTATATGATGCAAGTATTATGACGTCTGGCCAGCGTGATAATAGTTACATCATATACCTTGAACTTATTGGAGTCATAGAATGTCTTGAGGAGTGCCTAAGGTCAGTGTGTTATTTGAATCAGAACTCTATTCATGTGTAAGCGACGTTTTGCCTATTTCTGAAATCCCTTACGAACGACATACGTTGAATGAAGAGTATTGAAGGACCTACTTCTAGGAAGTGGTTTATCCGTCTGTGTGCGTCTCTGTGTTGTGTTTCAGTTTAGTTATGAAGAAGAATGATGGTGGTATGAGGTTGTTCATGGAATTCTGGAATCTTAGTAGTATGGTGATTAGGACTGATACCGTTATCGACGACTTATCTAATCAACTTCAGGGTGAAGTTTTCTCTATGATCGATTTGTAATCTGATTATGTCCATTTTCATGTGAAGGAGCAAGATGTTCCTAGCATTGATTTGTATCCGTTATAATCTCTATGAGCATTGTGATGCCAATCGTATTGGCTACTGCTCCGACTATTCTTGTGAGCTGGATGAATCGTGTATTTCATGAATGCTTGGACAATTATCATAGTATGATGATTTAGTATATTCAGGGACGAAAGAGAAACACGAGAATCATCCTTGTATTTTGGTGTTGAAAAAAATTTCTATGTCAGAAGAGCTCGATGTAAGTTTCTCGAAGAGTATAATTTTGGTAGGGATGAAGAATAAGTTGGAGAACTTTTGGAAAGTGAAGAGGGATATTTGTCTATACTTGAGAAGAAGGTCAGCTATGTCCTTAGGTTATACGGAAAGATTGCTAGTAATGCATCTATGCAGATAAACCGTGGGAGGCGAACTATCAGACGCACGACGGGAGATTGGTTATGATGGATGTGAAGAAGCTCAGGAGCAAGGTGGTGGAATTATGATCTATGTAGAAGATTTGAATGAAACGGTTATGCTCGAAGCACCCCGTTCTTTTCGCTCTATATATATTAGTTGTACTATTATGTAGGGACTTGTAGCATAAATTATGACGGGATGGTATGACAACGGATGTGAATGCTTTGATGGCGAAGGGTCTAGCATGTCAACAGATTGGGAGTTAGCATCAGCGTACAAGTGGTTTTCCTCATTTTGGATGTTTGTATGTAGAAGTTGGATTAAAACTGTCAGCAACTTTGTAACGGGATTTATACGCACGTTGGGAAGAACAAACGATGTGGGTTGTAGTAAATCGTTCAACTTGGTGACTCACTTGGAAGATCGGCAGAGATTTATTTCAACAGAAGATTATTCAAGCTCCTTGGCGCACCTGCAGTGATCGTGTCAGAAAAATCGAGTTTTGTTTCACACTTCCAGAAGAAATGCAGAAGACCTCCAAGACCGGCTCGAGATTTTATGGCGACTACTCACCTTCAGATGGATGGACGGATAGAGCAACTATGTTGAAATTGAAGATGTATGGGACGGAGAGTTGACAAGTGTATTGGCATGATTGAGTTTGCCTACGGAGATGTAGAACACCTTTTGGGTTGGATTAAGTTGGAGATTTGCTGGTCTAAGGTCCGGGATTGATTACTGTGATTGGTGGATTAGTTATCCTTGTGGAAGAAAAACCTTGAATGGTGGACTATGAAATTGGTATGTTTCGTACGATGTCCCCGTTGTGGAGAGTTAGACGTTTTGGGCGTATGAAGAAGATCTGGTTCACGATGCGTTAATCCTTTGAGTTGTTGTTTTCCATACGATTATCCGACCTATTCCGTTATGCTCTCCGATACGTTTCGATCCTCCGTTATGTGCTTAGTTTATCGTCTGTACGACTACGTAAGCTCTTTGATGTGTTTTATCCGTATGATTATTCGACCTATTTTGTTTTGTTTTTGATGCATTTCGATACTCCGATTTATACTCTATTGATCGTCGGTACAAATATGCTACCCATCTCATTATGCGTTTCGATACAACTTGATATTTCAAGTTGTACTCGATTGACCATCCGTACAATTATACTATCTATCTCTTATAAAACTCTTGATACATTTGATGATCCGTCGTGTGCTTCATTGACCGGTGGTACGTTCCTTAGTTCGATCAGTATCCGTTTGAAATTGATGAGTTCTTCTATAATGATGGACTAGTTCCCTTTTCGTTAAGAATCTGGACTGAGTTGATGAGGTTTTACTCTTTAGTACTACCTTCGTATTGCTTACAAGCATGAATGTTTCATGTATCTCTGTGTGAGATTTAAACCGTTATCCGCTACATTGTTGTTTTGTATTCCTTGGAAAGAATTCGTTGTGAATTATGGAAGCCTAGGGCTTTTCAATGATTTTGATCAGGTTGGTGAGGTATCTCATCGCTTGGCGTTACCTTCCCAGTTATCTCACGTCTACGATGTATTCCATGTATCTATTCTTCGTGAGTATGATTATCATTCGCTTCATGTTGTCTCTTACCATTCGATCTTTTCGAGAAGATCTTTCGTATAATGAAGAACCTGAGGCTGCTTTGGAGCGTCAGGAAAGAGTCATGAGAACTAAAACAATTCCATTCGTAAAGATCCTTTGGAAGAATCATCCTGAGAGCGAGGCTACTTGGGAGACCGAAGAATCGATACGATCCAGTTATCCACATTTCTCTTTGTGACTTGGTACGTATTTATTTTGAACCCGCTTTCGATTTCGTATCTCAATTTCGTGGACGAAATTTTCTTTTTAGGAGGGAAGAATTATAACACCCTCAATAAAATACGACTTATTAAATACGACTTATAAAATACGCTATAAATTAAAACTTGAGTTATATATCATGTTATGACTCGAGATCACACAATATGAACTTATAACCTAAAGTAAAATACGAAGTGGTACAAAGACTCTATAATTAAACATATGGCACGTTTAAAAGTTTCCCCATAGGCCGAAATTAAATAAACTTTGTACACAATATTTTGGAAGATAAGTATAAATGATTTGACTAATTATGGAAGGTTGCAAATCACCATTTGATTACCCCTAATTTTCGGTAATTGCTCCCGATAATGTTGATTGAAACCGTGTGTATTACCTCTCCAAAAACAAACCCTAAACTCTCTCACTATCTCCATTTGCACGGCAAGACAAGAAACCAAAAACAAACCCTAGAAATTATTCCATCCGGCATCAAGGAGAAGCTTTGATCATTGTTTCTTATTCAATTCGTATCACACAAAGGTAATCAAATACACATCTTGTTAATCCATTCGAATTGTTGATCAAAACCTAACCGATCCTTGTGTATCTTTTCTTGCATTCGATCTTGATCAAGAGAAGTGGTGTTGGTGATTTGATCATTTTGGAATCATTGTATCCTTGTTCCTATTCGACCCATATAAGAGGTAATCATAAACCTTAAATCTATAATAATACTTTCGATCAATATGTATTAAGATGTGTTAATATGATTATCTATGTATTTGAAATCGGATTTATATAAACCTCACATAAAATCATAAATCATCATCATAAAGTAATGAATTGGTAATTAACTTTGGATGGATTTTCGTGAGTAATTTGATATGGGATATTTGGGACATGTTAATATGATGGTAAAATTAGTGTTGTATGAATATTGAGAATCGTGGATGTGTTTGGGTGCGTTAATAAAAGTTATAATGGTCTAATTGAAAACCTAGGTTGCTGTCCAGAAAATTAGGTCGAATTGAAGGGGTGTATCTTGATGATAACAACGTATTTTGGGTGATTTTTGAGTCTAAAATCAAGTTCTGGAAAATATCTTTCTGAATATGTAAGCCTCATAATTTTTAGAAGTCGGGAAGGCAACCGTTTGATTTTTAGAAATTCATGTGTCAAAACTATAATTCGAGTTATGAAAATTCAGGTGTGATCTACGATTTTTAATTTAATATCTATAATGAATTATGATCTGAAATTTTGGAGAATTATATTTGGAATATGAGTTTAGTTGTGGAATTTTTTTAGATTTTTCTGAGGTGTTTAACCTGGGTAAATAATTACATACTTTCGGGGTGTTCCAGCATATCCGATTCGAGAACATGTTTTGAATATCGATTTTTAGTCTATACTTTTACTCCTTAATAAAATCTGGAAATATTATTTAAAATACTTAAGACATGTAGGTATATCTGGGTAAAAGTATAGAATTTTTTAAGCTCATTAAGGTGTGTAAAAAAATAACTAAAGTCGGGTCTGTTTTCAATTGTAATGCTGAATTTGAGTAATTACTTATTTAAAATACTTATGAGCTTATTTGCCTTACCTTTAGAAACTAAATAAGTTAATTGTCATCTTAAAAGTATTTAACTTACGTTTTGATTAATTATCATTTAACCTTTAACTTTGGCATAATTGCAATAATAACCCTAATCTTTGAATGGTGATAATATGAAAACCAAATTATATGAATTAAACCCTAAAACTGCTAATTTGGGAAATATAACTTAATTATGACCTAATTGAATGTATGAAACCCTAATTGAAATTTAATTACTTTAAATGATCAATTAAAATGACTTGTGTAATTAGAAACCCTAATCTCACACTTACTTAATTTGGAAACCCTGTTTTGACTTGTAAAACTCTAAATTGTGACATCATTTTATAAGTATATTAATATATGAAACTCAATTTTGACATTAATAACTATTTAAACCTTTTTAAATACTATTTACTATTTTTAGAAACCCTAAATTGCTTTTAAACCTAAATATGGAAAGTTACTATTTTTGGAAAGTTACTAAATATGGAAACTTGCTATTTTTGGAAAGTTACTAAATATGGAAAGTTACTATTTTTGGAAAGTTACTAATTATGGAAACCTGCTAAATATGGAAAGTTACTTAAAATGGAAAGTAAACTAAAATGAAACCTTTATGATTATGAAACTATGAAACTTATAAGTAAACTTATGATTAATGTAGATCGGGTGAGGGAGGAGTGATCATCTGCTTCCATTCATCTTATTGCTTTGATTTGTATGCTTTGATAAGGTACAGATATTCTTTCCCTTTTCAGTAGGGATATTTCTATCGATCCTATGCCTGATATGATTCCCTTTATTTGACTCATGAATTTCATTGTATGGTTATCATTCTTATATATTCATTCTGACATTTATTTAAATGTCTCTGCTATGCTATGCTTATGTTTTGCCATGCTTATTGAGTTACTATCTTGTTTCTCTTGCCATGCTATTTTGTTATTGTGTATGCTATGATAGATCCGTGCCTGAGCTTAACTAGTTGTGGAGGTACCATGACCATGTCTTTGATGGCACCCTAGACATGACACTCCCGTAGAGGTGTGATAGATCTATGGCGTTCCCCTTATGATATGATTTATTTTGCGTGCACTATTGGCCAACTTTATATATGTGTGACCAGTCTAGTACTGGCATCCATATTTAGTTTGGGAGCGTATGGATATATCCTAGGTTTATGTATATGTATGTATGGTGACCAGGTGGTGTGTGCCTTACACTCCTTCTCACAACCCTTATTACTTAGAGGTCTCCCCTCTTCGTATACTTGTATGGCTTTAGTATGATTTGACGGATTATGTATGTATGGAGTTCCTATGGCACATCCTTATATGAACTTTTCCATTATTTCATTATTTCTCTTGATTCATTTCTTATTCAGTTCTCATGCACTCTTGATTCTTAGTTCTCTTTAAAATTCGTATGACTTTCATGATTATGCTTTTCGTTTCGTATTCTTATTCCTTCGTTGCTTATGCTTATTTATCGTTATGTTATGTTATATATGTATCTGTTCACTTGGCTTTTTAAGCTCAGCCGCATGTTTTCTTTTCTTATGCGGCAGGTAATAAGCAGGGCGACGGGCTTGGGAATGAGAGAGCATAGGACTTAGAGACCTATTTATTTATCATTTCGTTGTCCATTGTTTCGAACTTTCACTTCTTTCAGTACTTTGAATATTATTTTACTTTGGTTTGTTTGGTTAACCCACTATGCATTTGGGATTATCTTTTGATACCAGTCTTGATTTTTGAGACTTGGTTATTTATTTAAAAGACTTCCGCTTGCGTAATGTATGCTTTGTATGACACCATAATGTGATATCTTGGCCTTGTCGGTTCGGGGTTTTACACGCTTCGTGGGAGGCACCTCATGCTTATCCTTCTATCTTCTTTCTATTTTCTAACAAGTGACGTGAAGAGATTCTCCTCTTCCATTTCTCGTTTTTTGTGGTTGTTGTTGTTTATGTCCATGATTTGCCCGAAGTTTGAAGACTCTCGTGCTCGTGGTTTTGTCTTTCTCCACTCGAGTTTCATCATTCGTTGCTCATCCGATATCCTTATCTTATCGTCTAACATTTATCTTTAGGCATAATTAATAAACGGCCTTAGATTTATGTAGGAGAACACTTACCTTTAAGACATTAGGGACAATGTCTCGTTTTAGTCTGGGGGGGGGGGGGGTCATCTTTCGATTGATTTTTGCCTTGCATTTTTGCCCGTTTACTCTCGCAACCCCGTTTTTCCACTAAAAATACAAAAAAAAAAAAAAAAAAAAAAAAAAAAAAAAAAAAGTGAAAAAATGAGAAAATTTTGAAAATTTTTGCAAAAATATAATAAGTGTTTTGACATTTTGTTGAATTTCCGCTGGTGAGAGTAGGAATAAAATTTTGAATTGACCTTTTTAAGAGGAGCTAGAAAACGCGAATTCTTTCTAAGAGTTTGCAAGTTCCCATAATTGACTTTAAATATGCGCTTCTTGATTTTATATTGGCTAAGCATTCGCGGATCTTATTACTTAAGATTTTAAATTTTGCGAAGAACGAGAAATGATAGAGTTATTTGTAAGTTAGATTGCTAAACATGGAGTAGTTGGATCTCTTTAGAGCTCATCGAAGTTAATTTTGGCTTTTTGTTCCCATAAGCTTGTATCACCAAAAAAATAGTACTCTAGGAATAATTAAAGGTATTTTGGTTTTGGCGATAATTAGTTTTTACTCCTTCTTTAGAGAATCCTTGCTTATGAAAGTTGGGTACACATCAAGGTACTGTCAGTGTTACGGTGTAATAGGCAACTGATTCCTGATAGTACGTGCTATTGTTTCTATTTCTATAAAACCCGTAGGACTCGAAATTTGGCAAAATATATAATAAATAATAATAATAATCCAAAGCCGATAAAAGTTTTCTGTTTCCTGACAGTTTGCTCCCGTTGACTCAGACTTCAAAAAGGCAGAGAAAAAATATCCAAGGTCAAAATAAGGCTCCCGATTCTTGACGGTTCGCTCCTGTTGTCTAGGTTGCTTAAAAGGTCAAGGATTAAAAATATGTGCTAAATAATGTTAAAAATGTCAAATTTCGACTCCGGGGATATCCTAATAAAAGCTTCTGTCTCTGGACTCGTAGATGAGTTGTTTCGGTCGTATATAAAAGGGATGTCTCCAAAATCATGTTAAATCAGAGACCTTGATGTGGACCTCATTTTTGTATGCAACGGTTCTCGAGGGAAGGATTTAAAACTACTTAGCGTCTAAACTTGGTGCCTTTATCGGACTAAAAACTTATCGAAACGAGAGTATGAAGAAATTCATTTCTCAACAAAAATAAAATAAATGGAGGAAAAATAGGAATTTGGGAGCAAAAAGTAATACACAATTAGCTTCTATGGGTAGTATTAGCATCTAACTTGTGTTTAACAATGATCTCGTTTTTAAGCTTGGTTTGGGGACTTGTGAAAAATCAGGGACAATGAATTTTATCCGTATGGTTACTTCTTTATGAGTTGTGTTTCCTACTCCGTGATCCTAAGAGTTATTGTGAGATAATGATTGTCAACATCCCGTCACATGAATCAGAGAAAAATACAAACAGATAATAAGTGTAAATAAAATGGAAAAACGGGGCGTTTTTAGAAGTTTGGATTTCTTAATCTCTTTTGAATATTTTGCTTCTTTTCAAAGTTAGTAAAAAGAGGTTGGAAATTTTTGGTTTCAAAAGCGTGAGTTGATAACATTGCGTGAGGACACGGCAATACCTTAGTCTGGGGGATTTTGGTATGTGTGAAAACACATACCTTTTCTTGACCAAAAACAGACCAAAATAACCAAAAACTGATCTATAAATGCCAAATATATGTGTTTTTGTGTTTGTAAATGTGCAGGTACGGATATTAAGAAATGGACAAAAACAAAGGAAAAACCGGCAAAAACGGGCACGAGAATGGAAAGAGTGGGAAAGAGCCGAAGCCGGGGAAGGAATTTACCAAAGTGATCATCTCTTTTCTCAAATAGTCAAAAACAACCCTTGGATCAACTTCACAAAAATGGTACAATTAGTCCTTGGATTTCATTAAATTACAACCTTGGTCCTTTATGTTTAAAACTAACTCCAACCTAATCCTAAATCCTTAAATCGTATCCTATAAATAAAGAAAACAAACCCAACCCAATAAATAAACACAAACCCCAAGCCCAACACTTCCCAGCCCACCACTTATCTATACCCGGATCCTAAACCATACCCGAGTCAAACCCAGTCAACTCATTAAACAATAAAAACAATATTTCCCTCCTTTCACTGTACTCCCTTCGTCCCTAATTTTACCCTACTTCCCCTGATTTTACACCGTACACTTAGTGCTTCTAGAAGCCTGACATGTGATGTGACACCATGGAATGCCACATAGGACTATTGGAGCTTTCTGATTGGATGAAACACATAATTGCAAGATCCAAGGGCTGCTATTGAAGGATTGGTGATCAAGATTGATCCAAGGGATGTGATGAGAAGTTCCAGACGATTCTAAAACCCTAGAAGCTCACCTCAGCTGGCTATAAATAGCCCTCTTCTCACACACAGAAAGGGTGTTAGGAGTAGTGGGTAATTTAGGAGTAGTGTAGTGTAAAGTAGAGACTAGGTCTAGCTTATTATCAACTGTTTAGGTCAATTCAGAGTAATTGTATTTCCTTTAAAAACATTTGTAGTCATTTTCAAGTTTTAATAAGAATTAAGTTTGCTTAATTTCATTTTTAGCTTAATTTTGCTCTTTGCTTATTGCTACTGCTTATTTGCTTCTTATATTGCTTTTATGTGCTTATATCTGTCTTTTATTGCTTATTAGTGTTTACTTACTGATTTGATATCATTTGTTCATGTTTTCATAATAAAAATCATAAAAATAACAAAAATAGCATAATCCAGTTTAGCTTATTACTAGTGCTTAAATTTAGTTGTAATCTGCTTTTTATCCTTTCTTTTACTTGTTTGAACATCAGTCTTTCATTATCTTAGCTTATGTGTTCTTAATCTCTTGAAAATCAAAAATCAGTAACCTAAGAGAGTGTTTGGATCAAGCCCCAAAGTGGGTGGTCAAATTTGGGATCACTGTTCATATGCACTTAGGAGAAGTTTGATCCAGCTTAAAATGATTTAGATAAGTAGTTTGTAGTTTCTTTTAAGCTGCTTTTTAAGATTTCATAGGTCTAGGTGTTTTTGCCTTGAATTAAGTTTAAAATCTGATCATCATTAGCTTATTATTAAGACTTATAGATTTGTCCTTGTTTCTGATATTTTTGTGTTCCTTATAGTAATTTAAGCTATTACTCAAGAGTTGGGTTGAATTCATGTGGTTTTGTTAGGATTTAGATTAAATTTCATCAAATTTGTTGCATCAGCACACCATTTTCCTATATTGCAGTCTGCATAGCTTTTCTAGGTTTCTTATAGGTTCTTATTTAGCTCATTTTGGTCTAATCTCAGCTTTTACAAGTTATTTGGTAGGAGTATTTTATAAGTTTTCAGTTACTATTGGTTGGCCTTGTGATCTAAGTACTTAAAATTAAGTTAGAATATGCTTTTATTGGACTGAATTGCCCTACACCTGCACTAATCTGTCCCAAGTAGCTAGTTTCTCAGCTTATTATCTGCTTATCTATTAGTGATCTATGTCTGAATTTTGGTTTCTGAATAATTCATAGTATAAGCTTGTTGTGGTTTCAGATTGGTAGTCTAGTACTAGCTTTTGGATAGCTTTTAGGTAGCTTAAAGTAGGGTTGATAGCCTGTTTGTGTTTCAGAATTGAATATTGCTTTTTGAGCTTTTAAACTACTTATCTGCTTTTCCTAGTGTGCTAATTCAGTTTCAATAGTATATTTAGGATAAGCTTAGTTAGAATTAGCTTATTGCAAGTATTGGCACAAGCTTATGCAAGCTTGTGCCCATTTTAGCTTATTATTTGCTTTTTATCTTTCTTTTCAAAACTGTTAAGGTTTAGCTTATTTTCTCAGGTCATTTAAGGTTTTCAAAAAATATTGTTTTTACAACATTAGCTTATTTTCATCTGTTTTATAAAGTCCAAAAAGAAAAATAAAAAAATAAAAAATAAAATAAAAAAAAATTTAAATAGCAAAAAGGTGAGGCCAGGTTCGAACCTGAGACCTCACCCTTCCCAGCCTCACAACACCGCACTCACACCCAACTGCCCTAGGGACTTATTTCAGTTATAGCTTTCATAGTTTTTTAATTAACCACTTTTAGTTCTTTTTAGCTTATTAATCTTGTTTTGCTTATTTTCTGCTTATTCTTAAAAAACAGTTTCACTTTTCTTTCTTTTTTTTCTAGGATTAGATTTAGATAAAGTATTTACCTGCAAAAATTTAGATTTTTCCTAAAAGTTTTTATATTTTTAATCATTTTATTTGTTTAAATTAGTTTTAAATTCATAATAAATAAAATATAAGTCAGAAAAATAAAATTACTTTTTCTAAAATTCTTTTAGGTTAATTAGGACTTAGTAAAAATAGTTTCGCGTTTCTAGGTCTAGAATTTCATAGGTTTCACTTTTAAAGCTCGGGATTAGCCCGAGCGTGGGCGTTTTTAGGATTTCCTTTATGTTTCTAGTTACGTGTGCTTTAGATTATCGTTTTCCTTGCTTATTATATATTTTTTAGTTTATGTTTGCTTATTTTAGCTTAATAATCCACAATCTTTCTTTCATCACTATTCACGACACGTTTCACGAACTGAAATCATGTAATTCCATTCATCCTTCGACGGGGAAAACGACCCGGGTTTACATATTGCCTTTGTAATTCCTTTGACCACAATTGACATAACGAATCAAAAAGTATTTTCTATCCAAAATCATTATTGCACGAGTACCTTTACCTGCTACTATTTCCCAAATTTCATGAACCATAATCACTTGTGTGTGAATGCGAATATTGTGGATAGATCTATCTGGAGTGTGACTACTCCCGTTGGTTTTCCCCTACCGGGTACCAATAGCACTATATTTGATAACAATAGGTAACTTTGGCAAGTTACCTCCCCAAGATGACTTTAGTTCCTCAAATATCACTAAGGTGATCCCCATGTTAATGTGCTGGTGTCATGAGCTTAGTTGCAATAATAACCATTTTCCTTGATAATTGCATTTGTTGCAATTATTACAAACTATGGGTGTAACAACGGAACCCATATGAACTTGTATTCAACCATTACAAACTAAAAGCTACGAACTTCACTCAACCTTTGTGTTGATCCTTTTAGCACATTATCCTAGGTCATATTGAACAACATATGGCACAGAGTGGCACTGGACTTGAGGAATTTCGAACCTGTTATCGTTCAAACTCTATGTTTCACATAGATTTTGGGACCTCCTATTACTTTACCCACTGTTTTGCCTCCATCTCTAGTACTACCTCACCACAATTAATCCTCGAGATTTCTTTGTTCCTGAGGGATTTTTGTCACCTAAGAAACAAGTCCGCTCCCTATTTTCCTTCTCTACTGATTCTTCTGCCCCACCTTAAATATTTGAGATCGGAGAAAGTTCTCATATGACGCTTCTGGAGCACCAGGAGGAACAGATCGAGGATATCCAGGTTCGCCACCGATCAAAAAAATGAAGAATCCTTTTTCTACTTATTATCATTTTGATATCATGTTTTGGGCCGGTATTAGTTAAGTAGGATGATTTATAATCATCTTATTGAAATGAATTAGGACGCTTCTTCATTTGAATAAGGAAATTATAAATCCCCGAACCATAAGTTTATAAATTCTTACTTGCAAGGATTGGGACGCCTCTGTTTGTAAGTAACAAATTATAAATTAGTGGGCCTAAGTATATGGCATTCGTACAAACAATTTTCTCAATTCATAATCCGTTTATATGAAACAATTCCTTTCCTTCATCATTGTTACCTTCAAACAAATGAGTCTCTAGATTTCTTTCGAATCATAATTTGTTCATCCATTCTATCATCTACTACCAATCATCACTCTATCATTAAAATAAATCTTGGGATGAGATTTTTGTTTAAGGAGTGGAGACAATAACAACCCTTAATATTCATCAATATAATTTCCACTACAATATCTATATAAGGTATTTTCACGGTAAAATTTTTGCTTCATTTCATTCCAACTATGTAAAGTAACTTACATAGCCCACTAGACGTGCTCACGCAACTACCAATGCCAAATATCTCAATGTTTACATCATGTAAACCTCCTAGTATGTCAAGTCTATGTTACAAAAATTATTTTATCAAGTATACTATCAATCTAACTTACTATTTCTAACATTTTACCAAAACAAGCCCTATACGTTTACGGTTATTTCAAAAACCCTAATTTCAAGTTGAAACTAGTTTGAAAGTGTTCAAGGCTTATGTATAAGTTATCTTAGCTATATTTTCCTTCCTAAACTTTAGTACAACCACTTAAAGCCCAATGTACAAGCATTTTCAGCTTAGAACCCAAATTAGGTTATTTAGGTGCCTAAACCATGTTTAAACCTTACCATTTCTGTAGTACAAGTTACAACCACTTAGTACATGATTCCTAAACCTTAAACTTGGTCCCTAATTACTTTCTAAACCCTAATTCTAGTACTAAACCCTAATCAAAACCAAATCCAAAGCTAAACCCTAAATCCTAAAACTAGTTAAACTAGCACCACCATGACACCACCATGACCTATCTTAGCAACCTAGCACCTCCATCACCAGCTTGTCATCACCAAGCAACCTACCAACCACCTCCATCACCATCTCGTCACCACCTTGTGGCCAAAACATCACCGCAACATCACCACGACCACACAACACCCTTTTTCCACCTCTCCTAGCAAACCTTGGCCACCAAGCTACCTAGACTTGCTCCCTACTCCAAGAATACTTGGCCACCAAGTTGCTAAACTTGGCCACCAAGTATTCGACCCCTATAAATAGCGAGAACCATTACACTTTCTAAACCATTCCAAAACTCTTCACTACCTCAAAACTATGATCTAAGCTGGTACTAGCAGTAGCATAAGAGTCCTTAGAAGCCAAAGAACCAAGAAGATCAAGCTTTGAAGCCTTTTCCTAGTCGTATAAGCCGAGAAACCCTAAAATCCTATTTCAATCCATTTCTAGTCGTGTAAGTCATTCCACTTGTTCAATAAGCTCTCTTATGGTTTTAGAATGTTTATAAGCTTTATTATATCCCATATAAGTCCCTTGTTTAAGCCTTGATCACAAAACCTAGGCGTTTTCATTTTAAAACCCTAAAAACATATCGAGTTACTATTTTGATCATAAAACCTTTCCATAAGCTATAAGGTCGTAAAAGCTACTTATCTAGGCTTATTCTAATAATCCATAAGCTGTAAAACCCTTTTGTAATCTAAAAATACACTTTGCATGGTTTTTGGACTAGTTTTGTAACGTATTCCATGCATAGGGGTATATATTATAACTTTTGGAAACTATTAAGTATAAGGGTTATTTCTGTCATTTTTATAAAATTATAAGTATAAGGACCTACTTTGTAAATTTTAAAGTAAAAGGGTTAGTATATATATATTTATTATATAAAGGACTAAATTTGTAAAAGTTAATAAATCAAGGGTATATATTGCCAATTTACAAACTTAAGGGTATAAATGAAATATTTTCATAAATTGAAAACCTATCTTTTTAACTTAACAACGTATCACGATACTAGGGAATTTCATGTGAGGGGTTTCATTTGGTTATACGTTTCGACGAGTTTGCTGGGTTTACGAGTTAAAGTGCCCTAGCTCCTCAAACATTTACTACATGACCTCTGAATTATGATAGCCCGAACAGTGTTACGTTATGTATAAATCTAGTGAATTAAGGAAACATTTACTTTAAAAACAAAGTTTAGAAACATAGACAAACCAACTAAGACTTGACATACACTACCCCAGGTTGCGTGAGTAAGCCGTCTAATATCTGAGTCACTTTTGAAATCAATCAGATTTCCCTAAACTATGGTGAGTTCATAGCCTCACTTTTAAATGTTTTGATTAGTTTATAAAAACCCGCGTGGGGGATACATGCTATAAACCTGAATACAAGTATTTTCTATCCTAAATCATTATTGCACGAGTACTTTTACCTGCCACTATTTCCCAAATTTCATGAACCATAATCACTTGTGTGTGAACGCGAATATTGTGGATAGATCTATCTGGAGTGTGACTACTCCCGTTGGTTTGCCCCTGCCGGGTACCAATAGCACTATATTTGATAACAATAGGTAACTTTGGCAAGTTACCTCCCCAAGAGGACTTTAGTTCCTCAAATATCACTAAGGTGATCCCCATGTTAATGTGCTGGTGTCATGAGCTTAGTTGCAATAATAGCCATTTTCCTTGATAATTGCATTCGTTGCAATTATTACAAACTATGGGTGTAACAACGGAACCCATATGAACTTGTATTCAACCATTACAAACTAAAACCTACGAACTTCACTCAACCTTTGTGTTGACCCTTTTAGCATGTTATCCTAGGTTATTGAACAACATATGGCACAGAGTGGCACTGGACTTGAGGACTTTCGAACCTGTTATCATTCAAACTCTATGTTTCACATAGATTTTGGGACCTCCTTTTGTAAAACTCTGATATTTTAATGAATGATAACTTATCTTTTCAAAACGTCTCTTTTTGAGTCGTTTTCTATTACTGTGACTATGTATCAAGAAGTAATACCCCAGATTTAGCTTCCGCTGCTATCTATGAAAATGAGGGTGTTACACCTTAACAGCATTGCCCTTTTTTACCCTAACAGTATTTCTTGGCCTAACAGTACTAACAGCTGGTCTAGCAGTACAAACTGCTGGCCTAGCAGTCTTAACTCTTTGGCACCATTTCTTGTTTTTAAACACTATTTTCTCATAATAGGACCTTTTTCCAGTTTGTTGTGCTAATTTTGTAAAACATGTTATTGGTCTAGCACTTAAAACTATTGACTTGGGGTAAGCAGTATTAATGGGTCTAGCAGTACAAAGTGGTTTAAGGCCAAACTTCATCAAAACTGCTCTGGGAGCCATATTTCTGATAACACAAGGGTGAGTAGGTTTAGCAAAGCTATTTGTGTTCAATCTTGTATTCCTATTTACCACCCTTTCCCTTTGGTGGTAGTCACAATAAGCCTGCAAATGATTGAAACTACCACAAGTATAGCAAGCCTTATTGTACATGACAAAATCACTGCCTAATTGATGGGATTTTAAATTGTTCCAATTTCTCTGGTTACCCCTAGGCCCGTGTGATCTATACATCTCAGAATATTTGACTGTTTTCCTAGCTGGTTTCACTTGCTCATTAGGTTTAACTGTTTTTACCTTAGCATCACTAGGAACAGCATTTTTCTTTTCTACCTCAGGTGTAGGCTCAACCTGATCCTCATTATTAGATTCTCAATCTTCAATAATTGGTGCATCTGAATTCATATTTTCTTTTGACACCTTCTTCTCAACAAAAGATGTGTCAAAAGTTTCACCAACCTCTTTGAAACTATCCTCACTATCACTCTTAACTTCTTTAGATTCAGTTTCCTTTTCTTCCTCTAGATGGGACAGATCAAGCTTTGGTCCTGGAAAGTTTCCTCTATGTGGTGGTGCAACACTTTTATAGCCTAGACCTTTCTTAAAATTGTTTGTTAGCTGACACTCTACAATTTTATCTAGAATTTTAGTTGTTCCTGCATACCTCTCTATATTCACCTCAATGCAATCTTTATCAAGCTTAATCTTTTCTAGTTCTCTTTTAAGCTCTTTAATCTCTATATCTTTAAACATGATATCTCTTTTTAACACATCTATGTCCTCAGTGAAAACAGTTTCATTCTTTTTATAGAAAACTAGTTGTTCTTCAACAACAGCTAAGCCTCTTTTATGATTTGCTAAGTGATAATTGGATTGGTTTAGCTCTATTCTCAAGTTATCATACTGTTTTTTAAGTGTTTCATAGTCTTTTAAAGCTAAGCATGATTTTGAACAAGCTTTAACAGTATGTACCTCAAAGTCAAAGAAAGCCATCAGTGCCATCTCTATTGGTGCTTCTTCCTCAGCCATGAAGCTCTAATCAAAACCAAGTCCATCTTTAGCCACCATTGCCTTGGAAGAAGACTCCTCCTCACTCACAGCCTTCCTGTTGCTCTCCTTAGTCCTTGATCCTCTGCTTCTTTCATGGTTTATGGGCCCTCTACATTCCCTAGCAAAGTGTCCAAACTTGTGGCAGTTGTAACACTCTACCTTTGATTTATCAAATCCAGCAGTATCACTACCATTGATAGTGATCTTCTGCCCTGTCCTCTGAAAGAATCTCTTGGCCCTCATGCTCAGCAAAGCTAATTGCCACCTCAAATCCATCTCTTCCAGATCATCTTCATGAATTTGAATTAGGTCTTCATGCACAAGCTGTGACCCATTAGCTTGACTAGCCAGAAAAGCATAAACAATATCATCTCCTAAGCTAGCAGTACTAGTTTGAGAACTAGCAGTACTAACTTTAGGGCTAGCAGTACTAACCCTTGAAGCAACATAAACCTCCTCTGGACTGCTATTATTGGGAGATGACACAAAAGCCATGTTCCCAGTGTTAGAACTTGAGCTTCCAGACTTCTTGATCTCTTGCTCAACAATTTTGAAGTTGTTGTACAAATCATCAAAACTCATAGTATCAAGATCTGGTTTGTTTCTCCAGACCACTACATGAGTGTTCCATTTAGCAGGTAAGCTTCTCAAGAATTTTAAATTTAGATCCTCCTGTGGGATCTCAACACCCAACTCAGCCAGTTGGCTCACTATCTTCTGATGCCTGTTGAAGATCTGATCAAGAGATTCAGTACTTGAAGCACTAAAATTTTCATACATCTGCTTGAGCAGAGTCTTCTGTGTCTTCTTGGTGGATTCATTACCACCAAACCTTGTTGTAATGGCTTCAAACAAGGTTTTAGCATCCTTGTATTTGCTAAAAGTCAGCAGTTGCTCATTGGGGATTGCCATTAACAACATGCTCTTTGCTTTAACATCGTTTTTCTTCTGGAGCTTCTCATCAGCAGTAACAGGATCAAATATAGTTATGGTTTTAACACCATCATCTCCTGTTGATTCAGTAATTTTGGGAGTGAAGGAGTTTCCATTCTCAATAATGTCCCAAAGTGCATAATCCTGCACTTGGAAGTACTACTCAATCCTGAGCCTCCATATCTCGTAGTCATTCTGCTTGAGCAAAGGCAGTTTAGCTGTGGTTGTAGTTTGTGTTATTTTAAGATCCATCTTCTTGAATGAAAGTAGAGTTCTTCTGATATGTTTCTTCTAGAGCAAAGTTTCAGAACCTTAAGCTCTGATACCACCTGATAGAACTTATGCACGCCATCTATAAGTTCTTAGGACCGTTTAAGCTCAAGATTGATTAGATCTTATACCTAGGATAACACAATAACAAAGATAGATACGCAATGAAATAAATCAAAGAACAATGTTATTGTAACAAGGTTTTCTTCATAATCTTTCACATACACGCCCCAATTCTAGATGATCAATTCTAGAACGGTTACTTTAACTGGTAACAGGAATAATATATTCTTGAGGCGACAAACAACTTGTTTAGGCGTTTACAAACACACGCCTAAACATACACACACACCCCTTTTACTTAGACGTCTACATTGTCTATGCATGCCAAACAATACGTCCCAAGTCCTCTTTATATATTCGAGGATTAGGGTTCACAAATACAGAATAAATCTTTTTAACAATTAAGAATATCTTCTAAATCTTCAGTCTTTTGTAGATTTCCGTAAAGTCAGATTTAGTCCTTCTTGTTTTCATTCTTCTTCTTTTATCTCATCAAATCAATAAACCCAATAGAAGGCTATGTCATGGAACAGAAATTGGGCAACAAGACGTTGAAAACAAGCTACTAACTGAATGGGAGAAGTTTACATCCAGTCTTGGAGAATCCATTGAATCCTACTATATCAGGCTCTACACTTTAATGAATGAGCTAATCAGAAACAAGTTGACACCAAGAAAAATCGCGAGCAACATCAAGTTTATCAACAATCTTCAAGAAGAATGGAGACGATATGTCACTATTGTCAACCAAACAAAGGATTTGCATCAGGTAATTATGATCAGCTCTACGATTTTCTGAAGCAAAACCATGCTGAGGCTAATGAAGTAAGGAAAGAAAGACTGGCAAAGAATCATGATCCTCTCGCACTCATTGCTAACACACCGAAACCTTTGCGAGTATACACACCACATCAACCATCTTCATCTTCAACTCACAACTACATGCAATAACAAACTATTATCATCCCACAACAACAATTCTACCCACAACAACAACAAGTCATTCCACAACAACAATATTCGCAATTCCAAGAACTAGAGTTCACTGAAAATGATGAATCTACTGCTGCTTTGACACAAGCATTTGCTTATTTGACAAAGGCATTCCAAGGACGCTATTCTACACCAACCAACAACAACCAAAGGATTTCATTGAACACTCGCAACAGGCAGATTGCTCAGCCGAGTTTCAATATGGGTCAACGAGGACAAATGGTTGGGAATCAACAAGGATATGCTACTGGATTTCAGATGGGTAATCAGAACATGCAGAATGCAGGACACTATGCAGGGAATCAGTTGGGTTAGTATGCAGGGTATCAGATGGGTCAGTTTGTTGGAAATCAGAGGAGTCAGAATGTTGGAAATCAAATAGTGGGTAATCAGATTGGGAATGTTGCAGCTCCAGTTGTAGGGAATTATGGAAATGTGAATCAGGGTAATCCGATAAAGTGTTTCAACTGTCAGGGTGTAGGTCGTATTGCAAGGAACTGTCCTACTAAGCCCGAAAAAAAAGATCCAGCGTACTTGCAGAAAGCATTGTTGTTGGCACAAAAGGAACATGCAGGGTTTCAGTTGTCTGCTGAGGAAAATGATTTTATGGCTCTTATAGATGACATGGAATACCGAGAGGACATCGATGCGAACTGCATATTTATGGAAAATCTTCAGTAGGCTAAGTACGAAACGGATTCTGACCCACTTCCTGTTTATGACACTAATGCAGTATCTGAGGTACCATTATTCAATACATGCCACAATAATGATATATTTGATATGTCTCCTCTTGAGGAACAGCATTCTGAGACTCCAACACCCACTTATGATACATACCTGGACACGCCGAGTAGTCGTAATATTGATTTGGCAACTCCAGATATGAATCATAGTGGAGGCTTAGTTTCACAGCATGTTGAGAATGATGAGGAAACACGCGCTCTCTTTGAAACATTATTGAATAATTGTATCATTGAAATTGAGAAAGTGAAAAAGGTCAATCGTGATGTTAAGGCCGCGAATGAGAAAATGACCGCTGAGCTTGAGAGGTATAAGGAAAACGAAAAAGCTTTTGAGTTTCATAAAAAACGACAGTCAGACTTAGAAACTGGTTATCAAAATTCCATTTCAAGGGAAAAACAATTGCAAATCAAGTTTGACACATTTGATGTTAATTCACACATGAAAATAAAATCCTTAAACACGGAAATTTCTGATTTGAAAAACCAACTTTCAAAACAAAAATCAACTTGTTCTGATCTTGAAAAAGAAAAGAAACAGTTGAAAGCAGATTTTTCAAAACGAGAAAACGATCTTCTTGATGAAATCATTGAGAAACAAGAAACAATCAAAAATTTGGAAGATTTGCTTGTGAAAACGGGTCATTATAGTCAAACCATTCATATGCTTATTAAAGATCCAAATCCGATTTTACATACAATGAAGAAAATGGCTATCGGTTGTGAAAATCCTTATACTCTCAAGAAATCTCAGAAAGAACAGAATGTTTTGTATAATGGAAATATAATATATGCTAAACATGATCCTCCCGTTTTTCGTGATTCTGAGGAAACAATAGAACTTGCGGAAGAGAGTCTAACCAAAATGAAACGAAAGAATCCAGACCAAAAATCAATTGATTATGATAAACTCAACAAACTATATGGAGTTACTTTTGTCAAACAAAAACAAACACCAAAATTTTCCAAAAAACCAGTTGTTACAAAACAGTTTGCAAAACAAAAAGTTGTCTCTAAAGCTCTTTCAAACATGAAACAAATATCGTCAAACAACCCTTTTAACACAAGTGATGCTAGAAAGATTTCTAGATGATATTAAAAAGTGAATTGAGCAACTTCAAGGGATTGTTAAGTTTAAAACCACTATCAATATTAACAACTGGCATTCCAGCTTTCATGCAGAAATGAAAAAGGTGTTTGAAACAGAAATTACTACTCCACTAAATAACATCAATGCAAGAGTAAATCATTTTGAACAAGAATTTTTGAAAGAAACAGCCGACTTCGTCAAGGATCACAAATCCCTGGTGAAGGAAGCTAATGAAAATCTTGAAAACATCAAAGTTTTGGAAAACCTAAATGACTCTCTCTTCGAAGTAGTTATGTCTACCGATATTATGTCCATTACTTTGCAAACATATTCTGTTGAAAACGATGAAAGACTACGAGCTGAGACCCTCGCAATTGTCTAAAAATATGAAAATGCTCTTATTAAACTTGAAAAAGAAAACGTGTCATATTTTAAACAACTTGATGGAAAAAGCAAAGAATGCAAATATGAAAAAGTGTCGTATGAGCGTTCCTTCAAAAACTTGAAAGAGCAAAATGATCTTTTGAGGGTTCAGCTGGAAAGTCAAAAAGGGAAGGGTGTGGATACTAAGTTTGCAAAACCATCGACTTCGGACAAACCAAATACTACAAAATCGGTTGTTAAACAAAAAATGTCGATTTCTCAATCTATTCCAAAAGCCGATGTGAAAAATGATTTAACAAAACCAGTCACTCCAACACCCTTGCCCAAGCAAAATGAAAAAGAAAATATTGTTGATAAAGGAAAAGCGGTCGTCGAAACACCAAAAGTGATAACACCTTGCCTTTATAGGATTAGTCCCACTATTACGTCTGCCTCAACATCTAAAACATATGAGACAAACGAAAAAAGTGTAAAAGATAATCCAAAAGAGACTAGGAAAGCTAAAAGAACTTCTAAAGACAAAAATGTGAATCCTAATACGTGTGCCTTACCTTCTACAGGAATAGAAAGCACCTCTAGGAGCAATAGACTATAGCCTAAGAGCAATACAAGGAACAATAGAGTCTCGCCTGTCTCTAAGAGTAGATGTCTGAATAAAGTTGAAGAAGTAGAAGAACACCCTAGGAATTTACCGCTTTGTAATAAGAGACATATGTCATCTGAATGTAATGTCAAAAGTACTGTTTCTAATGCATGTGATGACTCTGTTTGTTTAATGTGCAAGAAATGTTTATCTAATGATATTTGTGATGATTATGTTTCTAAAAATGTGACTGTCACACCTGAACAGAAGAACGTTCCAAAAGGAACTAGTGCTAGATCTAGATCCATAGGAAGACTAATTGCACGATTTAGGTCATCCACTAGTAGTCAAATGCCTAGGAACTATCTTAAGTATTGTGAATGGAAACCAACGGGTAGAGAGTTCATACTCCAGAATGGCAAATTGAAAGATGTTCAAATTGAACCAGTAGAAACTTTTTATGAGTGTGATCCGGATTTTACCCTTAACCACATAAAATCAAATTCAAAACAGTTTCCAAAAACAAACTCTTTTGTTCTTCGCAGGTTATCGAAATATGTCTTTAGATCGTCGACTCGGGTTGCTCCAAGCACATGACCGGGAATCTAAAGCTGCTGATCAATTTCTTCTGGAAATTCATGGGAACTGTACGCTTTGGAAATGATCATGTAGAAGCTATTCTGGGTTATGGAGATCTTCAGTTTGGGAATTATTTGATCACTTGAGTTTACTACGTTGAAGGGTTGGGACATAATTTGTTTTCAGTCGGGCAGTTTTGTGATGCAGATTTAGAGGTTGCATTTAGGAGAAACACGTGCTTTATTATAAATTTGGTTGGTGATGATCTCTTGACTGGAAATCGCGACACCAACCTATATGCTATCGAAATCAACCAAATGGCCTCTTCATCACCAATTTGTCTTATGACAAGAGCATCTGGCACAAAGTCCTGGCTGTGGCATAAAAGATTATCCCATCTCAATTTCGACACCATCAACAAATTAGCCAAAGAAAACATGGTCAACGGACTCCCTAAGTTCAAGTACACCAAGGAACACCTATGTCCATCTTGTGAACTTGGAAAAAGCAAAAGGGCATCATATAAACCCAAACCGTACCTAGTTCGGAAGCACGGTTACATATGTTGCACATGGACTTATGTGGCCCAATGAGAGTTGAAAGCATAAACAGAAAGAGGTATATTCTTGTTATCGTCGATGACTATTCAAGATATACATGTGTAAAGTTTCTAAGGTCAAAAGACGAAGCACCAGGCATCATCATCACCTTTCTGAAGCGTATTCAAGTCCTACTTCAAGCTCCAAGAAGGATTATAAGAACAGACAATGGCACAAAATTCACAAATCAGGAGTTAAGAACTTATTTTGAAGATGCTGGCATCACACATCAGACAACTGTTGTTAGAACTCCACAGCAGAATGGGGTAGTTGAAAGAAGAAATCTAACTCTTGTGGAAGCTGCTCGCACTATGCTAATTTATTCTAGTGCACCGTTATTCTTATGGGCCGATGTTGTTTCCACTGCTTGTTTCACTCAGAACCGTACCCTAATCCACCCAAGATTAATTTAAACACCATATGAACTAGTGAACAACAGAAAACCTGATATCTCTTACCTTCACGTGTTTGGCGCTTTGTGCTATCCAACGAACGACAGAGGAGATCTAGGAAAGCTGAAAGCTAAGGGTGATATTGGAATCTTCATTGAATACTCAGAAAACTCGAGGGCATTCAGGGTGTATAACAGAAGAAGAAAACGGATAATGGAGACGATTGATGAACTCAAATAAGTACACTTTATTACTATCATTTATCCTATTAATTTGACTTGTTTTACTATATTATGTATGAGGATTGATACTTAATCGTTTACTTTTGTAATTCTCAGGTAAAAACAAGCATTTGGTGAAACTTAGCGATTTTGGACTGATTATGGAGCAAAACATGCAAGAAGTTAAGAGTCTACTGAAATGAAGAAGATCAAGACTAATCTGCTCCAGATGCGCCGCATCTCACTCATTACATACGGCGCATCTCTATTAAGATTCCAGCAGATACGATCCAAGATACAAGAGGACATGCGCCGCATCTAATCATGGAGTTACGCCGCATCTTCTGGCGGTGTACGAATATTCCTGAATATTATAATCTTGGACCCCACGCGAAGTTAAGTACATGCGCCGCATCTACTTACAAGATGCGCCGCATCTCACCTCAGACAGAAACTATAAATACCCCAAGACCAGACGAATTCCGGAGCTTTTGTCAGAGGGGAATATATTAGATTCGAAGACCGAAGCAGCAGAACCCTAGGACGAATTTAGTCAAGGAGGCAGCACAAGACACACCAAACAAAGATACAAGAGCTGTAAGAAGGTGCTGCATGTGTTTAATTCATTAAGTAGTTTTGTTTTATTGTGTTAGCAAACTTTAATTCATTAGGATTGGTGGCTTGTGTAATGTGACAACGAAAGATTGCACTCCCTTTAATACTTGCTTTCCCATCAATTAAAGTTTATATGTTGATGTCTTTGGTTACTACTTATTAGTGCATTGATAACCTCTGTGTTTATTAGTGGCTTGCGGGCATTTGACTGCGGAAAATAATGTGGCTCCCACGGTTATTACTAAATTGATCACTTAGGAATAACTTTTAGACATAAGTAATCATTAAGGGTTTGCTCGCCGATAAGAATAGGACCAACGAGAAAGGGTTAACTACATACACTTCATATAAAGCTATCAATAAAACAAGTGACAATCTACTTAATCATAAGGACAGCCCTCTTATTGTCTCGAGTATTTATCTGTGTACGTGTGTGCTACTTGCTGATTCGTGCCTATTGGTTTATTTTATTATTTAATTGCAAACAAATCGTGCCAGTCTCTCAGGCTGAAACCCCCTTGCGTTAGGATATTAAAATACTGATTAGAATAACGAGATAATACGTTCCACTCTTAGTGATCGACACTCTACTTACCATTATATTCATACTGACCGGGTACACTGCTCGTTAAGTGTGTGTGTTATTGATAAGTCGGCTAAATATAAATTTAAAACTTGAGTAGGCATTAAAACTGCTAAACCGCAATGACACATCACGCAGCACATCAACGATGAATGTGAAGTTTGACAAGATTTCACAAATGGCTTCTAAGAGACTCGCTCTAGAACCCGCGCTTAACCCAATGGCTTCTAATCAAAACAGATTAGGATCCGCACCAAACCCGCAGACTTCTGGACACATTAGTTCAGGACTCTTACCTTAAGGAGCTCAATCAACAACCACTAACAAACCTTCAGAACAAGAACTGGAAAATTTCTTCGAGTTAATGTTTGATGAATACTATGGTGGAACTTCGACAAATGCATCACACCATCATTCCACTGCACCCGCTCAAAACCATCAACCACCAACACCACCACCACAAGATGCATCTAATACAATCGAAGCTGACACACCAACTCCCTCAACATCATCTACATCTACTCCAACAACTCCAGTATTTGAAATTGTTCTACCAAGAGTTGATGAGCAAAACCAAAGTACACCATTTCAAGAAGAACAAACACAGAACCAAAACGATGCTGCGTTAGAAGAAGAGGTATTCAAAAACCCATTTGCAACGGACTCTGATGAATCATCTTCAAGGTTACAAGAACCATCTAACACACTTACGTTAAACCCAAGGTACCCTTCTACACTCCAGTGGACTAAAGACCATCCAATTGAACAAGTTATTGGTAAACATTCAAGGCCAGTTCAGACGAGAAGACAACTTGCCACAGACCCCGAAATGTGCATTTATATTTTCTCAATAAGCTTGAAAGAACCAAAGAACATTCGGGAAGCAATGGCAGAAAACGCATGGATAGAAGCGATGCAGGAAGAAATTCTTCAATATCGTTTACATGATAGTTGGGAATTAGTTCCAAGACCACTTGACAAACTTATCATTGATCTCAATGGTTATGGAAGAACAAAAAGGATGAAGAAATGACTGTAATTCGCAACAAAGCTCGTCTCGTGGCTAAAGGATTCCGACAGGAATAAGGGATAGATTTTGAAGAATCATTCGCGCCAGTAGCAAGACTTGAAGCAGTCAGGATTTTCTTAGCCTATGCAGCTCACAAAAACATCACAGTATATCAGATGGACATCAAGACGGCATTCTTGAATGGAACTCTGAAAGAAGAAGTGTATGTGAGTCAGCCAGAAGGATTCATTGACAAGGAATATCCAGACTACGTCTACAAGCTAAAGAAAGCCATTTATGGTTTAAAACAAGCTCCAAGAGCCTGGTATGATGAACTATCATCTTTCCTGATCAAAAACAATTTCACAAAAGGAACTGTTGATTCTACCTTGTTTACAAGAAAATACAAAGATGAAATTTTGACTGTTCAGATTTACGTGGACGACATTATCTTTGGGTCCACTAATCCGAATCATTCAAAACATTTTGAAAATCTCATGAAAAGCAAATTTGAAATGTCCATGATGGGGGGACTTAAATTTTTTCTTGGTTTACAAATACATCAATCCGCTCGTGGTATTTTTATTAAGAGCATTGGGTACCCATGAGCCATGACTTCGAGCCATGGCCGAAAATTGCCTGCCACGTCAGCAAAAATCTCTATGGCACCAGAAATCACACGGCACCACATTCTGGCCGTTACCCACGACACCAGAAAATGTGGTTCCGTCGTCCATATATATATATAATATATATATATATATATATATATATATATATATATATATATATATATATATATATATATATATGTATATAAATATTTTTTTATTTACATAAAATAAAACATACACAATATTCACTAAAATAAACTTCATTAATTTAAAAAAAAAACACACATTACATTAAAAAAAATGCATAAAAATAAAAACCTAGTACATAAACATAGAAATAAAATCCTAGTGCTCGTTGGTGGTATATTTTGCGCGGATTCATTTCATCCATTAGATAAAATTAGATAAACCACACATATAAGTGAACTAGAAACAAAAATGTGACATACTCATCTTGTCTAAAATAACAAAAAGTCAAAAACTACATCTTCTTCATCATACTCTCCTGCAACAATTTACGACTGATCATTCCGTTAAAGAGTTTATTTCTTTACTTTTATTTCTCTCTTTTCAACTAGATCCGGTGGTTCCAGGTTAGTTTTCAAAGTAGGTCCTAAAATTATCCGATTCTAAATAAACTTTGTAGCACACAAGATACAACTATTGAACCATCGGATTTTATAGAAAAAAAAAAACAAAAAAAACAAAAAAAAAAACAAAAAAATAAAAAACAAAATAGCTATGGCGTGGGCTGGCCACCATGGCGCCACCCACGGTACCGTGCGCCGTGGTCCATGGTGGGCTGGTGGCCATGGCGCCACTTACGAGCCAAGGGTACCAAGTGCTCTAATCAAGCTAAATATACAATTGAGATTTTGAAAAAAACATGGTATGGAAAATTGTGACTCTGTTGGTACACCAATGGTCACTTCACCAAAAATCGATGCTGATTTATTTGGGAAACCCATTGATCCGAAGAAATATCGGAGCATGATTGGTTCTTTCATGTACCTTATTGCTAGTCGACCCGATATTCATTTTGCTATTTGCTTATTAGCACGGTTTCAGGCAAGGCCTACCGAACTTCACTTCCAAGAGGTCAAACGGATCTTTCGGTACCTACGAAGAACCATTAACATGGGACTTTGGTATCCGAAGGATTCTGAGTTTAAACTAATAGCATTTTCAGATGCCGACCATGCAGGTTGCCAAGTTACAGCAAAAAGTATATCAGGTGGAGCATAATTTTTGGGTAAAAAGCTAGTAGGCTGGTCATCAAGGAAACAAGATTGTACTGCACTATCAACCGTAGAAGCCGAGTATGTGTCTCTATCTGCTTGTTGTGCCCAATTTCTATGGATGAGGACTGATTGCGTGGTTTTGTAACCTTACAACAGGTTTTACCTCTCGAGGGATCTCAAGAGGCTTACAACCCCACCAGGCAGTGTACCTGACCGATGTAGTATAGTGTAGTGGTAAGTACGGGGGATTGATCGTTCTCCACAGGAATAGTGTTCGTTAGGTGTGAAAGGCTACTCTAATTAGGTCTAAGGGTTGAGGAAGATTCTTTTTTATGTTTTTATAATTTTATGAAAGCAAGTAAAATCTCGGGTTTGAAGGAGTGGGCGGAATTAGTTGCTAGTCAACTAACCCAAATTACTACGAATGCAAATAAAATAAAATAACAAAAATGAAAAGTGGTGAGAAACTTATGTGTAGAGAAATGTGTTTACTTAGATTTCCTTACTCCCTAACTATCTTTTACCGGTTAATTAGTGTGTATTAGTCGCGTGGATGACGGGTGTATTCCTTAATAACATTCGTGGGGTGGCGTACTTACTTCCCCAACTCTACAAGCTCCTACTTCACTCCTATTTCGAGCCGGCTAGGAAGCTCCTAACATGGGATCACTAGAATTCGCTTGTGCATTAAATACAACCATAAAAACCTTTAGTACGCGTTTGGTTCATGTTTCTTAAGACGTTCAAGCAAGTTACCGAATAGGAAGTTAGCCAGTTTTCTTAAGCCTAACATAGATAAACAATCATCCAATACAACTAACAACACACTAACAACCAATAATCAATAGCTAGGTTTCATTAGATCTAAGCAAACACAAGATAAAATTAGCCTAACATGTTAAACAAAAGACAAGAATAAGATAGAATCAAACAACACATAGACATATTGAATGATTAATTGATAACTTATCTTTCAATGAAACATGGAAGATCTCAAGGCAAAAAGCCCTGAAAAAGTAGCTAAAATCGTCTTAGGGTTTTATCCCAAAATTCCACACACTAAGCTCTCCTTTAATGACAAAAAATTAGAAAACTATATATAGATTTTTGGATCTGACGGCGTCACCTTATGGATTGTGACGCCGTCACCTCGCCGCTTTTAGGGTTCCCGGATGACCTTCTTGACGCCGTCCCTCTTTAGCTCTTCAAAAATCCATTCTGGCTTATCAAGGCTTGACGCCGTCTAACCATGAACGTGACGCCGTCCCCTTATGAATTAAGCCGTGACGCCCTTGATCAAGTTAAAGCGTGACGCCGTCAGAATTCACATGCTATCTCACTGGCCCGTCATGAGTAAATTTCACATCCAACTTTTCTTGCCAAGGCATGACGCCGTCCCATGTTAATTGTGACGCCGTCAAGAGTAACTTTTAGCCGATTCTTGAGACTTTGCCGTTTTCTTCACTTTAATGCTCCAAAAACGTCCAAAATGCCTCCTTTTCCAGATTTCTCCTCAAAAGTACCTAAAATGACAAAAGGAACGATTTAGGGCAATATTTGATCAAATAAATACGATTTCGGGCTTAAATGACCCCTTAAAAGCGGTACACTTTTCGCTTCATCAAATACCCTTACACTTGAGATTTGCTTGTCCTCAAGCAAATGCGCTTTTATTCTAATCAAAATACAAGTTAGGGGTCATTTAATGCAAACATAAAAGTAATTACAACAAATAATCGTTCCACTTCAATCATAATAAGCACGGAGATTATAAACTAGCACCTCACAAGTAGTGTTTAGATACTCACATCTCTCAAGTGTCATCAAAATAAATCTCATAAATGAAAACGGATAATATCTCTCACTACCTGTCATAGCAAATAGATTACCATAGGCTTGGGAAAGGATCGAAAACCTCCTCCACTAGGCGTAAGCACCTAAGATAAACTATCAAAGAGGGCTTTTAAATGGGTTATAACGTTAGGTGTAGGGAAAAGGAAAACACGGTTTTGTTGGATAAGGGATATTTTACTGGTGGCGAGTTAAAGATCTTGATTAATTACATGTACTATACAATGTTGCTAAGCCCAGACTCGACTCAATTTTAAGCTAGAAACAAAATAACAAAAACATAAAAATAAACATAAAATGAAACGGGATGGTAGTCCGTATGTTTTTTTCTATTTTTCATTTTCTCATTTTTTTGTGTTTTTCTTGATTTTTTTCTTGATTTTTTTTTTTTTTTTTTTTTTTTTTTTTTTTTTTTTTTTTTTTTTTTTTTTTTTTTTCATACACTCTTGCCCTACCATCCAAAATAATACATCATAGGGGCATTGCATTCCCCTTACACTTGAATTTTTACATAACTTTACAAATACTAATCTAATGACTCGAATTAAGATAATTGAAAAACTTGGAGTACTTTTAAAATATTTAGCACATATGGGGGTAATAAATGATGTTCTTCCCCATTACTCCATTATACTAGTACTTTACCCATGAGTCCCAATCGTCCCAAAACAATATGTACAAGGATATGACTCGACTTAGCAACCATGTAATCAACTAGATAATTAACTTGGGTTTAAACAAATGTTGTCACAATAATGCACTAAAAATGAGTGCATACAAGGTAGGCTAAGGCGATTTGGGTGTACATTTTAGTGGGGTGTAACAAATTCTTCCTTTAAGTAAAATGCTTAAAGGTCGAAACGAAAAGATAGGCTCTGAGGGGTGTACTAGGGGTATCGTGTACTAAAAATGAGTACAACGCAAAGGGTGTGTGAGAATTACTTGACCAATATAGCCAATGTAATTATAACAAAAACACAGGTGTAAAACAATGGGTTAATCCTAATGCCTCTTATCATGTAGTAAATCTAACTACACGAATGTAGTCTCACTTGTGGCCTTGGAATGGTCCTAACGCAAGTTCTAGAATCTAAGTGCTACCGGTACACACATCATAGCATAAATGCTTTTCCTACCAATTCTAGGGGCGAACCTCACATATTTGGGGTGGAAAATTTTTTAGTGGTACGATTTTTGTGCTAGTTATATAACTCCTATCCGTGAGACGCTCATTAAGATCAAAGTTTCACTCCTAAATGTTGTAAAAAATTTTAAATTTGGCACTAAAATTACTTTAACAAGTATTTCTCTCAGTTTTATTACACATCTACTATTAAACAAACAAAAATCAAGCGCAATGGCATTCTCTAAAATCGTACTTTTACCCTCCCCTTACACTTAAGATGAACATTGTCCCCAATGTTCAAATAATAAGATGTAAAAGCAAAAAGTAAAAGAATGAAATCAAATACTCCCCTGATTCGCTCGGTGGATAATGAAATTACACGGTTAAATCTTCCTCCAAAGAGAATGTTGAAGCTCCATGACTAATGCATCGCCATAAGCTTGATTCCAAAAACATCTCCTTGTCCAAAATAACCTGTTAAACCTGAGAAAACAAACACGAAAACCTGCATAACATCGGCGGGAAAAATCTATATATAAGGATATAATGCTTGTGGAATGATAATTTTGCAGATTCCTGGAGATTATAAGTTGGAGATTTAATAAAAACTTTTTATGAAAACAAAACTTTCAAAAATTTCTGGAAATTAAATCTGACGCCGTCAGGTTATAACCCCTGACGCCGTCAGAAATGACCTGACAAAAATTTTCATTTTTAGTTTCCGGAAAATTTCTGGAAAAACCTTTACCTTACTTCCTGGAAATCCTGCAAAACATCATTATGACTCGATACAAGCATTTGACTCAAACAAATACTAATATGTATGCTAATTTAATATTATTATGATTCATGTTCATTTGTGTTCTAATAAACCGATTTAGATTTCCCTTACACTTAACTTTTGCAAAATACCTTTATATGTAGTTAAGACGAAGTTAAAAACAAAATAAAGCATTTTCACAAATTAGTTTTGAACATGAATCAATAATGATAAAAATTAAACACACATACGGAAAAAATAAAATCAAACAAACAAATAAATAAACACACAAAGCAAATAAAACAAATAAAGCTTGGGTTGCCTCCCAAGAAGCGCTTTTCTTTATTAACGAGTCTTGTAGCTAGACTCAAAGTCACGCTACCCTATGTAAGTAAGCTCGTCATCGAGGACGTCTTTAGGGTTAAGCTTGGATTGAAGTTTCCTATTGGTTCGCTTAGTACGATATATCTTTTCAAACTTCTCTCCATCCGGGTCATACAACGTCATCTTAATATGCCATGACCCATCTCCATCTTTGGGTGGTTTATCCCAATTCCATTTATGATCATCTTCCTCACTAATCCACTTATTCATTCCTAGGTTAATTGGCAAAAATCCTAGGAAATCAATCATCCTTCTAAAAACTAGAGGGTCTTCAAATGGATCCAATTCGGTGTCCCTAGCCAAGAGTTGTTCTACCGTATGTGTTCGGTTAACAAAGTCCTCTTCTAGGTAAAATGGGCGTTGGGGTCCTATGAAGTCTCTATCAATCCAAGGTCCATATCTAGATGGTCTCTTATTTGATTCTAGCCAATGTGGTGTTGGTTCCTCACTAGTATCATAGGCATGTTTCTTAACATCATAGACTGACCAAGTATCTCCTTCTCCTACCGCTATCTTGGATTCCTTACAATCAATCATAGCACTAGCGGTCACCAAAAATCCTCTACCTATCAACAAGGGGCATGTAGGGTCGCTAACCATATCAAGGACGTGGAAATCGGCTAAAATGGTTAGTTTTCCAATGTGCACTAACACGTCCTTAACTACTCCAACCGGGTAAGCAACACTTCCATCCGCTAAGCCTATTATCACCTCGGTTTCTTCAAGTTTTCCTAGTTTTAGAGAGGTGTAGAGAGGTAACGGAAGTAGGTTAAGGCTTGAACCAAGATCGGCTAATGTGTCGTAAGCCTCCGAATTACCGATCTTGCAAGGTAGAACAAATAAGCCCGGATCATCTAATTTCTTAGGTAGCTTGTTTTGAACAAAGGCGGTCCCTCTTTCGCCTAACTTGAGCTTCTTCTCATCCAACTCATCAACAACCGGACTTTCAAGGTGGAGCTCCTTGAATTCTTCGTCAAGGTTTTGAGTGGGAGGTGTTTCAACTATGTTGTTGACCAATTTGGATGTCATAACTTCTTGGTCATTTGGAACGACTTGGGTTTGTTTGAAACACGTGCTCATGGAATTGACCGAATAATATTGTGGACAAGAACTAGGGGACGAAACCGATGAAATAGCGTTGACATTTAGTTTCGGGTTCTTGACCGTGTTGCTAGGGAGTGCTCCCATTTCTCGGTCATTGAGGGCTTTCAACAAGATGTCAATCTTATCGGTCATCTCGCTTTGTTTTTGTTTGAATTCGGTCTCGAATCTAGCTATCCGAGCTTCTTGAGATGCCATAAATTGGGAAATCAATCCTTCAAAGTTATTGGTACTACCATTGCCGGAAGGATTGTTGTTGAAAGTACGGTTCGAGTTGGAACCGCTTGATTGGAAACGATTAGGTGGGTTGGAAGAATTGGTTTGTTGCGTGTTTTGGTTTTGTTTCCACCTAAGGTTCGGGTGATTTTTCCATGAGGGGTTGTATGAATCACCGTAGGGGTTTGGCTCGGGTTTGAAAGTGTACCACTTGTCTCCCGCTCCGTCGGTACGCGAGGATGCGTAGTCCACAAAAGCTTGTTCGGGGAGTTCCATGCAATCACGAGTGTCGTGGGGACCACTACATAATTCACATGAAGAAGTGATTTTGTTCACTTGGCTTGAAGGTTTAGGAGCCTCGTAGGATTTCATGAGAAACTTGACTTGGTCTTCAAGTTCTATGATCCTACGGTCGGAAGTGCTTGAATTGTTCGAAGGCAAAGATATTGCCTTGACCGTTTTATTCAAATCACGGGGATCACTCCAACTTTCGTTGTCATAAAGAGCAAGATCCTCTAGGAGAGCCCATGATTGTTCCGCACTTAGATCACGTAGCTTGCCACCGGCCGATTGGTCAATGGTTTGCCTCGTGGAGAGATTGATATGGTCATAGAAGATTTGGACTTGGAGCCAAAGTTCTATGCCATGGTGAGGGACTTTTTGGAGTAAGTCCTTGAATCGAGTCCATGCCTCGTAGAGAGTTTCGCCTTGACGTTGTTGGAACATCAAGATATCATTCCTTAGCTTGGTAGTTCTTCCCGGTGGGAAAAACTGAGCAAGGAAACGAGTGGTGAGATCATCCCAAGAGGTGATGGATCCTGCGGGTTGACGTTCTAGCCACTGACTAGCTTGGTCCCGCAGAGAGAATTGGAAGAGACGCAATCGGGTCGTCTCTCGAGTGGCAACATCAAGGTCTATAGAATCAACGATTTTAAGAAAATCCTTGAGATGTTGATTAGGATCTTCAGAACGAAGTCCATGGAATGCGCATCCGCTTTGCACCAACCGGATGGTGTCGGATCGCAAGGGTGTGATATTGGCTCCTTGAGTGAGCTCAATGGTGTTTCGATAGCCATGGTGGCTAGGACGGGAATACTCTCCTAAAGTACGGGCTCTAGGAGGTGGTTGTGGTTGTTGTGGTGGTGGGTTGTGGGGGTTAAGGATATTACCATCTTCCATGATGTCGGACGGTAATGGTTACGAACAAAGACACGAAGAAAATAGATAGACTAAAGAAAATCTAGAAAAATAAAATAAAAATCTCACTAGAAAGGAATCTAGTGAGTAGACCTAATAGAAATAAAAATTCAACCTAAACAATAACTATTCCCCGGCAGCGGCGCCAAAAACTTGATTGCGTGGTTTTGTAACCTTACAACAGGTTTTACCTCTCGAGGGATCTCAAGAGGCTTACAACCCCACCAGGCAGTGTACCTGACCGATGTAGTATAGTGTAGTGGTAAGTACGGGGGATTGATCGTTCTCCACAGGGAATAGTGTTCGTTAGGTGTGAAAGGCTACTCTAATTAGGTCTAAGGGTTGAGGAAGATTCTTTTTTATGTTTTTATAATTTTATGAAAGCAAGTAAAATCTCGGGTTTGAAGGAGTGGGCGGAATTAGTTGCTAGTCAACTAACCCAAATTACTACGAATGCAAATAAAATAAAATAACAAAAATGAAAAGTGGTGAGAAACTTATGTGTAGAGAAATGTGTTTACTTAGATTTCCTTACTCCCTAACTATCTTTTACCGGTTAATTAGTGTGTATTAGTCGCGTGGATGACGGGTGTATTCCTTAATAACATTCGTGGGGTGGCGTACTTACTTCCCCAACTCTACAAGCTCCTACTTCACTCCTATTTCGAGCCGGCTAGGAAGCTCCTAACATGGGATCACTAGAATTCGCTTGTGCATTAAATACAACCATAAAAACCTTTAGTACGCGTTTGGTTCATGTTTCTTAAGACGTTCAAGCAAGTTACCGAATAGGAAGTTAGCCAGTTTTCTTAAGCCTAACATAGATAAACAATCATCCAATACAACTAACAACACACTAACAACCAATAATCAATAGCTAGGTTTCATTAGATCTAAGCAAACACAAGATAAAATTAGCCTAACATGTTAAACAAAAGACAAGAATAAGATAGAATCAAACAACACATAGACATATTGAATGATTAATTGATAACTTATCTTTCAATGAAACATGGAAGATCTCAAGGCAAAAAGCCCTGAAAAAGTAGCTAAAATCGTCTTAGGGTTTTATCCCAAAATTCCACACACTAAGCTCTCCTTTAATTGATAACTTATCTTTCAATGAAACATGGAAGATCTGACGGCGTCACCTTATGGATTGTGACGCCGTCACCTCGCCGCTTTTAGGGTTCCCGGATGACCTTCTTGACGCCGTCCCTCTTTAGCTCTTCAAAAATCCATTCTGGCTTATCAAGGCTTGACGCCGTCTAACCATGAACGTGACGCCGTCCCCTTATGAATTAAGCCGTGACGCCCTTGATCAAGTTAAAGCGTGACGCCGTCAGAATTCACATGCTATCTCACTGGCCCGTCATGAGTAAATTTCACATCCAACTTTTCTTGCCAAGGCATGACGCCGTCCCATGTTAATTGTGACGCCGTCAAGAGTAACTTTTAGCCGATTCTTGAGACTTTGTCGTTTTCTTCACTTTAATGCTCCAAAAACGTCCAAAATGCCTCCTTTTCCAGATTTCTCCTCAAAAGTACCTAAAATGACAAAAGGAACGATTTAGGGCAATATTTGATCAAATAAATACGATTTCGGGCTTAAATGACCCCTTAAAAGCGGTACACTTTTCGCTTCATCAAGGACACAACTCACAAATTTTGGCTTTACTTTCGACAGAATACCTTTGTATTGTGATTCGAAAAGTGCCATAGCCATCTCGTGCAATCCAATACAACACCCGAAGACCAAGCATATTAGAGTTTGCTATCACTTCATCAAAGAACACGTAGAAGAGGGTACTGTTGAATTATTTTTCGTGAAGACAGATTACCAACTCGCCGATCTATTTACTAAAGCCCTTCCAAAAGATAGGTTTGATGATTTAGTTCGACGAATTGGCATACGAAGCCTAACTCCTGAGGAGCTAGAACGTCTTCTCGAATCTTCTTGAAATATCTTTCAAAAAGCTTCGCTGTAAATATTTTTGAAAAACAAAATACAAAATTTGAAAAACCAACAAAAAAAAATACAAAAATATAAAATTTTCAAAAAAAAAAAAACAAAAAATCAAAAAATACAAAAATATTCTTCTCACGACTTGTCTCTCGTATAATCGATATTATGTACGTTTCTAGAAATGTCATTCAACAATGATACGGATATGTACAGATGCTTGAGCGAGAGTTCACTAAAATGTTTTCTAAAAGATGTCGTTTTCTCAAAATTTTCTGAAACAATGGCTTGTAAGTACTTCAGCTTACAACCCGTGCTTCAAAGAGAAATATTTTCAAAATTGAAGTCCAGGTATAACAACTCAAAAAGATTTCAAATAAAGTCTTAAATGATGACTTTTGATTATTTCAGATTAGGACTCGTAATTTCAAAGACGAAATCATTTTCAAAAATTTTGAGTCTAAACAAACGAAAAGATTTCAAACAAAAACTCGTTTTTACAAAAAGACTTGTGTACATCTAAGTACATAACTCACTTTTCAAAAGAAGCCTTAAGCACATGATCAAGATGTTTCAAAAGATTTTTCAAAATCTTTCAAATTATTCTGTGCTCAAGATAACTCCCTCTAAACACTTAAAATTGTTTTTAAACTCTATGTTTGAAAATATGCGTTCTTTGAGGGGGAGTATAAAAATCAAAATCAAAATGTTCTAATTTCATGCAATAAAAAATCCGTCTATCTCTCCAAAAGCCTTTCTCTTAATCAGTAGATATCAAAAATATCACGATATGCTCTTTTTGAGGGGGAGAAGACGTGATTAAAATGTGATCAAAATGTTTAAAGATCTTGAATCTCAAATGAGCTCGACTCAGATATAACCAATGAAATGAAGAAGCTTAAATGTCAAGACTTGCCCTGGACGGGTAATAATTTCAAGCTGGTCTAACAAGTGATGTAAGCGTGTCTCGAATAGGACTTGTCTGAGTAGAGTGTACCATCTCGAGAGATTCTCTTTGAACTTGACCAGGACGGGTAATAATTTCAAGCTAGTTTAACTAGTGATGTAAGCGTGTCTCGAATCGGCCATGTTCATTGAAAATCAATCAATTCAAAAGTGCAAACTCTACCCAACATGTGCAAACTTATCTTAAAAACGCATGAGCACGTGTGAAGGGGGAGTATTTCAGAAAATGCAAAACTCTCGAAGTGTTAACAAAATATGTTTTATTATTATAAACACTTTGAGAGATTTTTACAAAAGGTTTTATGGCATGTGATCAATGAACCTAGGATAATCATGGAGTTATAAGGTGATTATCGTTAGGTTTATGTCCTATGATCCGCCAGAGCCGGAGGGATCTACCCAAGGACAATTCCAATAGATTAGAATTAGAAGTCCTTAGGTACGATTGAAAAAAGGAGTAAAGTGATGAAAGGAGAAAGAAGGGGTTGAAGAATTAAAAAGAAATGTTTGTGAAAAGGGTGAAAAGAAATAGCCCTCCAATAAACTTAGGGCAGAAACCGGGTCAATACATCTGCTATCGGTTATCACAAAGATGATACCGGTATTAAAGACAAGACGTCATGGACCCAGTGAGGCGCTGCACAACCCCTCCTTGCCACTCAGGTATCTTTTAAAAGATATTTGTTTCATTTCTCACGGAGAACCTTTCATAATCTATCGGCCTCTCACTCCGAGATGAGTTGATATTCAAAAGGTGGCACTCTGCTCCATGCCTCCGACGACTAAAACCAAAACGCACTTTATCGAGTCTAGAGCCATGAGATTCATCAAAAGATCACTTAGGATACACTTCCAACATCATACACTTGTGTTCGCCAAAAAGGACACATTGTAACCACTGTAAGATTTCCCTATATAATTATTTAATACTTATCCTTTTTCCACGTAGGAAAAATTTATTTATTTATTTATTTATTACTTGATTATAACTATTATCTTATGTGACGTAGATCACATCTCCGATAAACGTGCTCGCAACCCAACCTTAACTAATTTAGTATTTAATCATCTAAACATCTTTGACCTAAACTTTACGAGGTCTCGTTTACCACTTTACGTTATTTCGTTAACGTACGTTTTAAACTGAACGTTTCTTAACTAATAAGAGTTTTATGAAACCCTAAACTACCATAACAACATGTGAAGATAACAAAACCCTAGAAATATTAAAATACAATTTATTTAAACAATGTACAAGTCATTAAAGCACAGAAAACATAATTCCACTATAACTCCCGATAAAACCCTAATTTCACAAAACTATTATTTTATGTAATAAAATCACAAACCCTAATTACTATTTTTATAAAATATATAAGTACAAGTCTTCTAAGCTAGTGTACAAGTCCTTAATGCATAGAAACAAATTATTTATAAAAACCTTATATAAACCTTAATAATAATTATTTTAAAAGGCATAATTTGTAATAATTTCATATATTAATATTTAAAATAAATTATTAAATTATAAAATAAATATACAAGCCATCAAACCTATGGTACAACTCTCTAATGCAAAAAAACTTAAAAATCCATTTAATTACTTTAAAACCCTAATAAAAATTATATAAAAATTATGTAAATTAAGGAAAATATTAAAATTATATTTTCTTATTTTCTAAACCTTAGTACAACATCCCTAAGCCTAAAGTACAACTTCCCAATGCACAAAATTATTTTCCTTTAAATATATGTAGTTCGATGTATATATATATATATATATATATATATATATATATATATATATATAATTCATAAAACCCTAAAAATTATTTCTAATTAATACCTAAACCCTAGGAACCCTAACTAAACCCTAACCCTAGAGTACCACATGACCAAGCATAATGTACAACCACTTAAAGCCTTAATCAAACCAAATTTTCACAACTTCTTAAACCTTGTTTGAATATAACCTCAAACAAACCAAACTCTACTTTCTATTAAACCCTAAGAGTCCAAGTGTTTGAACCCTAATCTTCCACATCCCCCCCCCCTTCTAGAGATAAACCACATGTATGGTTAGTAGCTTACCACCTCACTCTTTCCCTCCTCCTAACCATGTGGCGCCACAATTGGCACACCACATCACCCAAGACTCCATCACCTTCCCCAATAAGAAACCCTAGAACCCTTGAGAACCCTAGATCATCCTCTCTATAAATACAAGACACCATTTCCATTCCACAACCCCCAAACCATTCGACATAATCCCCACAGCCCACACACACCCAAATTTCTGTCACCACAGGCTCTATAAAGATCCAAGAACATCTCTAGGAAGCCAAGAAGGAAGATAGAAGCTCTAGTGATCATTTCCCAAAACCCTAAGTCCCATTTTGCCCTATTCGATCCATAATCATCTAGGTAAGTCCTCAACTCATTTCATTTCATATACTCTAAATATCACTAAATACACTAATAAACACACCTTAGTAATGATTAAACCCTAAAACTAAAAGTTACATATCTTTTTCTTTCTTTTTGTTTTTGGTCGAACAAACCCAAACGCACCATTAGTTATTTTTTTTTAGGTTCATTAGATGTTGGAATATAGTAAGAATTAACTTAAACATGTTTATAATACTCCTAACAAACCCTAGGATCAAAGATAGAAACCCTAAGTAACCAAAACCTAATTTTTCTTTTTCTTTTTCAAAACAGTCGAACAAAACAAACACCCTTTTAATTCATTTCACAAGCCTAAAATACCTAAAACTAATTAGAAATCTCTTAAACATGTTAAGGATACTAAATATAATCAAAGATTCCTAGTACATAAGTTTTAAAATCAAAAACTAAATTGTTTTTGTTCTTTTTGTGGCTGTCGAGACAGCAGCAGACCCCCAAATTGTGGTCTAAAATTCGACTAGCAAACGAGTCTTAAAAATTCAAGGTTTTTGGTATAATGAAGGTCTATCAGCTGTCTAAATGTAGGAAAAAGAACGGAGTCAATTGGTTAAGAATTCACTAAGATACAACCCATTCTTTGTCGTGTGTTTTCTGCCTCGATCAAACGAACCAAACGCACCTTAATTAATTTATTTCGAGCTCGTGAGCTCGAATCACGAGCTGGGATTTTGTCAAAATCTAGTTTATAAACTAATAAATTAGTTTACAAAGAGTTCGTGAGCTCAAATCACGGCTGGGATTTTGTCAAAATCTAGTTTATAAACTAATAAATAGTTTACAAAAGAGTCGTAAAAAGTTTTGCCTTTTTTTTCTAAAGATATAGAGCGTTTTTAAGAAATAAGGACGTCGTGTGTAACGCGACGGGAGACACAGGGGTAAATTTTGCCAAAACTCTAACTAAAATAATAAAAAGGACTTGATATGCAGTCGACCTAAACCCTAGGGGTAAAAAGTGTCATTTTTGAAACTATAGGGGTAAAAGTTGTCATTTAACCAAAGTTGAAGGGTAAAATTGTAATTTTATGAAAGTTGAGGGGTAAAACTTGTCATTATACGAAAGTTCAAGGGTAAAAGTTGACAACATGTAGAACTTTAGGGGAAGAAGTGAAAAATATTCAAATAAATAATTAATATTATATTTATTATTATTAAAACTATTATTATTATTATTATTATTATTATTATTATTATTATTATTATTATTATTATTATTATTATTATATTATTATTATTATTATTATTATTATTATTATTAGTATTATTAAAATACATTTTCTTCAATAACGAACGAACGAAGTATCTAATTAACGAACGGAACGAAAACATAAAAATGAGGAATAAGATAAATTTTATAACTTTTGGAGAGACTTCATGTTGTCTCAAATTTGACATTTAAACAATAACCGAAAACGTTACAAAACAAACAAATAAACTTAATTATATTCAAGAACGATTACTAAAATATGACGTACCAACCCAGGTTGCGCGCCGGAGACGTTTATCAACTTTAGTTAATTTCGTTTATCATTCAGACTATCAAGGTGAGTTCATAGTCCCACTTTTCTTTATATGTTTTTCAAACTTGTGGGGAGATACATGCTACTAAATCGAACACGAGTATTTTTAATTGTTATTGCACTAGGTTAACTTATTGCCTATTTTTATTTAAAAAGTCCCTCATATCATGCACCATTAGTCACCCGCAGGGTGAGCGCGAATATAATGAATAGATCTATTGGCCCGACGACCCATTTGTATTAGTCGGATAGATACCCTTTGGGGTAGTCGGGTATGTAAATGCATTATATTTGATTTCTATAAAGAGTTTCTAGGCAGACTCCTACTCGGGGGCAAGACCACTTTCATTTAATTATGTTGGTGGAACCTGGACACTGTCAACGCATTGCGTGTAATGAGGCTTAGTACAATATACCGTACTATGATTTTTATACTTTATACTAGGCTTGTGTTCAAATTGATTATAAAACACTATGTATTCACTCAACCTTTGTGTTGACTTTTTAGCATGTTTTATCTCAGGTAATTAAGAGAACGAACTTGGCACGGAGTTGGCTGTGGACTTTCTTTTATAAAAAGGGTGTCCATTTGTTATCATTCAAATGAATAAATGTAATTTATATAACGTATTTCCAAACTTCCCTCTGGGACCTATATTATGTACTCTGATATTAAATAAATGAATGATAACAATTTTATATAAAAACGTCTCTTTTTGAGTCGTTTTCTATTATCATGACTACGAACTATGAAGTAACACCCCAACTTATATTTCCGCTGCGAATATCGAAAACGGTGGTGTTACAGATTGGTATCAGAGCTCATGGTTATAGAGAACCAAATGTTTTCAAACATTGAACTATAACCAAATTTTCACAAACTTAACCAAAGTCCTCCGTGCCACAACGTCATTAAAACATTATTTGTACATGTTAATTGTTAATTATTTAGTTATATAGTGGAATCTTCATAGTTACTAGGTGGTTACAGAGTTATTATTTCCCCTCCACTTTCAATTACACTTATGTCGGAATCGGATATGGAAAATATCGCGGTAGTACCGGACATCACGACCGTACCTAGGCGAGCGACGGAGTCAGATCCATCAAAAAACGCATCCGTAGTACCTGAGATCTTTTCAGTATTTGGGCATGATACAAAGTCGGATACTTCTGAAGAGCCATCCGAGGATACCATGATGCCTGATGTCGCGCCATTTCCTGATGATCCCTACATGTAGGCCAGAGAGAGAGCTCGTACCTCTGACGAAGAACCATCTGAGCCAGATTCTCCTTCGATTACGGAGATACACCCAGAGAGAATTCGAAGAACAGCGCAAATGAGAACACTTCTTGTGTTTTCCTCATCCTTACCACATCCCCATCCATATATGCTACCTACTTTTGAACTCTCGGTTCCAACGTCTTTACCTCCGCCGCCACCAGCATCTACCAGTTTCACTCCTCTCTCCGTCCCATACGAGCCAAGTGATGAAGTCCGAGCTATTATCGCCAGATATAATGCTTTACCTCGATCACCTACCCCCAACATTCCTACTCCGTCACGAGTTTTTGAAGTAGGAGAAAGTTCACAATCGGCACAGGAGCGACAGCCGACCATCTCTACCCTTCTGTCACGGCTAGAGCGTCAAGAGGAGCAGATTGAGACTGCATTGGGACATCTCGATGAACTTCCATTAGAACGTATTGAAGGCATCGAGTATAGGGTAGAAGATTTAATGACGGATCAGGAGGTGATGCAGCAGAAGGTGAATGAAAATAGTGAAGAGTCCGAGAAAAATTACGAGCAGGTCAGACGAGAATTACCTTTCATTTATGATAATGAATTGAAGTTAATAGAAGAAATGATCAAGAGGAATGAAGAATTAGCAACAGCACAGAACAAGATTGTAGTACTAGAGACGACGGTGACAAAGATGCAGGCTCAGTACAAGGAGAATATGCAGGTTTTAGTCAGTATGATAGTTGAGCTTGATAATCGACTTAAGGGAACTTCTGGTGGTCAGTAGATCAGATCTTTATATATTAGCTTTTGTACTATGTCTCAGCTATGGGACATATAGTATAAATATGACGCTAGTATCTATCAGCTTTTGTACAATTTTCCCAGCCACGGGGTGTGTGGCATAAATATGACACTTGTATTAATTTTGTTATATGAATGACAAAATTTACAAGTTATTTATGACTACATGTGGGTGTGACTTTGTTATATTATGTTGCGTTGTGATCTTGACTGATATTAGCCAGTAATGATCATTTGCATATTTAAACTGTTATGATATTATGATAGTATTTTACCTTGTTAAAATTAACATGGTTACTATGCAAATTCTAAATGAGTGTTTTCTGGTAATAGAAATATGTCTCGCAAATCCCCAGAACTGGCCATGTCCCAAGCTACTATTCGAAAGCTTGTTGCAGACAGTGTTGCTGCAGCACTTCAGACTCAAGCAGCGAAAATGACCCGTACTGGAAACTCAAGCCGACCCAATGGGGAAAGTGAGTCAGCTAATGCCCGCAAGTGCACCTATAAAGACTTCATAAACTGTAAACCAACTTTCTTCAAAGGAACAGAAGGAGCTACTGAATTAGCTTGTTGGTTTGAGCGTACAGAGATAGTCTTTGTAAGGTGCGGGTGTACCGATGACTGCAAAGTTGCTTTTGCTACAGGGACTTTATTAGACGATGCCCTATCTTGGTAGTCTGCTACTTCCCTAACTATGGGAATTGGAGCAACTCATCAACTCACATAGGATGATCTAAAAAAGAAAATGCTGAAAAAGTATTGTCCCCGTACTGAAATCAAAAAGTTGGAAGACGAGTTTCACCAGCTAGCAGTGAAAGGAGTAGATATTAAGGCATACAATAGGAGGTTTCAGGAGCTTGCTCTCCTATGTCCAACTATGGTGCCTGATCAGGAAAAGTTGTTGGAGAAATACACTGAAGGTTTACCTCGAAGCATCGAGGGGAATGTTACTGTTTCGAAGCCTTAGTCGCTGGAAGATGCAATGACCACAGCCCAGAAGCTGATGGATCGAAAAATCAAGCGAAATTCTATTCAGGGGAATAACGATCACAAACGAAAGTTTGATGATAAAAGAAATTCCCATCACTACGACAACCGTCACAACTATCACAACAATAACCGCACCAACCAAAACAATTACCACCAAAACCGTAACCAATACCATCATCAACAGAACCGTCGACAGGAAACTGCCAGAGCCTATGCAGTCACTCCTGCAGAGAAAAGTGGTTATGTCAGAACGAAGCCGATGTGCAATCGTTGCTTATTACATCACTATGGTCCATGCACTGTTAAGTGCATGAAGTGTCAGAAGGTTGGACATCAGACCAAAGACTATAAGGCAACATGAGCAAATCTACAGCCAGTAGCCGTAACCTGCCACGGATGCGGAGAAAAGGGACATTATAGGAATCAGTATCCGAAGTTGAATGTTAATCCAAAAAACGGTGCCCGCGGACGAGTTTATGTGTTAGGAGACGGTAATGCGCAACAGAACCCGGACGTAGTCACGGGTACGTTTCCTCTCAATCAACATTTAGCTAGAGTATTATTTGACACCGGAGCTGATAGAAGCTTTATATCCCTTACTTTCGCTACTTTACTTAAACTTACTCCCACTACCTTAAATGATACATACAAAATTGAGCTAGCTAATGGAAAATTAGTAGGCACTAACTCTAAAATCCAAGGTTGTACCTTAACTCTATTAAACCAACCCTTCGATATCGATCTTATGCCCATCAAACTAGGAAGCTTCGACGTGATTGTTGGTATGGATTGGTTATCCAAGTATCATGCAAGGATTATATGCGACGAGAAAGTGGTTCACATCCCTTTTGAGGGTGAAACTTTGATTATCCGAGGTAATCAAAGTAAGACCAAACTAAGCATAATATCCTGCATTAAAACCATGAAATACATTAACAAAGGATGTCAAGTGTTTCTAGCTCATGTAACTGAGAAAAAGACGGATGAAAAACGACTAGAAGATGTACCTGTAGTACGAGATTTTCCGGAAATATTTCCTGAAGAATTACCTGGGCTACCACCTATTCGTCAGGTAGAATTTCAGATCGACTTGGTGCCGGGAGCAGCACCAGTAGCACGAGCACCCTACCATTTAGCGCCATCAGAAATGGAAGAACTATCCAATCAACTGCAATAGTTATTTGATAAAGGTTTTATTCGACCAAGCTCATCGCCATGGGGAGCACCTGTCCTATTCGTCAAGAAGAAGGATGGATCTCTCAGGATGTGTATCGATTACCAGGAGTTGAATAAACTTACGGTGATGAATCGGTATCCATTGCCTAGGATTGATGATTTGTTCGACCAACTGCAAGGATCGAGTGTTTACTCGAAAATCGATCTAAGATCTCATCAGCTGCGTGTTAGGGAAGAGGATATTCCTAAAACAGCTTTCCGAACAAGATACGGTCATTATGAATTTCAAATAATGCCATTTGGGTTAACTAACGCACCAGCCGTATTCATGGATCTCATGAATCGAGTGTGCAAACCTTATTTGGACAAATTCGTGATCGTGCTCATCGATGATATTCTTATCTATTCTTGGAGCGAAGAAGAACATGCAGAGCATTAAAAGATTATTTTGGAATTGCTCAAGAAAGAGCAACTGTACGCAAAACTTTCTAAATGTGATTTTTGGATTCACTCCGTACAGTTTCTTGGACACGTAATTAATCGTCATGGTATTCACGTGGATCCTTCCAAAATAGAAGCAGTCAAAAATTGGCCGACACAGACGACTCCCACTGAGGTGCGTCAATTTTTAGGACTTGCTGGCTATTACCGGAGATTCATCGAGGGATTTTTGAAGATAGCCAAATCTTTAACGGAATTGACCCAGAAGAACAAGAAGTATGCCTGGGGAGAAAATCAAGTGAAAGCTTTCCAGCTGTTAAAGCAAAAGCTTTGTGAAGCTCCAATTCTAGCTTTACCAGAAGGGAGTGATGATTTCGTTGTTTACTGTGATGCATCGCACCAAGGTTTAGGCGTGGTGTTGATGCAAAGAAACAAAGTTATTGCTTATGCCTCTAGACAACTCAAGCCTCATAAGGAAAATTATACTACTCATGATCTTGAGCTAGGAGCAGTAGTATTTGCTCTTAAAATCTGGAGACATTATCTGTACGGCACAAAATGCGTTGTGTTTACAGATCATAAGAGCCTTCAGCATATTCTTGACCAGAAAGAATTAAACATGAGACAGCGTCGATGGTTAGATTTGCTAAGTGACTATGACTGTGAAATTCGTTACCACCCTGGAAAAGCAAACGTTGTAGCAGATGCTTTAAGCAGGAAGGAACGAATTAAGCCTCTTAGAGTCAGAGCTTTAGTCATGACCATTAATTTGGAATTTCCATCCCAAATTCTCAACGCACAAGCCGAAGCAGTGAAGGAAGAAAATGTTCAGGCTGAGAATTTGAGAGGTATGGACAAGGCGTTTGAAATTCGTCCTGATGGAACTCGATGCATAAAGAACCGAAGTTGGTTACCGCTCTTTGGTGATTTAAGGAATGTGATTATGTATGAATCACATAAATCCAAGTATTTTATCCATCCAGGATCTGAAAATATGTACCAGGATCTCAAAAAGCTTTACTGGTGGCCAAATATGAAAGCTGACATAGCTGAGTATGTCAGTAAATGTTTGACATGTGCGCAAGTTAAAGCGGAGCATCAAAGGCCATCCGGCTTATTAACTCAACCTGAGATTCCTGAATGGAAATGGGAACGAATAACTATGGATTTTATAACCAAATTACCTAGGACATCCAGCGGATATGATGCTATTTGGGTTATAATTGATCGTCTTACGAAATCAGCTCACTTTTTGCCTGTTAAAGAGACTAATGAAGTAGTAGATTTAGCTCAATTATATCTGAAAGAAATAGTCTCACGACATGGAGTACCAATTTCCATTATCTCGGATCGTGATCCTTGTTTCACGTCTCGATTTTGGGAAAAGCTTCAGAAAGCTTTGGGTACTAATTTAGATATGAGTACGGCTTATCATCCACAAACCGACGGACAGAGCGAAAGAACCATTCAAACGTTGGAAGATATGCTCAGAGCATGTGTAATTGATTTTGGTAAAGGATGGGATAGGCATTTGCCCTTGGCAGAATTCCCATATAATAATAGTTACCATGCGAGTATCAAAGCAGCGCCGTTTGAAGCACTTTATGGACGAAAGTGCCGGTCCCTTGTTTGCTGGGCGGAAGTCGGAGAATCCCAACTTACCGGACCAGAGATAATACAGGAAACCACCGATAAAGTAGTGCAAATTCGGCAACATTTACAAGCTGCACGGGATAGGCAGAAGAGTTACGCAGATTTAAGACGAAAGCCAATGGAATTTGAAGTTGGAGATCGAGTCATGTTAAAAGTATCACCATGGAAAGGAATGGTCAGATTTGGAAAGCAAGGAAAGTTGAATCCCAGATACATCGAACCGTTTAAAATTTTGGAGAGAATCGGTCCGGTAGCCTATAGATTAGAACATCCCGTAGAACTCAGTAAAATACATCCTATCTTCCACGTCTCTAATCTGAAGAAGTGTCTACCAGATGAAACACTCGTGATTCCCATGAAAGAGCTTCGTCTCAATGACAAACTCAATTTTGTGGAAGAACCTGTGGAGATCATGGATAGAGAAATCAAACAGCTAAAACGAAGTCGCGTTCCCATCGTTAAGGTTAGATGGAACTCCAAAAGAGGGCCAGAATTTACCTGGGAACGGGAAGATCAAATCCGGGCTAAATACCCACATCTTTTTCCTAATTCATCGACCAACACGAACTGAATCTCGGGATGAGATTCCTTTCAACGGGGGGATAATGTAACCACTGTAAGATTTCCCTATATAATTATTTAATACTTATCCTTTTTCCACGTAGGAAATTTTTTTTATTTATTACTTGATTATAACTATTATCTTATGTGACGTAGATCACATCTCCAATAAACGTGCTCGCAACCCAACCTTAACTAATTTAGTATTTAATCATCTAAACATCTTTGACCTAAACTTTACGAGGTCCCGTTTACCACTTTACGTTATTTCGTTAACGTACGTTTTAAACTGAACGTTTCTTAACTAATAAGAGTTTTATGAAACCCTAAACTACCATAACAACATGTGAAGATAACAAAACCCTAGAAATATTAAAATACAATTTATTTAAACAATGTACAAGTCACTAAAGCACAGAAACCCTAATTCCACTATAACTCCCGATAAAACCCTAATTTCACAAAACTATTATTTTATGTAATAAAATCACAAACCCTAATTACTATTTTTTAAAAATATATAAGTACAATTCTTCTAAGCTAGTGTACAAGTCCTTAATGCATAGAAACAAATTATTTATAAAAACCTTATATAAACCTTAATAATAATTATTTTAAAACGGCATAATTTGTAATAATTTCATATATTAATATTTAAAATAAATTATTAACTTATAAAATAAATGTACAAACCATCAAACCTATGGTACAACTCTCTAATAAACAAAACTTAAAAATCCATTTAATTACTTTAAAACCCTAATAAAAATTATATAAAAATTATGTAAATTAAGGAAAATATTAAAATTATATTTTCTTATTTCTAAACCTTAGTACAACATCCCTAAGCCTAAAGTACAACTTCCCAATGCACAAAATTATTTTCCTTTAAATATATGTAGTTCGATGTATATATATATATATATATATATATATATATATAAAATTATAAATATAATAAATAATTATTTTAATATATATAACCCACTATAAACCCTAGGAACCCTAACTAAACCCTAACCCTAGAGTACCACATGACCAAGCATAATGTACAACCACTTAAAGCCTTAATCGAACCAAATTTTCCCAACTTCTTAAACCTTGTTCGAATACAACCTCAAACAAACCAAACTCTGCTTTCTATTAAACCCTAAGAGTCCAAGTGTTAGAACCCTAATCTTCCACATCCCCCCCCCATCTAGAGATAAACCACATGTATGGTTAGTAGCTTACCACCTCACTTTTCCCTCCTCCTAACCATGTGGCGCCACAATTGGCACACCACATCACCCAAGACTCTATCACCTTCCCCAATAAGAAACCCTAGAACCCTTGAGAACCCTAGATCATCCTCTCTATAAATACAAGACACCATTTCCACTCCACAACCCCCAAACCATTCGACATAATCCCCACAGCCCACACACACCCAAATTTCTATCACCACAGCCTCTATAAAGATCCAAGAACATCTCTAGGAAGCCAAGAAGGAAGATAGAAGCTCAAGTGATCATTTCCCAAAACCCTAAGTCCCATTTTGCCCTATTCGATCCATAATCATCTAGGTAAGTCCTCAACTCATTTCATTTCATATACTCTAAATATCACTAAATACACTAATAAACACACCTTAGTAATGATTAAACCCTAAAACTAAAAGTTACATATCTTTTTCTTTCTTTTTGTTTTTGGTCGAACAAACACAAACGCACCCTTAGTTATTTTTTTTAGGTTCAATAGATGTTGGAATATAGTAAGAATTAACTTAAACATGTTTAAAATACTCCTAACAAACCCTAGGATCAAAGATAGAAACCTTAAGTAACCAAAACCTAATTTTTCTTTTTCTTTTTCAAAACAGTCGAACAAAACAAACACCCTTTTAATTCATTTCACAAGCCTAAAATACCTACAACTAATCAGAAATCTCTTAAACATGTTAAGGATACTAAATATAATCAAAGATTCCTAGTACATAAGTTTTAAAATCAAAAACAAAATTGTTTTTGTTCTTTTTGTGGATGTCGAGACAGCAGCAGACCCCCAACTTGTGGTCTAAAATTCGACTAGTAAACGAGTCTTAAAATTTCAAGGTTTTTGGTATAATGAAGGTCTATCAGCTGTCTAAATGTAGGAAAAAGAACGGAGTTAATTGGTTAAGAATTCACTAAGATACAACCCATTCTTTGTCGTGTGTTTTCTGCCTCAACCAAACGAACCAAACGCACCTTAATTAATTTATTTTGAGCTCGTGAGCTCGAATCACGAGCTGGGATTTTGTCAAAATCTAGTTTATAAACTAATAAATTAGTTTACAAAAGAGTTGTAAAAAGTTTTGCCTTTTTTTTCTAAAGATATAGAGCGTTTTAAGAAAAAGGACGTCGTGTGTAACGCGACGGGAGACTCAGGGGTAAATTTTGCCAAAACTCTAACTAAAATAATAAAAAGGACTTGATATGCAGTCGACCTAAACCCTAGGGTTAAAAAGTGTCATTTTTGAAACTATAGGGGTAAAAGTTGTCATTTAACCAAAGTTAAAGGGTAAAAATTGTAATTTTATGAAAGTTGAGGGGTAAAACTTGTCATTATACGAAAGTTCAAGGGTAAAAGATGACAACATGTAGAACTTTAGGGGAAGAAGTGAAAAATATTCAAATAAATAATTAATATTATATTTATTATTATAAACTTATTATTATTATTATATTATTATTAATTATTATTATATTATTATTATTATTATTATTATTATTATTATTATTATTATTATTATTATTATTATTATTATTATTATATTATTATTATTCTTATTAGTATTATTAAAATACATTTTCTTCAATAACGAACGAACGAAGTATCTAATTAACGAACGGAACGAAAACATAAAAATACGGAATAAGAAAAATCTTATAACTTTTGGAGAGACTTCATGTTGTCTCAAATTTGACATTTAAACAATAACCGAAAACGTTACAAAACGAACAAATAAACTTAATTATATTCAAGAACGATTACTAAAATATGACGTACCAACCTAGGTTGCGCGCCGGAGACGTTTATCAACTTTAGTTAATTTCGTTTATCATTCAGACTATCAAGGTGAGTTCATAGTCCCACTTTTCTTTATACCTTTTTCAAACTTGTGGGGAGATACATGCTACTAAATCGAACACGAGTATTTTTAATTGTTATTGCTCTAGGTTAACTTATTGTCTATTTTTATTTAAAAAGTCCCTCATATCATGCACCATTAGTCACCCGCAGGATGAGCGCGAATATAATGAATAGATCTATTGGCCCGACGACCCATTTGTATTAGTCGGATGGATACCCTTTGGGGTAGCCGGGTATGCAAATGCATTATATTTGATTTCTATAAAGAGTTTCTAGGTAGACTCCTACTCGGGGGCAAGACCACTTTCATTTAATTATGTTGGTGGAACCTGGACACTGTCAACGCATTGCGTGTCATGAGGCTTAGTGCAATATACCGTACTGTGATTTTTATACTTTATACTAGGCTTGTGTTCAAATTGATTATAAAACACTATGGATTCACTCAACCTTTGTGTTGACTTTTTAGCATGTTTTATCTCAGGTAATTAAGAGAACGAACTTGGCACGGAGTTGGCTGTGGACTTTCTTTTATAAAAAGGGTGTCCATTTGTTATCATTCAAATGAATAAATGTAACTTATATAACGTATTTCCAAACTTCCCTCTGGGACCTATATTATGTACTCTGATATTAAATAAATGAATGATAACAATTTTATATAAAAGCGTCTCTTTTTGAGTCATTTTCTATTATCATGACTACGAACCATGAAGTAACACCCCAACTTATATTTCCGCTGCGAATATCGAAAACGGGGGTGTTACACACATTTTATATAAGAGTCTTTTATGAGATCTACGGATCTTGCCTTATCTATCAAGGTGAATGGAATCAAGACATTCATCAGTAAAACAATCGTAGCGGTCTATTCTCCAAGAAAAGTCCACGATGATCGATTGGTGATTTCATATAACATTTTTATGCAGGTACTGATGATAGTTGTAACACCCCGTTAAAATTTTAGAAAGCAGCGGAAGACTTAAACGGGGTAATTACCAATTAGATCACAGTCGAAGCATAGATAAACGTTAAAAGTAGAATTTATATCATTCAATGAAAACTCAATATTCATAGATTACATATTTGTTGTCAAAAGGGGTAGTTTTTCACCAAAAGTGATGATGAGTTTGAAAAGAATGATATAATTATTTGAAATAAAAGGGGGTAGATTTCCAATGCCCATGCCAAACTCCGTGCTTGAGATTCCTTAGTTACCTAAGATAAAACATGCTTAAAATGTCAACACAAAGGTTAAGTGAATCCATAGTGTTTAATTTGTAATAGTTTGAACACAAGTTAAATAGTAGGGGAAAATCAATGATATTGAAGTGTAACATATAAATAAATGTTGCCCTAAGCCTCATGACACGCAAACCTTAACTTGTGGGGGTAATAATAGTTGTAATAAATATTCCACATCATGGTAATGATGTGGGTGATAATGCCCTCGTCGTAGGAGTTTTGCCAGACTCTTAATTCGAATAAAGTGCATTTGTCTATCAATCCGGCTAACACTATAGTTATCTATCCGGCTAGTACAAATGGGTTGTCAACTTCCAATAGATCTATTCACAAAATTCGCGTTCACTCGTAAGTGATTAATGGTTCATGATATGAGGGACTTTTTGGCAGGGTGGTAACTTAGGCAATATTACTTAGCAATATCAATCAGGATAGCATACAGAAAAATACTTGTGTTCAGATTTATAGCATGTATCTCCCCACGGGATTTGAAAACATAGTAAAATGTGGGACTATGAACTCACCTTAGTGTTACAGTAGTCAAGTAGTGATCAAGTGATGTAAATGAATAGCTCCGACTTGCGACCTAGAGTAATACGATAAGTTTAGATTCGTTTGTTCTAGGGCTCGATGTGAAATGACGAGTGTGAAAACCTTCAAGTGTGATAATGTCGGATTTGTGTATTCAAGAAAAGTCTTATTATAGATATAGTTGTTATTGTAAACGTTGGTAGAAATATTTGTTTTAAACATTTTTAGTCATTATAAATTTATTACAAAAAAATATGTATTAGTCACTAGTATGGATTTAAAAATAAAGCTAGTAGTGAAGAGACAAATACATGGGACGATGGCTAAAAGAAAATGAAGTAAGGCTTATGTGCGTAAAAAAAAATATAATCTTCCAAGTGTCACCAGGGGGATTCGAACCTGGGCAAGTTAGGACACAAAGCAAGCAACCCACCGCCGGACTACAAGTCCTTTGGTGTACATTGTTCCAAACGTTTGGTCTTTATGGACAGATTATTTGTGACTTTATTTGCTATATATTCACAGTATGCGTTGTACGTGCATGCGTATGTGTTTGTATTTCAAAACAGTTTACACCCCAACTTTTTGTGAAGACTTTAACCAACTCAAGTTTATAAATAAACATGGGGATTATTAGTAAAAATAAGCACAAGAAAAGTCGTAATATTCGGATAAGCATTCGTTCATCGAGCACAAAACCTTTAGCATGTTTACATGTAAGTTTTCTTTAAGTCGAGTTAAGTTCCAAAAGCCACATACGTGTCGACTAAGTAGTATATAAGCACTTGTTTATTCTTTTTGAGTTTATAAGTATTAAGTTTGAATAAAGGACACCACACAAGATTCTCATGATACAATAAGTTGTTTGGGTTCAAGTTTATACGTGACATGTATGAAACAAAACGAGTGTGCAAGTATGGTTTGCATGAAGTGAATAAGTGTAACAAAAAGTCGAAAGTGAGTAGGACTTACAGTCACACGAAGGTGGTGAAGAGATTTAAGTGTGAGGACGATAACGAGAACCCAGAGTGAAAGAAACCCGAACCTTCTTCTTCTAACCCAACTCGAATAACTATACCCAAAATGACTCTAAGGCTCGAAATATGACCCAAGTATCCTTCTTCTTTTCTCCTTTGCTTGACAGTAACTAACGAAGGGATAAATGAAATGTTTGTTTGTTTAAGTGTGTTTGAGTTTGTTTTTGCTTAAGTGGGAAACAAGGTGAGATATGTTGTTTATATAGGCAAGTCGAGGCATGGTTTTTGAGTTATTTTATTTCTCACTTGCATGGTTTCAAGAAAAGGGTGGAAAAGACTTGTTGGGTGCCTAAGCATGCAAGAGATGGGTCAAAGGTTTGAAAGGTCTTGTCGAGTAAGAGAAAGAAAGCTAGATACAAGCTTAGTGTTGAGGCTATGATTAGAGGGTTGATTTGTTTAAGTATGATACAAAGTGAGGGGGTCTCTTGACTTGTACGAATGAAACAAGAGGGGTGGTCTTGAGTTGTGTCGCGACTGGAACAAAGAAGAAAGAAAGAAGAGAAAGTGTGGGAGTGCATGTTGGAGGATTAGGGACATATTAACCATGGGATATCCAGGTTGCGAAAGTGAGTATGGGGTTTATGGTTTGTTTATTGTTTTAGGCTAAGTAGGGTGGCTTTGGGTTTCCTTTGTTTCATACGCAAAGTGAGAAAAGGAAGAAAGAGTAGTGTGAGTTGTTGGTGCTTGTGTACTGTCGAATTACTAGGTATAAGGGGAGTCTAGTTTGACTGTATCGAGTAGTCAAGAGGAAGAACATAACAAAAATGAAATGGTTAGTGGGTGGGCTTGTGGTGTTTCGGCCCAGCAGAAAAACAAAAGGAAAAAAAATATTAGCCCTTGGGCTTGTTGTGGTAATCGGCCCAAAGAAAGAAGAGGAAAGAAATAAGATCTAGCCCGGTTTGGTTGTTTAGGATTTTCGGTCCACTAAGCCCAATAGATTCGTATGGTTCGATTTGTCTCGGTGTTTTATATTTTAAGTCGGTGCGCAAGTGAGCTATTTGTGTTACGTCACATATTCGTTAAATGAGTGACTTGTGTTTGTGTTGCTTGTTAAAAAAAATAACCTGTAAAAACAGGTTATTCGACTTTAAATTTGGATCATTTGATAATTAACATTCATAAATGACATGGGAAATTACGAGGTATTACAGTACCCACCCGTTAGACTGGATTCGTCCCGAATCCTAAGATGTTATAGTGGTCGGGGTTGTCTTATCGAATAGATGAGGATATTTAGAACAAATTTGGTCTTCGCGTCCTATCTTAGAGTTCCATCTAACATTGACAATAGGAATACGACTTTGTTTCAATCGTTTGACATCTCTATCCCAAATTTCCATTGGTTCTTCGACAAAGTTTAGCTTATCGTCAAGTCGAATTTCTTTTAAGGGGACGATAAGGGTTTCATCCGATATGCATTTCTTTAGGTTCGATACATGAAAGGTGTCGTGTACTCTACTGAGTCCTTCTACTAGTGAGATACCTTGTGGTGATAGGTGGATATTGATAAATGCCAAATGGTTATCCCAGCCATTACAAAATCATTCGCTCTTGCTATTAATATGTCCCCTAGCCTATTTGTGTCCTCATCCTTTGAGGGGGGTAGGTGTAGTTGTCGTCATTGAAGTGAAAGGGTAGATTCCATTTGAATTAGAACAATGAGGCTAGATATCGCTATTATTCTTATGGCGGCTATAGAGAATTTAAAGGGAAAAGTCCCTTGGTGTGAGTGACAAGGAATAACCTTTTAGTAGGCATATGTGGCTAGTCAAGAGTGATGGTCCATGAGACAAGGGAACTAAGGGCAAATTCGGATGCCAATGATTGGGAACGCTCGAAAGTTATCATCGGGTAGTGCTCGTGATTGCAAGTGTTTAACTTGTTAAGGAAAATCTATGGTTTATTGCGACTCGAGATCGTGGCATACTGGTCTAAGTCAGGTGAGTACTCTGTCAAGGAATGTTTGTCCCGTTATAGAAAGAAGTTAATGGTCTTACGGTCAGATGTGACCTCTTATAATCCAAGTGAAAGTGATGTCATGTGCCAAAGTGATTATGCTGTCTAACACTCTGAAAGGGCTCATCGTTTCCTAAGTAACTGCTTATTCAATTTCACGTGCTTCTACCAGGGTGAAAATCTTATCTTATAGGATGAGTGGAAAAGTTGTACTTCGAAGGAATAGTGTTAAGGTATGGTATATCGCTATTATCAATCTTAGGCATTTCGATGTTTGATCCTAATTTTTGTTCTGAGATTACGCGTTTTCTTGCTTATAGGTATTGATAAAAATGTTGTTCGAAATTTTTATTTGAGTATGCGTTCACTCAAATCCGACCAAATCAATAATTTAAAAGACACAATTTTCTTTGTTTGAGGTTAACAGTCGAGTAAACTTATGCGACCCTGAAAATTTTAAAGTTTAGCGAAACGATTTTTTTTAAAATGCGGTTTAGATAAGACAATTTCACATAAATCAAATTTGTTAACATACAAAAGCTTGATAAGGTCTAAAATAGAGGTTTAATTTCCGTAGTGTGGGTTTTTAAGCATGGTGTAAATAAAATAACTTCACAAAATTAACACTTAGTCGCTCTTCAATATGTAAAAGTTTTGGTATAGTCTGACCAGAGAAAACTTTTAACTCACAAAATGAGTATCCTAGAGAAATACTTTTTGTAATTGCTATAAACGCGTTTTTAAAGAAAGATTCTTGAAAGTGAGATCATCACAGTTGACGGTATAGTTGGGTATGGCATTTATACAAGTTTTCAAAAATTTTAAGGACATAGTTTTCCAATGTTCGATAGTGTTTGGTGGTTAAATGTCGGGTGAAGTTTTATAGATATGATACTTAATTCACTAGGACAGTATTGGAATGGGTCATGACTTATGGGTGAGTTGGATATTATGCCATGGGGCATTTTCCTTGGCTACGAGTGTAAGTTATGTATCAATGGTCGTTTGGTACGTTGAGACCGCTTAGTATGTGGGAGTGAGGTTAATTCAAAACAGATTTTTGAGGCTAAATAATCTAGAACTTCTAGGGGACACGTTGTAAGGGTGATTGTATATTGATTGTCCAATCCAAGGTATCCATTATTTATAAGGGAATTCTTATTATACGATGTGGATAGGGTGAATTGTACATTGACCGCACAGTGTCAATCATGGTATCTTGTTATTCCTCATCGCGGACAAAGATCCTTGATCTACCTCTAAGGTTTGATTTAGTGAACAGGGGTGTTTTGGATCACTCTTACGTCCTAGTCAGACTAATACTCTCAAATAATTAGTGAAAGATTGGGCTATTTCCCAAGATAGTGACTCGGTTTGCTCTGTAAGGTCCTAAGACTTTCGTTAAGTTATAAGTTATCCCATTGTGTTTTCCTAGCCCTTGTCAAGAGTTTCATTGATCATTTCATTGTTTACTTCCCTCGAGGGGTCCTCATCGTATTGTTAAGATCCTATTACCATAAGGTACGCGGACGAGTTCCTCATCATGGATAATTCAGTAACTAGACCAAAAATGTCTAGGCCTCAAGTTATGTGGACGCTAAGTCGATGTCTTATGGGTGTCTAGTAGGTTTAGGGTGTAGCCTCGAAAGATGACGTCGGATCTATTAGCTGTCAAGTGGCTAGTTCGGTGGTACACTTAACGCGAAAGGTAAAGTCTTGAAGAATAGGGGTTGAGTGCTACCAGCAATCAGTTGGTTGATCCGTTAGTGTACTTAGTGTTTAACACAGAAAGCATGGTTTTGGTTTAGGGGCTAAATTTAATCATCATCATGATTGTTATCGAGTACAGAAAGGTAAGTCTCAGTCACCCTTGGGGTTATGAGTCATTTGGTAGTTATCGAATTTACAGGTTTTCTGTTTGACGGTGGGATCCTTCGAAATCGGATGATGTGAAGTAAAGTGAGATGTCATAAGGTTAAGCTTCGTACAAATTCTTATGGTAGTGGTCGAAGGTAATCCCATTGATTGTGGCTATGTTCGTTGGAAGGTTGTTTCTATGATGGCTAATGATGTAATTGGTCCTTGTAGAATAGAATATGCGGCGAGACTAGACTGATTTCATGTGATAAGATGGTGTCGAAGCCTATTTGTGTTTCTTAGTACGGATGCCCATAGCTTGCACAACTTTTTATGTAAGGTTGTGATTTCTCAAAAGTAGTAGTAGAAATTCTAACTTTTTGCAAAAATTTTAGACAACTAACCCCAGCATAGCATGGTCCTACTTGAATTATGCATAGGTGATCAGGCTTTGCATAATTAAAGTTCAACAATGCAATGTTGGATTTAGTTTAAGGGAAAGTATCGGTAACTCTGTTCATAAAGTGGTAGCTTAAAATACTTTTCAAAGAGGACTTAGTTCATAGGGTGATTATAGACTAGGTTTTAAAATGGTTTGTAGAAGAGTTCATAAAATGGTAGCGGAAATTTTTGAATAAATGTACCTTAGTTTACAAAATGTTGGCGAAACTGTTTGTTGGTCTATGGAATAGTATTAAAGTAGCAAATCGATTTATTGCATAAAATAAGATAGTTCATAAAATAATATGTGAAATAGTTTATAGAATAATAGGGATGACACTTTATTATTCAAAAATTGGAAGTAAGGCCGCAATTTTTTATTTTTGTAGTAAAATAGTTTGTAGGATAACGAAAAATTGGCTTGTAATGCATTGCGATATAGTTTGTTGTTTTATCAGCGGTTAATGTGGTGCTCAGAGGGGCAAAATAATTTATGAGTCAATAATAAAACTTGTAGGGTGTTTGCAACATAGTCTACAGGGTGTCAGTAAAAACATTTGTTGGTTTATAGATTTGTAGTAGGGTAGTAAATTTTGTTTATTGTGTTTATATCAAATAGTCTGTGGGATGATTCGTAAAACAGCTTGTATGTCGATAGCGACACCGTTTATTATTTTTATAAAAGGGTAGTAAGGTAGTCAAATAGTCAAAAAAAAAAAATGGAAGCAAAGTGGTGGTTTATTGGGTGGTAAAGTAGAGTAACGAAATGACTAATGGGATAGTGATAAACAATATATAAAGTTTTAGCGAAATGTTTTATAAAGTGATAGTAAATGGTTTCACCAGATAGTAGCAAAACGGTCTGTAAGGTGTTTACAAAATGGTTTATATGAAACTAAAAAAAATTCATAAGTTGATAGTAAGTCTGGTTATTAGTTTATAAGGAAATTTCTTAAGAGGATGAAAAGTTCGTTTGTCCACAGTGTAAGATAATAACAAGGTGTTAGTGAACTATTTTGGTTGATAGTGGTAGGGTATCAAATTTGTCTTTTACATGGTAATAGTTTGTAAAATGGTATAATAATAGTTTATAAGATACGTGGTAAAATATGGAGTGCAATGGGCGACTGTGGAACATCTAGTTGATATGAGATTGTAGACCAATTCAAGGTTTGTAGGAAGTACTTATTAGAAGAGTGAGACATAGTAAGGATGTTCCTATTAACAGACATATGTAATACAACGAGATTAGCTCAACCATGATAAGGTCAGAATAAATCACGACCATCTTAATATGATATCATAACATGAGTAGATACAATCACCACACATATGATGGAAAATCTCGGCTCTATTAGACCGATATCAATACATAGCATAATCGAACCACATGTCCAAATGATAACTTGTCTCAAGTTTGTTATACAACCAAGAGGTACTACAAGTGTCACTAATTTGGCCACACATACTGTGGCTAGGATAGAAGCTACTGATGATAATAGTGTAGTCTAAGGACTATTCGGTGGTCTTTTGGGTGGATCCTCGGTGGTGGTATAATGTGGTAGTCGTGGTACTATCCATAGTGAGTCATCCAAATCTTCATAGGTAGGCATGCTAGGGGTCCATGATGGTGGTAGTGGTATGAGTGGGCGCACTAGGCGACTCCTGGTGTGTACCATCCTGGGTCCATCGGGGTAGTATCGGAAAATGTAATGGGGTGGGACATCCCTCCCGGGCCTGATAATTATGGCGGGTTTAGTAGGTGGCGTGGATGATGTAGGTACAGCGGGGTGTGGTGAGAGAGGTGCCAGATCATTGGTGGATGAGCAGGCATCCTCGATGTTGGTGTTGGTGGTGGTGGTATGGGTGAAGCCAAGTCGGAAGAGTCGGAGTCAGACGACTCGTCATCCGCCTCTGACCCAGGGGAATGGTGAGTCAAAACTGGGGGTGGTGATGGAAGACAATCAGCAGGTAAAAACTGCTGGGTCTCCATGTATTGATCCCATGTCAGGGGACCGTACACAGGTGAAGTCGGGTGACAAGGAGATGCAACAACTGGGGTAGGAGCAACCTCACCCTCCTCAAAGGGCTTAGTCTCTCCGAACATGGTCTCGGATAAGGTGGTAGTATGGTCAACTAGCATGGTGGTATCGGTGTCAGCATCTGATAAAATGATAACAGTAGTGGGTGGAGTGGCTGATGGTACTGGTGTCACTTCGGTCTCAACATCAGACAGAATGATGACGGGGATCGGGGGAGACATGGTACTGTAATATCCCAATAATAATAAGTGTAAGTCATTAATAATATAAATATGAATTGGTCATAATAACATTCGTAGGTGATAAAACTAATTCGTTATGCATAATCTGCCAAGCAAATCTCAATGCATGTGTTAATAAAGTGTTAATATTCATTCATTATGCATAATCTGCCAAGCAAATTTTAATGCAAGAGTTCGTAAGTGTTGGCACGGAGGGCATAGGGTGGTAGAGTTTTAAAAATGGTCCTTTTAGAAATCGCGGTTATAGTCCAATGTTTTAAAAATCAATTGGTTCTCTATAACCTTGTCTCTGATGCCAATCTGTAAAACCCCATTAAAATTTTAGAAAGCAGCGGAAGACTTAAACGGGGTAATTACCAATTAGATCACAGTCGAAGCATAGATAAACGTTAAAAGTAGAATTTATATCATTCAATGAAAACTCAATATTCAGAGATTACATATTTGTTGTCAAAAGGGGTAGTTTTTCACCAAAAGTGATGATGAGTTTGAAAAGAATGATATAATTATTTGAAATAAAAGGGGGTAGATTTCCAATGCCCATGCCAAACTCCGTGCTTGAGATTCCTTAGTTACCTGAGATAAAACATGCTTAAAATGTCAACACAAAGGTTGAGTGAATCCATAGTGTTTAATTTGTAAGAGTTTGCACACAAGTTAAATAGTAGGGGAAAATCAATGATATTGAAGTGTAACATATAAATAAATATTGCCCTAAGCCTCATGACACGCAAACCTTAACTTGTAGGGGTAATAATAGTTGTAATAAATATTCCACATCATGGTAATGATGTGGGTGATAATGCCCTCGTCGTAGGAGTTTTGCCAGACTCTTAATTCGAATAAAGTGCATTTGTCTATCAATCCGGCTAACACTATAGTTATCTATCCGGCTAGTACAAATGGGTTGTCAACTTCCAATAGATCTATTCACAAAATTTGCGTTCACTCGCAAGTGATTAATGGTTCATGATATGAGGGACTTTTTGGCAGGGTGGTAACTTAGGCAATATTACTTAGCAATATCAATCAGGATAGCATACAGAAAAATACTTGTGTTCAGATTTATAGCATGTATCTCCCCACGGGATTTGAAAACATAGTAAAATGTGGGACTATGAACTCACCTTAGTGATACAGTAGTCAAGTAGTGATCAAGTGATGTAAATGAATAGCTCCGACTTGCGACCTAGAGTAATACGATAAGTTTAGATTCGCATGTTCTAGGGCTCGATGTGAAATGACGAGTGTGAAAACCTTCAAGTGTGATAATGTCGGATTTGTGTATTCAAGAAAAGTCTTATTATAGATATAGTTGTTATTTACAAAGTGTTTTGATTAAAGCTCGTTTGTATAATTTTGTTAGTTATTGTAAACGTTGGTAGAAATATTTGTTTTAAACATTTTTAGTCATTATAAATTTATTACAAAAAAATATGTATTAGTCACTAGTATGGATTTAAAAATAAAGCTAGCAGTGAAGAGACAAATACATGGGTCGCTGGCTAAAAGAAAATGAAGTAAGGCTTATGTGTGTAAAAAAAATATAATCTTCCAAGTGTCACCAGGGGGATTCGAACCTGGGCAAGTTGGGACACAAAGCAAGCAACCCACCGCCGGACTACAAGTCCTTTGGTGTACATTGTTCCAAACGTTTGGTCTTTATGGACAGATTATCTGTGACTTTATTTGCTATATATTCACAGTATGCGTTGTACGTGCATGCGTGTGTGTTTGTATTTCAAAACAGTTTACACCCCAACTTTTTGTGAAGACTTTAACCAACTCAAGTTTATAAATAAGCATGGGGATTATTAGTAAAAATAAGCACAAGACAAGTCGTAATATTCGGATAAGCACTCGTTCATCGAGCACAAAACCTTTAGCATGTTTACATGTAAGTTTTCTTTAAGTCGAGTTAAGTTCCAAAAGCCACATACGTGTCGACTAAGTAGTATATAAGCACTTGTTTATTCTTTTTGAGTTTATAAGTATTAAGTTTGAATAAAGGACACCACACAAGATTCTCATGATATAATAAGTTGTTTGGGTTCAAGTTTATACGTGACATGTATGAAACAAAACGAGTGTGCAAGTATGGTTCGCATGAAGTGAATACGTTTAACAAAAAGTCGAAAGTGAGTAGGACTTACAGTCACACGAAGGTGGTGAAGTGAATTAAGTGTGAGGACGATAACGAGAACCTAGAGTGACGAGAAACCCGAACCTTCTTCTTCTAACCCAACTCGAATAACTATACCCAAAATGACTCTAAGGCTCGAAATATGACCCAAGTATCCTTCTTCTTTTCTCCTTTGCTTGACAGTAACTAACGAAGGGATAAATGAAATGTTTGTTTGTTTAAGTGTGTTTGAGTTTGTTTTTGCTTAAGTGGGAAACAAGGTGAGATATGTTGTTTATATAGGCAAGTTGAGGCATGGTTTTTGAGTTATTTTATTTCTCACTTGCATGGTTTCAAGAAAAGGGTGGAAAAGACTTTTTGGGTGCCTAAGCATGCAAGAGATGGGTCAAAGGTTTGAAAGGTCTTGTCGAGTAAGAGAAAGAAAGCTAGATACAAGCTTAGTGTTGAGGCTATGATTAGAGGGTTGATTTGTTTAAGTATGATACAAAGTGAGGGGGTCTCTTGACTTGTACGAATGAAACAAGAGGGGTGGTCTTGAGTTGTGTCGCGACTGGAACAAAGAAGAAAGAAAGAAGAGAAAGTGTGGGAGTGCATGTTGGAGGATTAGGGACATATTAACCATGGGATATCCAGGTTGCAAAAGTGAGTATGGGGTTTATGGTTTGTTTATTGTTTTAGGCTAAGTAGGGTGGCTTTGGGTTTCCTTTGTTTCATACGCAAAGTGAGAAAAGGAAGAAAGAGTAGTGTGAGTTGTTGGTGCTTGTGTACTGTCGAATTACTAGGTATAAGGGGAGTCTAGTTTGACTGTGTCGAGTAGTCAAGAGGAAGAACATAACAAAAATGAAATGGTTAGTGGGTGGGCTTGTGGTGTTTCGGCCCAGTAGAAAAACAAAAGGAAAAAAAATATTAGCCCTTGGGCTTGTTGTGGTAATCGGCCCAAAGAAAGAAGAGGAAAGAAATAAGATCTAGCCCGGTTTGGTTGTTTAGGATTTTCGGTCCACTAAGCCCAATAGATTCGTATGGTTCGATTTGTCTTGGTGTTTTATATTTTAAGTCGGTGCGCAAGTGAGGTATTCGTGTTACGTCACATATTCGTTAAATGAGTGACTTGTGTTTATGTTGCTTGTTAAAAAAAATAACCCGTAAAAACAGGTTATTCGACTTTAAATTTGGATCATTTGATAATTAACATTAATAAATGACATGGGAAATTACGAGGTATTACAATAGTCCCTTGGAGGAAATGTCGTTTACCACCATCATTTCAGATATCAAACATCTTCACCTCCACATACTCATACTTATGAAGTTCATCCTCAACAAGCTCAAGTGAATAACATTCTAGACAAAGATATCAAGTTAAAGACAATGAGTTACATTAAAGTCAAAGAGCTAATCAAGAAGTCAAGAACAAGTCCAAGTATTAAGTGAGGAAGACATAAGTATGAAGTTCAAAGTCTTACCAAGAAGTATGAGTATGTTGGAAAAGACGACACATCAAACTTGTAAAGATGTTGATCAAAGGCAAGAACAAACAAAAGTCATTAATCAAAGATCACAAAACATGAAGGAACAAAGAATCAAGACTATTTTATGACATCACACAAAGTTCAAGACCAAGAAGACAGAAGACCTAATCACGTGGAGCATCATTTAAATGACCACCCCTTAGGGGGAAATTGTTAGCATTAAAGAAAAGTGATGGTCATTCTCGTCTTAGGAACTTTGTAACGTGTCTTAGAGTTTAGTTAACAGGCTCGTGGATTGGACTAAGCTAATAGGTTAGAAGATAAGTATAAGCTAGTCAATTATATCCTTTGTAATCCATGTCCAATCCATGTCCAAATCGAGCCCATAGAAAGCCCATAGGGCGTTTATGTTGAACTATAAAAGGAACTCTCCACCTCATTTGGAGAGTGTGCTTGAGTGTGTATTGTGTGTTTTTTATTTATAAAAGTTCTCCTTCTTTATCTCTCTAGTTTCTCTCTAGTTCGACACATACACATATCTTGTACTACCATTTGTGCTTAATAGTGTGTGATAAGGTTATAGATCTAAGGTCCTACAAAAACAAAAAAGCAGAATCATTGAGCAAACTGGCCTCAATGGCGTTTGCCCACCTAACGAAGGAGGTCCAAGTTGAAGTTTTAGTCGAAAGGTCAATCATACGAAATGAAGTCTCCGATGTCATACTCGAAGAAGGTTCCAACTGGATGATACCAATCAGAGAATACTTAATAAGTGGCATCCTACCAGAAGACCCAAAACTAGCACGGAAGGTCAGGATTAAAGCTCCTCAATACAAGATTATGGGAGATAATTTGTACAGAAGATCCTTTTTGTCACCATGGCTCCGATGTGTAGGGCCCAAGCAAGCTTCGAACATCATTCGCGAGATTCATGAAGGGTCTTGCAGCCTACATGCAGGATCGAGATATGTTGTATTAAAGATAACAAAGTTAGGTTACTATTGGCCTTCAATGCACAGAGACGTGGTGGAGATAATACAGAAATGTGAAGCATGCCCAATTCATGCCAAAGTTCCAAGACTTCTAAAACAAGACATGACGTCCGTGACTTCCACATGGCCTTTCTGTCAGTGGGGTATTGACATAGTGGGACCCCTACCAGTAGATCTAGGAGGAGTTAAATTATTGGTCGTAGCCATTGATTACTTCACAAAATGGGTCGAAGCCAAACCCTTGGCATCAGTAACCGGAAGGCACATGAAGCGAAAAGTGTACCGCTTTTAAGGGGTCATTTAAGCCCTAAATCGTATTTATTTAATCAAATATTGCCCTAAATCGTTCCTTTTGTCATTTTAGGTACTTTTGAGGAGAAATCTGGAAAAGGAGGCATTTTTGACGTTTTTGGAGCATAAAAGTGAAGAAAACGGCAAAGTCTCAAAAATCGGCTAAAAGTTACCTTTGACGGCGTCAGATTTTACTCTGGACGGCGTCATGGCTTGGTAAGAAAAGGTGGATGTGAAATTTACTCATGATAAGCCAGTGAAAATTGCATGTGAATTCTGACGGCGTCACGCTTTAACCTGATCAAGGGCGTCACGGCTTAATTCAAAGAGGGACGGCGTCACGTTCAAGGTCTGACGGCGTCAAGCCTTGATAAGCCAGAACGGATTTTGGAGAGCTAAAGAGGGACGGCGTCAAGAAGGTCACCCGAGAACCCTAAAAGCGGCGAGGTGACGGCGTCACACTCCATAACGTGACGCCGTCAGATGTAAAAATCTATATATAGTTTTGCAATTCTTTGTCATTAGTGTGGAACTTAGTGTGGAATTTTTGGGAGAAAACCCTAAGACGATTTTAGCATCTTTTTCAAGGCTTTTTGCCTTGAGATCTTCCATGTTACATTGAAAGATAAGTTATCAACTAATCATTCAATATGTCTATGTGTTGTTTGATTCTATCTTGTTCTTGTCTTTTGTTTAACATGTTAGGCTAGATTTATCTTGTGTTTGCTTAGATCTAATGAAACCTAGCTATTGATTATTGGTTATTAGTGTGTTATTAGTTGTATTGGATGATTGTTTATCTATGTTAGGCTTAAGAAAACTGGCTAACTTCCTATTCGGTAACTTGCTTGAACGTCTTAAGAAACATGAACCAAATGCGTACTAAAGGTTTTTATGGTTGTATTTAATGCACAAGCGAATTCTAGTGATCCCATGTTAGGAGCTTCCTAGCCGGCTCGACATAGGAGTGAAGTAGGAGCTTGTAGAGTTGGGGAAGTACGTACGCCACCCCACGATTGGTATTAAGGAATACACCCGTCATCCACGTGACTAATACACACTAATCAACCGGTAAAAGATAGTTAGGGAGTAAGGAAATCTAAGTGAACACATTTCTCTACACATAAGTTTCCACCAACTTTTTATTTTCAGTTATTTATTTTATTTGCATTTGTAGTTATTTGGGTTAGTTGATTAGCAACTAATTCCGCCCACTCCTTCAAAACCCGAGATTTTACTTGCTTTCATAAAAATATAAAAATACAAAAAAGAATCTTCCTCAACCCTTAGACCTATTAGAGTAGTCTTTCATACCTAACGAACACTATTCCCTGTGGAGAACGATCAATCCCCCGTACTTACCACTACACTATACTACATCGGTCAGGTACACTGCCTGGTGGGGTTGTAAGCCTCTTGAGATCCCTCGAGAGGTAAAACCTGTTGTAAGGTTGCAAAACCACGCATCAAGTTTTTGGCGCCGTTGCCGGGGAATAGTTATTGTTTAGGTTGAATTTTTATTTTATAGGTCTACTCACTAGATTCCTTTCTAGTGAGATTTTTATTTTCTTTTTCTAGATCTTCTTTAGTCTATCTTTTTTCTTCGTTTCTTTGTTCGTAACCATTACCATTCGACATCATGGAAGATGGTAATATCCTTAATCCCAACAACCCACCACCACAACAACCACCACCACCTCCTAGAGCCCGTACTTTAGGAGAGTATTCCCGTCCTAGCCACCATGGCTATCGAAACACCATTGAGCTCACTCAAGGAGCCAATGTCACACCCTTGCGATCCGACACCATCCGGTTGGTGCAAAGCGGATGCGCATTCCATGGACTTCGTTCTGAAGATCCTAATCAACATCTCAAGGACTTTCTTAAAATCGTTGATTCTATAGACCTTGATGTTGCCACTCGAGAGACGACCCGATTGCGTCTCTTCCAATTCTCTCTGCGGGACCAAGCTAGTCAGTGGCTAGAACGTCAACCCGCAGGATCCATCACCTCTTGGGATGATCTCACCACTCGTTTCCTTGCTCAGTTTTTCCCACCGGGAAGAACTACCAAGCTAAGGAATGATATCTTGATGTTCCAACAACGTCAAGGCGAAACTCTCTACGAGGCATGGACTCGATTCAAGGACTTACTCCAAAAAGTCCCTCACCATGGCATAGAACTTTGGCTCCAAGTCCAAATCTTCTATGACCATATCAATCTCTACACAAGGCAAACCATTGACCAATCGGCCGGTGGCAAGCTACGTGATCTAAGTGCGGAACAATCATGGGCTCTCCTAGAGGATCTTGCTCTTTATGACAACGAAAGTTGGAGTGATCCCCGTGATTTGAATAAAACGGTCAAGGCAATATCTTTGCCTTCGAACAATTCAAGCACTTCCGACCGTAGGATCATAGAACTTGAAGACCAAGTCAAGTTTCTTATGAAATCCTACGAGGCTCCTAAACCTTCAAGCCAAGTGAACAAAATCACTTCTTCGTGTAAATTATGTAGTGGTCCCCACGACACTCATGATTGCATGGAACTCCCCAAACAGGCTTTCAAAGAATTCGCATCCTCGCGAATCGATAAGGCGGGAGATAAGTGGCTCACTACTAATTCCGAAGATAGGTATGAGGCATGGAAGAATAAGCCAAATTTTAGTTGGAACCAAACTCGTAGCATATCATTCAATGACTCTACCCCGCTCACCTGGTCTGAACATTATCCTCAGCGACACACGCATAAACAACAAAATCGCGAGGAATCACTGCAAAAATTCATTCTCTCTCAAGAAACACAGCTCTCCAAACTTGAGAATCAATTCAGACAACAGCAAGTTGATATGAACAACAAGGTTGATAACCTGTTAAAGGTTATCAATGATCGCCTTGCTGGCAGGTCAACTTGTGAGTTGGCACGAGTTAATGAGATCAAATCTGTTACGGTGACTCACCAAACACCCCCTCCTGTAAAAATCAAGCACCCTAGTAAACTCTTCAAATACATATCACAAAACGAAAAAAAAAAACAGGAGATACTCATACCCCTTCGAAACCCCTCCACTTCGTGAACACCATTACAACAATACCTGTTCCTAAACCAAATTCGGACCAACAAACAACCAAGAATGTGGACAATGAAATGGAGGGTGAAGTTCCCGAAAAGAAACCCGAGGCGCCCGACGACTATCTAGACTCACCAAAGAACTCGAGTACAAGAGAGGTGAGTGATGAGGAGGGCTCGGAAGAGAAATCCGAAATACCTCATGGGCTCCCAGGACAGCTAGACCGCCCCCTGGTAGAGGAACTTGAGAGGGGCACAGCAAGGTTGCCTATGGGATTCGGAGAGAGAATAGAGGATGGCGCTCCTAGGGTCTTTAAGATATCTTGCACCACTAGGAAAAAGTTTATAAAAGATGCCTACATAAACCCCAACTCTTCTATGAGCGCAATATCCCTCTCTCTATATAACGAAGCCTTCACCGAACAAGTCAAATATGAAGGGTCTAATATCATCGGGGTAATAAGGAGGGTACCAATTGTGATAGAAAAGTTCCTCTTTCATATCGAGTTAACTGTAATTAATAACATGAACTCTATCATCAGTCCATCCTTAACTGGCCTTGTTCTAGGCAAACCATTCATAAAAGCAACGGGAGTGATACTCGATGAGGATGATAGGAGTGCATTATTTACCGATGGTGTCAGGAAAGTGATTTTTCGGGATGGCTGTGAAGAAGTGTATGAGTATCAACCATCAGCATGTGGCAACAAATGGGGACTATGCGGTAGGAGGCCTGGCCGAATTAAGCGATATGATCCGAATAATCTCAAGATACCTTGCATGATTGGTCACAAGCATTTTTATAATGTTTACATCGACACATGTTTACCCAAAAATGTGATGTCCCTGTTTCATTATAACAATATTTGCAGATGGGGGATGATTCATAAAGGGAAGGACGACATTGGCATAGATGATGATGTACATGTGTTTGTAGGAAACATGACATTCACTATGAGCTTCGCAATCGTCGATAATATCGAAAAGTACATCGATCCCGGGTTATCACAAGTTGTTTTTGGGGCACCTTTTTGCAAGGCCACAAGCTTGGTTGTGGACGAGCTCAATGGGATCATGACTTTCACCGATGGGATTAGGGAAATCTCATACCAAATGCCTTACAAGATGAGAGAATTCAAGGAGATTGATTATGATGGGCTCGATAGGTTAAGTTCCCAACTCGTGTTGTGTGATGATGATGTGAGAAGGGGGTGTAAGGACACTTTTGACCTGTCAAGTGGATTCTTTAAGCATGATAAGGAGCTTAGTTCTAAATACCGAAATAATCCCTTTGATCTCGAGGACCCGAAATACCTTCACTATGAAAGTGATTCTGATAGAGAATCAAAGGAGAATGGCCTAGGAACCGTGACCGATGATGGAGTCACGTAATGTACGTGACTTTGAGTCTAGCTACAAGACTCGTTAATAAAGAAAAGCGCTTCTTGGGAGGCAAACCAAGCTTTATTTTATTTATTTGCTTTGTGTGTTTATTTGTTTGTTTGTTTGTTTTTATTTGCTTCCGTATGTGTGTTTAATTTTTATTAATATTGATTCATGTTCAAAACTAAAATTTTGAAAATGCTTTATTTTGTTTTTAACTTCGTCTTAACTACATATAAAGGTATTTTGCAAAAGTTAAGTGTAAGGGAAATCTAAATTGGTTTATTAGAACACATATGAACATGAATCGTAATAATATTAAATTAACATACATATTCGTATTTGTTTGAGTCAAATGCTTGTATCGAGTCATAATGATGTTTTGCAGGATTTCCAGGAAGTAAGGTAAAGGTTTTTCCAGAAATTTTCCGGAAACTTAAAATGAGAATTTTTGTCAGGTCATTTCTGACGGCGTCAGGGTTTATAACCTGACGGCGTCAGATTTAATTTTCAGAAATTTTTGAAAGTTTTTTTTTAAAAAGTTTTTATTAAATCTCCAACTTATAATCTCCAGGAATCTGCAAAATTATCATTCCACAAGCATTATATCCTTATATATAGATTTATCCCGCCGATGTTATGCAGGTTTTCGTGTTTGTTTTCTCAGGTTTAACAGGTTATTTCGGACAAGGAAATGTTTTGAATCAAGCTTATGGCGATGCATCAGTCATGGAGCTTCAACATTACTTTGGAAGAAGATTTAACCGTGTTACTTCATTATCCACCGAGCGAATCAGGGGAGTATTTGATTTCATTCTTTTACTTTATGCTTTTACATCTTGTTATTTGAACATTGGGGACAATGTTCATCTTAAGTGTAAGGGGGGGTAAAAATACGATTTTTAGAGAATACAATTACGCTTGATTTGTGTTTGTTTAATAGTAGATGTGTAATAAAACTGAGAAAAATACTTGTTAAGGTAATTTTAGTGCCAAATTTAAAATTTTTTACAACATTTAGGAGTGAAACTTTGATCTTAATGAGCGTCTCACGGATAAGAGTTATATGACTAGCACAAAAACCGTACCACTAAAAAATTTTCCACCCCCAAATATGTGAGGTTCGCCCCTAGAATTGGTAGGAAAAGCATTTATGCTATGATGTGTGTACCGGTAGCACTTAGATTCTAGAACTTGCGTTAGGACCATTCCGAAACCACAAGTGAGACTACATTCGTGTAGTTAGATTTACTACATGATAAGAGGCATTAGGATTAACCCATTGTTTTACACCTGTGTTTTTGTTATAATTACTTTGGCTACATTGGTCAAGTAATTCTCCCACACCCTTTGCGTTGTACTCATTTTTAGTACACGATACCCCTAGTACACCCCTCAGAGCCTATCTTTTCGTTTCGACCTTTAAGCATTTTACTTAAAGGAAGAATTTGTTTACACCCCACTAAAATGTACACCCAAATCGCCTTAGCCTACCTTGTATGCACTCATTTTTTAGTGCATTATTGTGACAACATTTGTTTAAACCCAAGTTAATTATCTAGTTGATTACATGGTTGCTAAGTCGAGTCATATCCTTGTACATATTGTTTTGGGACGATTGGGACTCATGGGTAAAGTACTAGTGTAATGGAGTAATGGGGAAGAACATCATTTATTACCCCCATATGTGCTAAATATTTTAAAAGTACTCCAAGTTTTTCAATTATCTTAATTCGAGTCATTAGAATAGTTATTTGTAAAGTTATGTAAAAGTTCAAGTGTAAGGGGAATGCAATGCCCCTATGATGTATTATTTTGGATGGTAGGGCAAGAGTGTATGTCAAAAAAAAAAAAAAAAAAAAAAAAAAAAAAAAAAAAAAATCAAGAAAAATACAAAAAAATGAGAAAAAGAAAAGTAGAAAAAACATACGGACTACCATCCCGTTTTATTTTATGTTTATTTTATGTTTTTGTTATTTTCTTTCATTAGCTTAAGATTGAGTCTAGTCTTGGCTTAGCAACATTGTATAGTACATGTAATTAATCAAGATCTTTAACTCGCCACCAGTAAAATATCCTTTATCCAACAAAACCGTGTTTTCCTTTTCCCTACACCTAACGTTATAACCCGTTTAAAATCCCTCTTTGATAGTTTATCTTTGGTGCGTACGCCTAGTGGAGGAGGTTTTCGATCCTTTCCCAAGCCTATGGTAATCTATTTGCTATGACAGGTAGTGAGAGATATTATCCGTTTTCATTTATGAGATTTATTTTGATGACACTTGAGAGATGTGAGTATCTAAACACTACTTGTGAGGTGCTAGTTTATAATCTCCGTGCTTATTATGATTAAAGTGGAACGATTATTTGTTGTAATTACTTTTATGTTTGCATTAAATGACCCCTAACCTGTATTTTGATTAGAATAAAAGCGCATTTGCTTGAGGACAAGCAAATCTCAAGTGTAAGGGTATTTGATGAAGCGAAAAGTGTACCGCTTTTAAGGGGTCATTTAAGCCCTAAATCGTATTTATTTAATCAAATATTGCCCTAAATCGTTCCTTTTGTCATTTTAGGTACTTTTGAGGAGAAATCTGGAAAAGGAGGCATTTTGGACGTTTTTGAAGCATAAAAGTGAAGAAAACGGCAAAGTCTCAAAAATCGGCTAAAAGTTACCTTTGACGGCGTCAGATTTTACTCTGGACGGCGTCATGGCTTGGCAAGAAAAGGTGGATGTGAAATTTACTCATGATAAGCCAGTGAAAATTGCATGTGAATTCTGACGGCGTCACGCTTTAACCTGATCAAGGGCGTCACGGCTTAATTCAAAGAGGGACGGCGTCACGTTCAAGGTCTGACGGCGTCAAGCCTTGATAAGCCAGAACGGATTTTGGAGAGCTAAAGAGGGACGGCGTCAAGAAGGTCACCCGAGAACCCTAAAAGCGGCGAGGTGACGGCGTCACACTCCATAACGTGACGCCGTCAGATGTAAAAATCTATATATAGTTTTGCAATTCTTTGTCATTAGTGTGGAACTTAGTGTGGAATTTTTGGGAGAAAACCCTAAGACGATTTTAGCATCTTTTTCAAGGCTTTTTGCCTTGAGATCTTCCATGTTACATTGAAAGATAAGTTATCAACTAATCATTCAATATGTCTATGTGTTGTTTGATTCTATCTTGTTCTTGTCTTTTGTTTAACATGTTAGGCTAGATTTATCTTGTGTTTGCTTAGATCTAATGAAACCTAGCTATTGATTATTGGTTATTAGTGTGTTATTAGTTGTATTGGATGATTGTTTATCTATGTTAGGCTTAAGAAAACTGGCTAACTTCCTATTCGGTAACTTGCTTGAACGTCTTAAGAAACATGAACCAAATGCGTACTAAAGGTTTTTATGGTTGTATTTAATGCACAAGCGAATTCTAGTGATCCCATGTTAGGAGCTTCCTAGCCGGCTCGACATAGGAGTGAAGTAGGAGCTTGTAGAGTTGGGGAAGTACGTACGCCACCCACGATTGGTATTAAGGAATACACCCGTCATCCACGCGACTAATACACACTAATCAACCGGTAAAAGATAGTTAGGGAGTAAGGAAATCTAAGTGAACACATTTCTCTACACATAAGTTTCCACCAACTTTTTATTTTCAGTTATTTATTTTATTTGCATTTGTAGTTATTTGGGTTAGTTGATTAGCAACTAATTCCGCCCACTCCTTCAAAACCCGAGATTTTACTTGCTTTCATAAAAATATAAAAATACAAAAAAGAATCTTCCTCAACCCTTAGACCTATTAGAGTAGTCTTTCATACCTAACGAACACTATTCCCTGTGGAGAACGATCAATCCCCCGTACTTACCACTACACTATACTACATCGGTCAGGTACACTGCCTGGTGGGGTTGTAAGCCTCTTGAGATCCCTCGAGAGGTAAAACCTGTTGTAAGGTTGCAAAACCACGCATCAAAGGCACATGGAAAAGTTTGTATGGGAACATGTCATATGCCGATTTGGGGTTCCTCACATCATCATTTCGGACAATGGGAAGCAAGTTGCTGAAGGAATATTCCCAGCTTTTTGCAAAGGATTAAAAATCAAACAGTCATTCACGTCCGTCTACCATCCTCAAGGTAATGGAAAAGTACAGGTTACAAATAGGGACATCATTAAAGGAATTGAAAAAAGGCTAGGTTGAAGCCATCACGGATGGGTAGATGAACTACCCCAAGTCCTGTGGGCACATAGGACACATCCTAAATCCAGTCATGGAGAAACCCCGTTTAGCCTAACCTTCGGAACGGAAGCTGTTATACCTTCGGAAGTAAGCGATGAAACAGAGCGTATTTTGAATTTCAAAGTATCAGAAAATGAAGAACGGCTCCGAGAAAACCTTGACCTACTTGAAGAACGAATGGAAATAGCCTTAATAAGAGAGGCAATTTACAAACAAAAGTTCAAATAATACTACAATAGCAGAGTCCGGCCTTCGACATTCAAGCCGGGTGAATATGTCCTTTGATTAAACAGCGCAAGCAAAGCTGAATACCAAGGAAAATTGGGACCAACATGGGAAGGACCCTACGTCATATCAGCAGCCTATGGAAAGGGAGCTTACAAACTTGAAACCCTCTTCGGCGATCCTATTGACAGAACATGGAATGGTACCAACCTTCGTAAGTTTTACGTATAAAAGCTTACTATGTTCAAGAAATCTATCTTTTAATTCATGTATTGCATTCGTCTCATTTTTGGGAAAGAAGCATTAATGGTAGGCGTCATAGTTTTCATTTAACAAATGATGTAATCCTCCCTACCCAATTAATGATATAACACATTTTCCACAAATCGCTTGTTTCATTTTATATGACAAAGATTTGTCCAGCCAAGTCGTTTTTAAGTTTCAATGTCAAAAAGTCAACGGTGGAGCATACATAAGCCTCAACGTTAAAAGAATAACACCTACACATTTTCGCATTAACTTTCCTAAAGGTCTTCGGGTCTTCTAAGCCTTACGAACCTTAGGAACAAAGATGGAGTGGGTCGCAACCCTCTGTCAACAGTCAAATTATACGATTGCTATATTCTTGGTGCAGAATTTACACACAATAAGGCTATCTATTTAGCCTTAAGTTGTAGAAGCGTTAAAAATAATGTAGGAGAAGAAAGCATGATAAACAAAAGTGAGACATAGTCTCCATCACTAATGCTGGCATACGCAGCATACGGCCGTAGCCCATATATATTGTCTAAGAAAGGGACGAAGCCCATACATGAGGCCCACATAACACAAATTTAAATTGTTCAACATAGGCAGCAGCCTACAAAAGCATGAAACCAAATTGTTTAAAGGGTACACACCACCCTCGAGGCCAAATACCTACCAACATGACAGTCTTTATTCATTCTTAGATGAAGTAGGATCAAGCTGAGGGATAAGGCGAGAATGAGCCTTTTTGCTGGGAGATAGAGGATGAATCTTTTGAGGCTTCATGGAGAGTAGATCTTCAAGTGGAGCTGATGGGTCCTTTGTTGCTTCAGCAAGGAAGGGGTACTCTGCAGTGGCATAAGCATTTCCAGCATCATCATATTCCTGCTCGAAAGTAGGGCGATAGTCAGGCACGTTGGACAGGACGACAGGCACTCCTGTTTTTGCAGCATCCTCCAACACCAAACACTTCCCATGGAATATAGCCGCATTCACCAGATTTCCCACAATCTCCCCCACCTCATCGCTATGATACAACTCCATGGCTATATAAGGAACAACTTTAGACACCACATCAGCTCTGTCTTTCTTAAGTTTCTTACACTCAAGGTCCAAACCATCTACCTCTTCTCGAAGCTTGATTTCCTGTTCCCCAAGTCTAGCTCGCTTAGCCACGAGACCAAAACACTTAGATTCAAGAGTGGCTATCCTCTCCTTATATCCTACGATCTTTGTTTCCTCAATCCTTAACTTACCACATTCAGCATAGCTGTCCTTAAGTTGGGTTTCAAGATCTTAGATTTTGGAGCGAAGTTCTTGAACTAGAGAATTCTTTCAAAGTCATCCATGGCCCCGTCACATGTGGACTTTAGCTCAGCATACTGGAGTTCCCTACTCTTCTCCCTAGCTAAAATAACTCCTACCTCTTCCTTCGCATTCTTTACAATCCGGATCAATTCCCTAGCACGAGTATTAAGGTGATTATCCAACACAGCCTGCCTAGTGTAGCTCTTGTCGTGAAGATCACACAACTTTTCAATGGAAATGCTCTCTAGAGTACCCCTCCAGCTCGTAGGAGTCACTTTTTCAACAAGCTGATGGAAGGCAAAAGCATTGGGAAGCTCTTTGGTATTGGAAAGACCTACAAGAAATGAAAGGATCAGAATATAGACAATGTCACAACAACAATCAAGAAAATGAATACTACTCACCATGGATATCCTCATTGGCTTCATCAGGAATCTCGAAAGCTAATTTGGTAACACTCTTACCCTTCAAACCTTTTTGTCTGGTAGCCCTGGTTGGGGGAGTAGGCAACAGAAGCTTCCTCTTAGGAGTGGGTTTCGCGGCTTTGGCACTTGTCCCTTTTCTACTTCGGACCCTATCAGTAATGCCGGAAGAACCCAACACCATTGTTTGTTCATCTGCCGCAGGAGGGTCATCAGAATCCGCAACATTCTCAACTAGCTGTGTAGTGTCCTCTGCCTTGGCCAAATGGGATGGGCCTAATGACGAAATTGGAACCGCGGGGAAAACATTAGCATACTTACTCACGGAAACAGAGGGTGAACCAACCCCATAGCTGCCTTCTTGAGGATCTTTGGGAACAAAAGTCACCTCCTTGCTTACTCTAGCACCAACAAAGTTTCGAAATGCCATTCCTGAAAACATAGAGAGAAAAAGATAAATATCAGCAGAAAAGCTATATAATATAAGTGAATAGGAATGTACATACTCTTTCCATTATATCTAATCTCAGGATGCATTGGAGATCCAGCCCAGCTGTCAATGATTCCAACCATGAAGAGAATAGGCTCAGGAAAAGTTTGGACATCCACAGGATATCGGGAAAGACGTTGGTACAGAGGGTCGTTTCGAACATGATAAGGCAGACGGTCATTAAAACGCTTCTTATCATAATTAAATTGTTCATCGAGCAAGGCAGGATATTGGACAGGTACAATTGTATTTTGAATATATAAAAAACTCCCTTTCCAGTCCTTTATGTTTGTAAAAGGCCTAAGAATCAAAGGGGGCACATCAGACTCACCCCTCTTGGCCAAGGTAAGCCAATCTCCACCATGATAGAGATTCAAAAAATCCCTAAGCACTAAGAGTTTAGGCTCATACCCATAAGCTTTGCACATTACGATGAAGGTGGTAAGTTTTGCTAAGCCAAACGGGTTAAACCTTGAAATATGGACACCATAGTATTGCAATAATTCACAGAGCAAGGGAGGGAGTGGTATCCTCAAGTTAGATTGGGTAAAGGCATGCGTATACAACCCAACGTATCCCTCGGGGGCATCACATATGTTTTGATTTTTATTAGGCAACATGATCTTAAACTGCTTAGGAATAAGATATTGACCTAAGAAGTCACGAAGTGCTTTCTCTGACAAAGTGCACTTCTGCTGCCTAATAATGTGCTTCGCATCTCTACTCATGATATTATTGAAACGATAAACAAAGAAAATCGAGAAAAGATTGTTACCTTTTTTTATCAGAAGAACGAAGGAAAGCATAAGTAAGTTGTAATAATTTTGGGCGCAGAAGTAAAAAAGTAAATTAGGGTTTATGGTGATACGAATTTATATACCTTTTTTCCTTTTCATCTGGTCCATACATGTGTCCATCATATTGACACATATTCGGACGTCAAAATCTTTCAAAATTTTGAAAAGATGTGGGCAGATTATCGAGATTCTAGCCGTTATGGCCTTTGTGGCAAGTGGACAAAGTATTGATTAGGCGCATTAAATGCGTAATTAGCTAACACACTTTCTTTTGCCGTACCAACTTGTGACATAACAGGAATAGTATGCAGGTTTGCTAGAGTCAAAAGCAATACACCCTTGTGTGTGTCTATCACTTTCGACTGGGGGGCTTGATGATGTACCCTCCGAACAGGTCGAAGGACACCCCTTCAGGCCTGTACGAAACCTTCTTCCCGAAGGTCTAAAACAACCTCTTAATATCTTCACTGGCATCAAACCATTCATCCGTGACGTGGTTACCATTCGGGAACTCGCCAATCGAAGGCCTAAGCCCTTCGGGGTAAAGCCTATGAAGATATTAGAAGGATAAAGCCTTCGGTCTCTCCCTTGTGCTTTCCCGCCAACAAGGAGATTGTGCCAAGGCTATAATCATGAGACTCCCCAATGTCCGCCCTAAACTTTAGTTGTTATCATGGACTCAACCATGATATTCGCCTAAACCCTAGCAGTCATCATAAATCATAGAACGCCTCCATGATTTTCGCAGATTGAGCATAGAGCTCTCCAAGACCTATTTCCCTCTTCTATAAATAGCTTGGACGGGTTATTGAGTATGATACGTTCACTCAACACACACATATCCTCTCAAACTTACTTGTTTACCATATCATATACTCATTCGCACGCCGGAGGTGATTCGCAGGGTCAACCCCTGCGCAATCACTTAACGTAGTGTCTTTGTATTTCTTATTTCAGGTTATCAATAAGCTTGGCGCATCCACATAACCCCTATTTCCTTTGATCACCATCGCAAGGCCTGGTAGTGCAAATTATTGTACAATCAAAAACCTTAAATGTTTCAAACACCTCATGTTTATGTTTAAGCAAGTAAACATAACCATATCTGCTGAAATCATCTGTAAAGGTTAAGAAGTACCTAGCACCTCTCCTTGACACATGTCTAAGTGGTCCACACACATGAGTATGTATTAAACCAAGTAGACCAGAAGCTCTTTCCATATTACTCTGAAAAGGTTTCTTAGTCATCTTCCCAGATATACAAGACTCACATTTATCATATGATTCATCATTGATACTTTTTAAAAGCCCTTCACGTTGTAGCTTTTCCATGCGAGTCTTGCCTATATGAGCAAGTCTACAGTGCCAAAGGTAAGAAGAATTCAAGTCTGACTTAATTCTCTTATTTATGCTATACATTGAATTATTATAATTGGATACATAATCATTCATGTCAATTTCAAACACACCATTCACAGCAATAGCATTAAAATAAAAAATACCATTTAAAGAAACAGAAATTCCATTTCTAGTGATAGTGTGAATAAAACCCAAATCCAACAAACATGAAAAGGAAACAACACCTCTAATAATAGAAGGTGCATAATGACAATTGTCTAATGACAGTACTAAGCCCGAAGGCAAAACTAAATTAAACACTCCTATGGCTTCAATAGCTGCAGGTGCTCCATTTCCCACGTGCAGATATTGCTGCCCATATGCAAGCTTTCTTTCAACTCTAAACCCCTGCAGAGTATTACAAATGTGAATACCACATCCAGTATCATATACCCAGGAAATAATTTTATGATTTAGAGTAAATAATTCAATCATAAATAAGTTACCTAAAGTGCTGGCGCCCAAGTGCCCAGACTTCTTGTTCTTATTTGCTCGCAACTCTTCGAGATAAAGAGGACAATTCCTCTTCCAGTGACCAACTACATGACAGTAGTGGCAAGCCTGATCCTTTTTGGAATTCACCTTCTTCTTAGGAGGGTATTTCTTAGGTTCAGGTTGACAGGCCATAACTTGCTTACCCTTATCAGCCTTTCCCTTTCCTTTACCCTTCTTGTTCACATTTGACTTGTTATTTCTACCCCGTTGAATAGCAAGTACCTGGGGTGTAGGAGCCTTCTGTGGTAAACCTTTCTCGTAATCAATAAGCAATGCGTGTAATTCACTTACTGTCTTCCCCACGCAATGCATATTGAAATTACGCACGAAACCACTAAATTCCTTAGTCAGGAATCTATTGATTAAGTTAATGGCAAGATCCTATTCATAGGGTTTGCCAAGTGCTTGTAGTTGGTCCATGTAACCCTTCATTTCCAACACATGCGCACTTACATGTTTACCTTATGTCTGCTTGCAGCTATGAAGAGCATCGATCGAATCATAAACTTCAACAGCTTGTGGTTTCTCAAACATACGTCTGAGTTCGTTGAGCATGTCATGAGGAAAAGAATGCTCAAACTGCTTTTGTAAAGCAGGTGTCATCATTCCCAACATCAAGCAAGCCACATCATTATGTTTCTTGTATTCAACTTTCCACTCTGCCTTTTCTGCATCAGTTGCAGTTTCAGCATTTGGTTCAGCATGACAAGGCTTATACATGTATTCCAGTTTATCAGTCAATCGTAAGACAATCCTGAGTGAACGAAACCAGTCATTGAAATTTTGCGAGCCAGTCAATTTTTCTCGCTCAAAGAAAGTTTTGAACGCATAACTCAAAGTAGTTATATTGTTTTGAGCCATTTCTACAGATAAAAAAGTTCAAATATTAGTATTTTCGATAATACAATTTTTCAAGAAAATAAAATACCCAAGGAAATATTCATATAACCATAGAATTTTCTTGAAAACTAGGATCCAAATTAACATAGTTTCATTACATCAGTTGATCTTCTAGTAATGAAAGTATAAAATAAGGTAATCTGTCGAACAATAATTGGCAAACAATTTTCAATTCCTAGATCATTATGGGATTTACATTGCCAAACCAAGTTGCAATGTAAGCATGTTTTATCCCCATCTTATGCCTTGAGTCCAAGCTCTCACTTACAACTCAATTAAGTCGTCTAATTTAATGAACTGCAAATTAACATAGTTCCATTACATCAGTTGATCTGCTAGTAATGAAAGTATGAAATTTACCTTTCCATTGCAATCTAGTCCAAGCTCTCACATGACGTAAATCACAACTTCAAGTGTTCTTTTAATTAAATGGCATTAACTTAATTTTAAGGGTACCAGTTTTTGATGTGTATATCAAAATATGTATGAAGAAGTATGCATACAACTTCATAACATAGTTTTTAATAAAAACTTTTTATTAACCAATTCAATAAGATTAAATTATCAAAGTTTTGATTGAGGTATTGGGTTCACCAATCAAAGAATTTACCTTTAATTATCATCCATTATATCGTACTTTTACATAAGTCGCAAGACTTAGTGTTTTGGATAATTACCACAAAGTGGCGTATGGAATTAAAGCTAATTCACCCTTAAGATGATTTTGTACATAAAAATAGTCGTACTTGGTAGCTCCAATTTAACGTACAAAGGAGCGGAGAAACTTAGGTCAGCTTTAAAAGCCAATTAAAAACCTGTTTCTTTCGGTTTGACAATTTAATGTCAATCCTCCTTATACCCTTCTTATAGTTTGTCCCAATTGGGTGAGCCGTTCTTAATATTGGTACAAAACTCATCACTCAATTAAACTATTGAAAATTTAACTCTTCTAAAACAATTCATTGTTTTACCATTATTTAGTCCATATTATTTTTCTATTCAAAAAATTACCCTTTTTGTTTATAAACTTGTCAAACAAAAAATAAACAAAAACAAGTAATAAAAAAAAAATAACACAACTAAATAAACACACATAACATAACAATTAATATGTGTAAAACATGTAGCCACATGCAAACTTTATTCGATAAAACCTATTAATAATCAATTCTAGTTTTATAACACATATATTTAACTAAGGCCCTCACTTACAAAAGGAAATGAACCACATGCATTGACGAATCAATTGTGTAAGCCATAATTAAATATATACCACATAGCACGTAATCGATTCATTAATTATATTGAGGTCTTCCCCAATTCTAGAATTATCAATAAATAAACATGTGTAAAACTTAACAATTAATTCATGTATCCAATTTAAACAATTTAAATTATATTGACAATAAATCCATGCCAAACATGTACGTTTTCATGGATTCTACATAACAATTATTTGCACGTTGTCACAAGATCGCATACATAACACATAAACAAAACATTTTAATCCTAGGGTTTCTAATCAAATTAAATATCAAAACCAAAACAAAAACCCTAAAATTAATTAGAGGCAATCGGCCTAAAAAAATTAAGGTTCGATTTTTTTTTAACCCTAAAAATCGATCAACATATATCAACACAATTCAAGATTCATTTTTTATGCGTTTTGGTAATTAATTACACATTATCCAAGGCTCGTGATGCCACTATTGGAATTATATAACATGACAACTCATAAGTAAATAAACATAAGCATCAAGTATACATGCGGAAGCATATAGGATCATATAATATGTAAACTAATTAACCAAACATAAATAGTATGCGTACCTTTTGATTCTAGCCAAACAAGAATCAATTCTTCAATAATCACCAAGAACCCTAATTAGGGTTTATAAGTGGATTAATGAATTACCCCTTACAATTTTGTAATTCAATCCAAGATACTAATAATAGTGTGTTAGTACCACGTTCTTGTACACACGTACTGTAACGAATTAAAGTAATGCTAGTTAAAGAACACAAATCAAAACCAAACACTTTGTTTCTAAAAAAATCGATCGAATCCCTAAGAGGGTGTTTGTTTCGATCGACAAAGAAAGAAAACAAGAAAACAATTTTAGGGATAATTGTGTGTACAAGAGATGTAAAACCAATGACCCTTGATTTTTTTATATAGTGTAAGTAACTTGGCGGACAAGTTGGTGTAGGATTAGGCAAGCCCAATCCCCCACCGATCGGCCATGCTCCCAAAGAGGGATCTGGAACCTTCTCGACTTTCCAATAGTTTACTCTATAATTCTTTCCTTTTATTAGTTAACGGTCGTTAGTCATTATCCGTTAAATACTAATAGTCGTTATATATTTGTGTAATTAATAATTAAATATAATTTTTTATATATAATTATTATTCTTTAATTCTCATATGTAAAGTGTGCAATCCCGTGGTCTCGAGTTCGATCCTAACATACAACTACGAAATTATGTCCACAAAACTAACAGTTGTATTTGATGCAATTTAGTGGTCGAAAGAAAAGCAAGAAAGCAGAAGAGAAGGGGAAAAAAAGACAAAAAACTATCATTGACAGTTAAACACTAGATATCATGAACAAGAGAGTCCTTGTGTAACACCCCAAATTTCTACTGTAATGACTTATTACTAATTTATATGCTTTTTAGTTGACTTTCGTCACTTTTATACACTTTTGTTAGTCAAAGGACTTCCTATGAGTTAAGTTATGACAATTAGGACTATCCTTGCAATTGTCCTCCAAACAGGGACTAAACTTGTCAAAATGTGAAAGTTCAATAATAACAGATATATCTTGCTTCATATCCAGGAAATGTGATAAACTGGCTCTTTTCTCTTTTCCCTCTCAAACTCACGTTACACACACATACAATCATCAGGAAACTAGGGTTTTAATTTCCAATTGAATTTGGAACAAGATTAAGCTAGGATATAAGCTTATCATACTATCTTATAAAGCATTTAGGCCTTCTAAAAAAAATACTTAAAATTCAGCATTACAAGTTCTTAAGCTAAAAGTACAACTAATTAAAACACATTTTCTAATATTAAATACAATTACAAGTTCTTAAGCTAAAAGTACAACTAATTAAAACACATTTTCTAACATTAAATACAACCTTTAAATAGAAATACTTAAAATTCAGCATTACAAGTTCTTAGGTTAAAAGTACAACCAATTAAAACACATTTACTAACATTAAATACAATACAAAGTGTTACACCCGTATCCCGACAAGGTACTACTTATGGAAATATTATACTAAGTAAATATAAGTTATGTGTTATGGATAAAATGATAACTAAAGGTGTGACTAATATAGGAAGAATAAGACTAGGAGGATTATTCTTGCCAAATGACCAAACTAATAACAACACATGGTTAAAATCCCTTATCCTTAGAAAAGTCTGGAAACTTGGAGCTACTTCATGTGAGTGTCGACTTTTGCAAGAAAAAGAGAGGGAAGACTTCAAATGATCATCTAGCCCATTTTGAGTATCAAGAAGTGATCAAGAATCACTAGAGATACCTTAATTGTTATCTCTTCATCAAGTAAGTAACTTTCCCCAAATTGTAGAAATTAGGGTTCATAAGGTGGGAATTGGGTATTGTGGATAAAGGGTATAAATGGATGATCTCCCTAGTTAATTAGTCACTAATTGAAGTTAATTTTGTAATAGGAATCATTATAGAAGCCCAATCAAAGCCAAGTAGGAAGCTAGTAGGATTTGAGGTAAGTATATGAGTATAACTTGTTAATGATATGATGTTAATGTTATGATTGTGTTAATGTGATTTGTTACGGAGCTTGTGAATGTATGTTAGCTTGGATCCAATGCTAGATGTATTAATGTTATATAATTACTTGCTTGGTCAAGGTGAGTAATAATCCCATTTTATGCTCCTTGTTAATGTTATGATTGGTATGAATCACCAATATTATGTAAATGTAATGTAGTTAATATTGTTTAGTAGGTTCAAGTGGAGGAAGTAAAGGTAAGAATATAGCCTAGCTTGTAGTCATGAAAGGAAGGGTAGCGTAATTAGAAGGTAGATTAGAAGACCATAACCTTTTGGACCAAGCATATTGAAGTTGGAAGCCCCGAAGAGTCTCTTCGTGTCTTGGTATACTATAATCCATATAGTCGTTTTGTTATTAAATGGTCTTGTCGTCGTTTAAGGTCTTTTGATCATGTATAGGTCATGGGTCAAATGTGTGTAAGCATTTTGGAGTCGTTATGGTAACTAGTCATGGTTGTATCAAATTGTTAATAGGGTGTTTGACACATAGCCGTTTTCACCCATTTTGATATGTAAATGGGTCAAATGATGGTGGAACAAGCTGGGAGCCCAGCCGGCGGTTGGAATCCCAACCGCCGTGGCTGAAACTCTCTGAGGAAGGACCCCTGCTCAGCCGGCGGTTGGAACACCAATCGTGGCGGCTGGATCTCTCTGAGGTGGCCCAACCGGCGGTTGGGGTATCCAACCGGCGGTTGCTGGTGGTTTTCAGATTTTGGCGATTTTTGTAATTTCATATCTTTTATCTGTACGTCGTCACGGGTCGTGCCACCCGTCGTTTTGAAGGTAATTGAGTCTAGTTTCAAGTTTTAAATGTTTACGGATTTTTATAAATGATCAAAAGAGTAATAGTATGTTCATGAAGTCAAGTGTTTCCGCATAAAAAGTTTTAAATTTTAGGTCTAAACGGGCACGGGGCGTTACACAAAGCATTATTAATGTGATCAAAATATTTAATGTAGTCAATTTATTAACTGATAAATAAATACTATTATATATAAAGATTCAATGGCTTAATTTATTGTGGAAGAGTGATTGTGCATAGCATCATGTACGGTACAAGGTAGTTTAAGCACATCTAGACTATATGAATATTCATACGTATAACCAAAACAATAGTGAATGCATTACATACTGTAACATGAATGCTGTCAATCATTCATGCTGTTATGGAACACAAAAGGTTGCTTCAATTCATTCAATTTAATGCTGTCAAAGAATACAAACCATCTCTAAAAGGTTATAAATAACACTTTCATATGGACTTTTACAGCACATCGACGATGAAGAAACACCGAATGTTATTGTTATGCAAACGTGTAAGCAACAGGCGAATGAGACTGAGTCGATCTTTTCTCCGTCAAATCAATATCGATCAGCTTCATCCAAACGAAATGTAATGATACATGATCTTATTTCTTATTTCCTTTTTTATATCTTATTTCTAATCTATCTTATTTTTTCTTAAATATCAGCTGATAAAATCATAAGCGTGAAAAACATAATGAACCTACCATCATCCAGGAAGGGAACAACATAACAAAAAAACGACGTTTTAAGGTACCACATCATTTACACAGTCGCCGAAAATCATCGTTCGTCGGAATATGGGTAACGTTAGGGTCATATCAGATCTGCAACACAGCGAAGCGGGATAACAAAGCCTCGCCGGAAAAACCAAGACTCGCCGGGATGTTGGAGTGGTGGGATTGGAGGTCGCGAATACGAGTGATATCAGATCTGCAACACAGCGAAGCGGGATAACAAAGCCTCGCCGGAAAAACGAAGACTCGCCGGGATGTTGGAGTGGTGTGATTGGAGGTCGCGAATACGACGGGATGTTGATACCGCCTCCATGATCTGATTGATCAAAGAGATGTTGAGTGACAATGGCTTTTTGGAGTTAATGCCTTTTTTGGTTGTCTGAATATATAATATGGGAGAGAGAGACACACAGTTTTGTGTGGATCTATATAATTTTTTTTTTTTTTTTTCTGTTATGCGTATGAAATACTAGAGTATGAATTCATGATTTTTTTTTGGAAGGCAAATATGAATTCATGATGACCCTCATATTATTTAATGATGATTAATTCTGCATTTAATGACGATTAATTCTGTATTTAATTTGTCACAATTATATTGCTTAAAAGTTGTCCAACACGTAATGCGTAAGAAATGTAATATAGCATGGCCTTTACTTTGAATGCTACAATTTGTTATATGGGGTTCTTTTTTGTTGCTATTGCATCGGTATTTTAATTGATGATTAAGGAACAAATATTAATGTTTGTTAGAAGACTTCCTTTAGAAAAACTAATGTCTTTCTCATGTTACTGTCTCTTAGATCGTAGAATAAATTTTAATACACTTTTGCCTCCATAAGTAAAGACCATATAAACTTTGAAAACATATTTTTCCTACTGGCTTTGATTGATTATTAATCCATTTAGATGAAACTTTAAATACACTATGACTTCATTTGCAAAAACTGTTTGGTATTGAGAAGTTTCAATATAAATTCGCTTAATTAAGCCTATAATAATGTATAGTGAGATGTAAAAAATATATATATAAAAAAATAATAATAAAAAAATAAATAATTCAATACGTCATTTGTTTAACATTAATTATTTGTTCAACAATGTTTTATTTCAACATTAATCATTTGTTCAACAATGTTACTCTATATGAACATAAAAATAAAAATATTCAATAGCAAAAGCCCCTGCAATGTTCGGTGATATATGCACAATTGAACAACTTAACCTATTTTGATGTATTTGGCCCACCAACAAGGCAACAACTTATTAGTAAAATTTAGTTATTAGTAAAACTTAGTTACATAGTGTAGCGTAATTCCATCATGTTTGTGAACCCTTTTAATTATTTATTTGCGATATTTTAACTTATATATTACCACCAATTATTGATTTATATCTTTTTATTTATTTTATACTTATATAATTCTGCGAAATATTTGGTTACAATTTGATGTTTCATTGTCATATCGATAGATACTGAGAATTACATGGTCTACCAAAATTTTATAGATATGGTAAGCGGCTAGCCAAGCTCTAAGTAGTTTAGTTTTACCATAAAAGAAGTTCGAAAATTTTAGTGAAGCACATTATCATAAGTTCAGAATATACTATTTATAAAACGTAGCAAAGTCAAACTACCTAAAGAAAAATAAATCATAATAATGATTATAATAACAATAATAGATTTGATAAATACGGACATATATAAAGTTTTAGCAATAATATTAACTTAGCTTATTGTCATTCCATGTTTTATATAAAATGTTGAAGAATAATTGACAATTGTTTTTTTTTTTTTTTTTTTTGAACATTAATAATTGACAATTGTTGACAGAAGATTATTATAACATTACTAGGCATATAAATATCAATTCCACTAAAATAAATACAATACAACTTCTCTAATAGGCATCTAAATACCGTCATGTGCTTATACAAGCAACTGCAATAATGCCCAAATAGTATTGTAAAACAAAAATATGTACAACCAAACAACTAATAAAACTAATTCATCACATTTAACATTTTCCCATCAAAGGACATCTCTAAACACAATAACGATCAAATAGTATTGTAAAACAAAAATATGTAAAACCAAACAACTAATTAAACTAATTCATCTTAATGGCATTAAGCAACAACACGAGGACCTAAAGCTTCCATGTTCACCATCATTGTATACTTCTTTGCCATTACACACCTCAAATGTTGACAATAAGAAAAAAGTAATTTGACAAATATATAATCTTCACCTGCCTGTTACACACACCATAAACGCATACAAATTTTAGTTTATAGTGTAAACCCAATGAATACCAACCATTCCGCTACAAACACCTAGATACAATTGGTGCAACGCACGGGCTTGACCATGCCTCGATTTATTAACTGATAAATAAATAAATACAATTAATGTAGTGATTAAAACACCCCTTACATAAGAAATATAAATTATTAAGCATATTGTACAACTAACTTAAACACAATTTCTGCATTAAATGTCACTAATACAAATAATAAAGCACGTTATACAAATATTCAAGCCCGAACGGGCAACAAGTCAAATGGGCTCGAGCCTGAACGGGCACGGGCCAAACGGGCTCGAGCCCGAATGGTTTACAACTCCTAGCTATCACTTTTGCCTTTTGATGTCGTCAACATTTATTTTAGGGTACCCACCGATGCAACGCGCAGGTACCCTACTAGTTAAGTCTTAGAAGCTCATAAACTATCATTCCTATCAATCAATTCGAGGTAAAATTATATTTTGATCTTAAATTCATGTTTTAGAGCTATTCTTAGGTAGCTAATGCTTTAAGCTTAGTCTTTATGCTATTTGTGGGGTTTTATTAAATTTTACATAATTATTGTTATAAGGTGATTTTATAAAATCACAAAGAACTCACGTAATTGATTAAAGATATGATGGTTACCTTGTTAAGGTACCATAAGACTAAATTGTAGTGTTAATTTTCAGAAATTATGTTGGTGTGGTTACATAAGCCACGAACCAAACACCGCCTTATGGCTTATTCACTCTTTAGAGCGTATTTTGATAAGCTAATATATTTAATCTTAATAAGTTCCATGTAATCATATGTTCTTAGGTTGTAAGATTTAGCCGAAGACATCTTACGGGAGCTTGTCTTAGTATTCAAGCGTTTTTTAGGTGAGTAACGTATAATTAGAAACGGAACAAAGGCATTTTCATTTTGACTTTTGTTGGATGACACGGAAAGTTGGTCACTACCTAGAACTTTCCTTTTCAGACTTGAAACTTGATCATTTATTCATAAGTTTGCCTTAAGCGAACTATTTATCCATTTTCATTAATGCGTTTCTCTTCCTTAAGTTGTTCTTGAAGAGCATGATTTTGTTTAATAATCTCAGTGTTTTGAAGTTGAAGTGTAAGATCTTCTAGTTTGGCTTGTTTTAGAACGATTAATTCATCTCGACACTTGTTCAGTTCAAAAGTAAGTTTATTAAACTTGGAAAGCATATTAAGTCTTTGCTCTTCAACAAACTTTAGATCAACATTAATGTATTTCAAGTAAGACTGCCAATCTGAATTATCATCCATAGATAGTAGGGTGGTTACCTTTTTCATAGTAATGTTGACCCATTATCTATTCCTTGCGTGGTTCCTTCCAACAGTCAGCTTATCTTCCTCTGATAATGCCATCAATGCACTGACTCTAACCATTTCATCCTCTGAGGAGACTTCTTCTTTATCCTAGTCATACGACTCAACAATCAGGCCTTTGTTTTTGTTGGAAAATTTAGTGCACTTGAGGGATTAATTCACACCTGGTAATGGGCTTGAAGTTACGGAGTGTACACCCATCAGGTCAATGTTTACCCTGACTCAACTTAAGTGGTTTGTGGTTCTGCTGCTAGTGTAAATGATAATACTGCTGATGCAGATCATTCTGCTGCTAGTATTATTCATTGTGCTGCTGATGCAGAACATTCTGCTGCTAGTGTTATTGATACTGCTGCTAGTACAATAATACTGCTGCTGAGTTGCTAGGCAATAGATTCTGCTACTAGTACAATTTATTGTGCTGCTAGGCATAAGATTCTACTGCTGGTATGCTAGATAGAATTTGTAACTAACTTTGACCTATTTTGGGAAGTTTCAAATTCTTAATTAAGACAATGATTTTCTGGTCTTGTAACCACTATAGCTAGAATTAAGGAAAGTATATGGAGAATATTTGGCCAATATTTTCTCATATTTCCTTTGACTAGGGTTTTGAGTATATCTCTAATATATATAGAGATCAACACATCGGCATGATAAATACACAGAAAACCTAAACACTTGAAAGCAATTCGGTTCTTGATTTGTGCCTAAAACAAGAACATCACTTGGTCTTATCCCATAGAGATATTCGTGTAACCCAGGCATAGGGTCGAATAGTTTCTATTGGAAAGTGATTACACAATTTCAAGTGAATATCCGGTACCTAGATTGATTATCTTTACCCTGTTCTGGGAACAACACACGAAACACCACCAACAATCAATAGAAACTATTTTAGTGATAATCAATGGCTGCTGCGATGAGGCATATGGCTGCTAACTTTTCCAAACTGGAAAAGTTTGAAGGTGTCGATTTCAGAAGGTGGCAAAAGAAGATGCACTTCTTGTTGTCAAGCCTTAATGTGGTGTATGTTCTGACCACATCCATTCCTGAGGATCATGGGGATGATGCTACTATGGAACAGATAAGGAACAGGAGCAAATGGGAGAATGATGACTATGTTTGTAGAGGGTTAATTCTCAATGGTATGTCTGATTCTTTGTTTGATCTTTATCAAAATGTTGATTCTTCTCAAGAACTGTGGGATTCCTTGGAAGCCAAATACATGGCTGAGGATGCATCAAGTAAGAAGTTCCTTGTAAGTAATTTTAACAATTACAAAATGGTCGATTCTAGACCTGTCATGGAACAATACAATGAACTTCTTAGTATACTTGGTCGATTCACACAACACAAGATGAACATGGATGAGGCTATTTCAGTCTCTTGTATCATCGATAAATTACCTCATTCTTGGAAAGATTTCAAGCATATGCTAAAGCATAAGAAGGAGGAATTAACTCTTGTTGAGTTGGGTAGTCATTTGCACATTGAGGAATCACTCAAAGCACATGAAAGTGACAAGCCAAAGAGCAGCAATGCTACTGGTCCATCAGTTGTCAATTTGGTGGAGCATAACAACTCCTCCAGGAACAATGACAACAAGGGCAAACGTAAGCATCAGGATAACACCAAGACTGATCCTAACAAGAAGTCAAAAGCTACTTGTTGGAAGTGTGGTAAAACTGGACACTTCAAGAAGGATTGTAAAGGTGTTAAGATTGGCAATAAAGCCAATGGGTCAGGCACGAGTGGATCTGGGAATGGTAATACCAATTCCCTGAAAGGTCAGAATATATTTGATAAGTCTTTTGAGATTTATTATGTTACATATATATATATGATGTGTACTTTGTGCAGGATGATGATGTTGCGTGGTGGGTTGACTCTGGAGCAACAACTCATGTGTGTAAAGATAGAAGCTGGTTCAAGACCTACGAGTCAATGAATGATGGTTCTATTCTTCATATGGGAAATGAGTCAATAGCCCTGGTGCATGGAAAAGGATGTGTGGATTTGAAGTTTAGTTCTGGAAAGATTATTACTTTGATTAATGTTTTACATGTTCCTGTTATTAGAAAGAATTTGGTTTCTAGTAGTGTTTTGAATAATTGTGGTTATAAACAAGTTATTGAGTATGATAAGTTTGTTTTGTCTAAACATGGTGTGTTTATTGGCTTTGGTTATTTATGTAATCGTATGTTCAGACTTAATATTGCTCATGATATGGTTAATTCTGCTTTCATGTCGACTTCTAATTTAAATGATTCAACCCTTTGGCATGCTAGACTTGGCCATGTACACTTTAAAAGAATGCAAGATATGTCTAAGGATGGGTTAATCCCATCATTTGACATGGACACTGAAAGGTGTAAAACTTGTATGATGAACAAGATAACTAAGAAACCATTTCAAAGTGTGAAACGTGAAACTAAAATGTTGGAACTGGTTCACAGTGACTTATGTGATTTACATGTTACTCCCTCTTTGGGGAATAAGAAATACTTTGTGACTTTTATTGATGATGCTTCTAGGTATTGTTATGTTTATTTATTGCATACTAAGGATGAAGCATTAGATAAATTTAAAGTATTTAAAACTGAGGTTGAATTGCAACAAGAGTCCCTGATCAAGAGATTAAGGACAGATAGGGGAGGTGAGTACATGGATACTCTGTATTTTCAGTCTATTGGTATAATCCACGAAACGACTGCCCCCTATACTCCTCAGCAAAATGGTATTTCTGAAAGGAAAAACAGGGTGCTGAAGGAGATGGTTAATTCCCTGTTGTCCTATTCTGGGCTGAGTCAAGGTTTCTGGGATGAAGCTATGTTAACAGCTTTCTATTTATTAAATAGGGTTCCCAACAAAAGGAACAAGACAACCTCTTATGAACTCTGGACTAAAAAGAAACCCAACCTGAATTATCTCAGGGTTTGGGGTTGTAGGGCAGTTGTAAGACTCCCTGATCCAAAGTTAAAGACTTTGGGTGAAAGAGGCATTGAATGCATCTTTGTTGGATATGCTGAGCATTCCAAGGCATATAGGTTCTATGTTATTGAACCTAATGAATCTGTTTCAATTAACTCTATAATTGAATCAAGGGATGCAATCTTTGATGAGAATAGATTCTCATCAGTCCCTAGACCAAGTCAGAGGATTCCTAATGGAACTAATGATGTTGGTGTATCAGAAATATCTGATGAGATCCCTGATGAGGTTGTGGTTCAACAACCTGAACCTGAGCTCAGAAGGAGCACAAGGGTCATGTTACACCCCGTGACCGCTTAGACCAAAAACTTAAACTTTTACGCGGAAATACTTGAACTAAAACGGACATCTGGTGGCTCTTTGGCCCATTTATAAAAATATATAAACTTTCAGACTTTGAGACTAATTTTAAATGAAACTAGACTCAATTACCTTCAAAACGATAGGTGGCACGACCCGTGACGACTTACGGATTAAAAGATATGATTTTTCGAAGTTTGCCAAAAATCTGACAGCGGCCTCCATCCGATCGGATCGCCAGCCATCCGATCGGATGGGAGGTTCTGTCCAGTTTTTGGACTTTCAAAATCCCCGGCCGATACTCCAACCTCCCGGACTCGAAACCTAACCAAACTTTCCAGATTTCATTACTATATATATGGGCTCATTTTCATATAAAAACATTTATCATTTGACTCTCGGAAAACGTACTTCCACAATCACGGGTTTTACACCAAAAACCCGTTTTGACCCATTTCATGACAAAAGCCACATACGACTTCCACAACACCTCAAACTTGACCATATTCATTACTTTAACATATCAAACGTGTTCCAATACATACTTGACCCATGAACAACCCAAAATGGGTACTTTTACACATTAGCCAAACACTCCCTTAACTTAACCCATAAACATATAAAACATACTTTAACCTCCCAAATGACTACCAAAACTTTATACAACTCTTGGCATACAATTTGCCACTTGACTACACTTTATAAAACATTACTTGAATCACGGGGGTACAACTTTGCTCATGAGCTCGGCATACTACCTAAGCTCCTAACTAAACACTACCTTTAATCTTGCTAATCCAATTCCTTAATCCACTTATCCAAGCCTTCCACATAAACATGTCAACCTACAAAATGGTTAGACAACTAAACCGTAAGCACAAAGGCTTAGTAAGTAAAACGACTATAACATACAATTATACTTCAATCCACATAATGCATCATATACATAAAACACTTACATCATGGCTCACTACTCAAATCTCAACTAGCACATAACATCAACATATCCATAGCTTCATCTCATCACATAAGCCATAAACATGGCATCATATAAGCATATTCTAAAACCTTATCACTTATCATACAACATACATAACACATATATGCTAGAAATCCATATAACTCATGTCATCATCATTTACTTACCTTAGCTCCAAGCTAAGCACATCAAGAACATCATCATCAACACAATGATCCATCATCATCATCCTTCATAATTAACCACAACCTAACAACATAATAAACAAATACTTAACAAGGGTTATCAAAACCCATCAAAACATATTCATCTTGCTAAACATATCATCATATGATCATATCTTGATCATATGATGAAACCCACTTTACTCATAACTCTTAATCTAATTAATCATCAAATGGAAATACTTACTTGAAGGAGAAACATGATTAGGAAGGACCATAAACATGGGTCTTCATCTCCTTCATCTTAATCCATCACCTAGCTTTTCCCTCCTTATTTCCTCTCACTAAAACCGGCCTTCATCTTTATCTCAATAATGAGAGAAATGTGTAGAATCCTCTAGGATATACTAGTAAGGTGGTGACTTTGGCAATTGGCAAGAATGGCCCCTCAATTCCCATTCTTCTTACTTTAGCCACAATCTAACTTATAACATATTTAATACTTGGCAACTTAGGCCCCTTTAGTTATGCATCATACTTCCAAAACTATATTAGTCATACTTTGACTATAAATTGACTATCGGGTTTGACTATAACTTTACATTTATTGACTAGCCAATCACATAAGGCCTTAATCCATTTTCGTCTAGGGTGGGGTCCCAATACCCGGGAAACGGGTCTAACAATTCTACCCCCTTATTTAGATTTCGTCCCCGAAATCTCTCGTCTAAAACTATCCAAAACTAAATTCATGACATATACATGTCCTTGTTCTCATGCATTCTAAGCCAATTTCTTGCGACGATCTAAATGATCATGCAATTTCTAAACTTGCTATACATAAACATAACTCATAATCCACTAAAATCAACTTTCTCATCACAAGCTTATCTAAAATTTCCCACAATTGGCGACTTGTCACATGGAAAATTTTACTATTTTGACTTTATATAAGTCAAACTTCATCACTATAAACACGACATACGCCCATAAACTAACAAGACATAACATCTTATGCCGGCCAAATTCGCATTTAACATAACACTAACACATAACTATACCAAAAACCGGCAACTTATTTCAATAATCTACAAAGTACTATACAAACGGCACCTTCAAAAATCTATCACACACACCACTTACGTAATCTTTCTTATCAAATTATGAAAATACTCACAATTTAACTTATCAACTTAATGCACAATTCATTTTAGACGTCTATCTTAAGGTTTCACACATGACCTTTACGCCGCTATAAGTTTTATTCGTATTTATCTTTTCTTATGACGTCTAACCGGTTTTAGTTTTCACTATCTCATATCACTATCCGTACTCATGTCATATCGGCTACACATAAGCCCACTCCTTTGTAACTCTTCATTTACATAAAAAGGCGTCCCGATCTATGTAAATCAAGAAATACAAATTCATGGTTCGGTGATTTACAACTTCTTTATTCAAATGAAAAGGCATCCCAATCCATTTAAATAAAGAAACCATAAACCATCCTACTTACATACTTCTGACATAACACTCGTACTTACTTTCTTTCCATCTTTTCTAGCCTTGGATCCAATCTCACTAACTTTCCATCCCTGCCATAAAGGCAAGCTAACCACCATGCCATAAAGGCAAGCTAAACATCCATGCCGCGAAGGCAAGCTAGGCCATCTCAAAGGATGCCAAACACATGCCATAAAGGCAAGCTAACAACCATGCCATAAAGGCAAGCTAACAATCCATGCCCTGAAGTCAAGCTGGGCTATCCCGAAGGATACCATACTATAACACATGGCCATCCCGAAGGATACCACCTTTAACATTCATCCCGAAGGATCTTTAACACATGCCAAGGATGTAGGCAAACCATGCCGGTGAAGGCAAGCTATACAATAATGCCATGAAGGCAAACTATACATCATGCCATAAAAGGCAAGCTAGGCCATCCCAAAGGATGCCAAAACTAGAGCATTGGATCCAAGCTATATCTGTCTTATCATCTTTACTCATTTTATCTTTCATGCACTTCCATCATTAGGCACACACTATCATTTATTCAATTCTCATTGCCTTACGCAATCTCAACATTCACTATCACGCTTACTATCATCTAGACAAGTTTCTATATAACACTTGTCGATTTATTATCTTTGCATTCTCACAATGCAACTTATCTTTCATTCGTCAACCCCAAGTTGACTCACACACTTACTACGTGCCATCTTTATTTTAGACAATTTATATGTAATGCTTATCCATTACAACTTACACATTTCTACGTGTTCTTACAATACACTTTTACTATTACCCATCAACCCTTGTTGACCATATTCTCAACTCATACTATCACTTCATTTAGTCTATCCAACTCACACACATATAAACCTTACATAGGTTTATTCTGTAACACTTTCATTAATTTCATTCTTTCATATTCAAATATATTAACATGATCACATTCATGTTTTACAACTCTTTCTAGTATTCTTCAAGTCACTTATGACTTCTAGCGCTATCTATATCTCATTCATCGCTTCTACTCATTTATTACTAACACAATTTAGTTTTCATGTTTTATATACACATGACTTCATCATGCTTAACTATGCACTTTAACTTTCTCATTTTAGTTACTCATATAAAGATTTCATGCCTTCAAGCATCTATTCGTTATTATAACAATCATGTCTTTCTTATCAACCAACTACAAACATACTTCAATATTCATACCTTACTTTATATCACGCTTTCAAAGCATTTATGCTTTATCCAACACTTACCATACTTATCTTTTCTTATCTCACATGTCGATGTGTTCTTTTTAATTTTACCAACCTTAACTAGGTCAACACATAACACGCATTCCAATGCGTCTATCTCAATTCATACACTTCTATACAAACGTGCTCTCAAGCACATCACATAAAACTTAGACATACAATAACCTACCATAGACTTAACATCACATAAACAATCATATCAAGACACTTAACACTTATCCGACAAGTGTTAAAACATTCAAAATCAAAATCAACTCATGAAGACTATGGCATCATATATCATGTCACATAATCAATCTATGTCTAAGCATCAATCTTCTAATTATCCGCAAGTACTAATCTACCTTGTAACTAAGGCATCATAAACTTTAATTCATCTACTAACCCATCTCTAATACTGCTTAGCCTTGCTACTCGCATGCCGTCACCATGGCTCTACCATACCTTCACATAATCGCATTACAATCACCAGCACCAACCAATGTGCACGGCTAACTAATCATATAAACATTTCAAGTCCTCCACGGACTCACATCACATAATCACAATACCATCACCGGCACCAACCGAGGTGCTCGGCCAACAAATCATCTAAGCATATCAAGTCCCCTTGGACTTGTATCTCATACACAACAACACTATTACAACACACATCACCTATCATCAATAGGCTCAACTAACATAAAACATAATCCGTCTAACACTAAACAATCACATTCCGCGCAACTAACACTTACGTCCAAGCTTCTACGAGTGGTTTAAGACTAGGCACCCTATAGTGGAAACCTAATTCACTTAAACCGAAGCTCTGATACCAATTTGTTACACCCCGTGCCCGCTTAGACCAAAAACTTAAACTTTTACGCGGAAATACTTGAACTAAAATGGACATCTGGTCGCTCTTTGGCCCATTTATAAAAATCTATAAACTTTCAGACTTTGAGACTAATTTTAAATGAAACTAGACTCAATTACCTTCAAAACGATAGGTGGCACGACCCGTGACGACTTACGGATTAAAAGATATGATTTTTTCGAAGTTTGCCAAAAATCTGACAGCGGCCTCCATCCGATCGGATCGCCAGCCATCCGATCGGATGGGAGGTTCTGTCCAGTTTTTGGACTTTCAAAATCCCCGGCCGATACTCCAACCTCCCGGACTCGAAACCTAACCAAACTTTCCAGATTTCATTACTATATATATGGGCTCATTTTCATATAAAAACATTTACCATTTGACTCTCGGAAAACGTACTTCCACAATCACGGGTTTTACACCAAAAACCCGTTTTGACCCATTTCATGACAAAAGCCACATACGACTTCCACAACACCTCAAACTTGACCATATTCATTACTTTAACATATCAAACGTGTTCCAATACATACTTGACCCATGAACAACCCAAAATGGGTACTTTTACACATTAGCCAAACACTCCCTTAACTTAACCCATAAACATATAAAACATACTTTAACCTCCCAAATGACTACAAAAACTTTATACAACTCTTGGCATACAATTTGCCACTTGACTACACTTTATAAAACATTACTTGAATCACGGGGGTACAACTTTGCTCATGAGCTCGGCATACTACCTAAGCTCCTAACTAAACACTACCTTTAATCTTGCTAATCCAATTCCTTAATCCACTTATCCAAGCCTTCCACATAAACATGTCAACCTACAAAATGGTTAGACAACTAAACCGTAAGCACAAAGGCTTAGTAAGTAAAACGACTATAACATACAATTATACTTCAATCCACATAATGCATCATATACATAAAACACTTACATCATGGCTCACTACTCAAATCTCAACTAGCACATAACATCAACATATCCATAGCTTCATCTCATCACATAAGCCATAAACATGGCATCATATAAGCATATTCCAAAACCTTATCACTTATCATACAACATACATAACACATATATGCTAGAAATCCATATAACTCATGTCATCATCATTTTACTTACCTTAGCTCCAAGCTAAGCACATCAAGAACATCATCATCAACACAATGATCCATCATCATCATCCTTCATAATTAACCACAACCTAACAACATAATAAACAAATACATAACAAGGGTTATCAAAACCCATCAAAACATATTCATCTTGCTAAACATATCATCATATGATCATATCTTGATCATATGATGAAACCCACTTTACTCATAACTCTTAATCTAATTAATCATCAAATGGAAATACTTACTTGAAGGAGAAACATGATTAGGAAGGACCATAAACATGGGTCTTCATCTCCTTCATCTTAATCCATCACCTAGCTTTTCCCTCCTTATTTCCTCTCACTAAAACCGGCCTTCATCTTTATCTCAATAATGAGAGAAATGTGTAGAATCCTCTAGGATATACTAGTAAGGTGGTGACTTTGGCAATTGGCAAGAATGGCCCCTCAATTCCCATTCTTCTTACTTTAGCCACAATCTAACTTATAACATATTTAATACTTGGCAACTTAGGTCCCTTTAGTTATGCATCATACTTCCAAAACTATATTAGTCATACTTTGACTATAAATTGACTATCGGGTTTGACTATAACTTTACATTTATTGACTAGCCAATCACATAAGGCCTTAATCCATTTTCGTCTAGGGTGGGGTCCTAATACCCGGGAAACGGGTCTAACAGGTCAGGACTCCAAAATCATTTGGACCTGAATTTCAATTATAGTTGATTGAAGGAACAAGGGATGAGGTCTCCGACCAACGCTCCTATTGCTTTAATGTTGAGGATGATCCCAAAACATTTGATGAAGCAATGAAGTCCCAGGATGTTGCTTTCTGGAAAGAAGCAATAAATGATGAAATGGACTCCATCATGGGCAACAACACTTGGGTGTTGGCTGATCTACCACCTAGTTGCAAACCTTTGGGTTGCAAATGGATTTTCAAAAAGAAATTGAAGGTAGATGGAACTATTGGAAAGTTCAAGGATAGACTAGTCATTCAAGGCTTTAAACAAAAGTCAGGGATAGACTATTTTGATACTTATGCCCCTGTAGCTTGTGTCAGTACCATAAGATTGTTGTTTCATTTGGCATCAATTCACAATCTGATTATTCATCAGATAGATGTGAAAACAGTTATCTTGAATGGTGAATTGGATGAGGAGGTTTATATGAACCAACCTCAAGGCTTCATCATGCCTGGCAATGAAAACAAGGTGTGTAAACTAATTAAGTCCTTATATGGACTCAAGCAGGCACCTAAGCAATGGCATCAAAAATTTGATGAAGTGGTTTTGTCTAGTGGTTATTCACTTAACCAATCTGACAAATGTGTATATAGCAAATTTGATGAATCTGGTAAAGGAGTCATCATTTGTCTATATGTTGATGACATGTTGATCTTTGGTACTGACCAAAATCAAGTTGACCTCACAAAGGAATTTTTGCCATCAAGGTTCTCCATGAAGGATATGGGGGAGGCTGATGTTATCCTTGGTATAAGGATTAAACATGAAAGTAACAAAATTTCTATCTCTCAGTCTCATTACATTGAGAAGGTGTTGAGGAAATTTAATTACTTTGATTGTACTCCAGTGAGTACTCCTATGGATACAAGTGAGATGCTCATTGATGCGTGGTTTTGCAACCTTACAACAGGTTTTACCTCTCGAGGGATCTCAAGAGGCTTACAACCCCACCAGGCAGTGTACCTGACCGATGTAGTATAGTGTAGTGGTAAGTACGGGGGATTGATCGTTCTCCACAGGGAATAGTGTCGTTAGGATTGAAAAACTATTCTAATAGGTCTAAGGATGAGGGAAGATTCTTTTTGTATTTTTATAATTTTTTATAAAAGCAAGTAAAATCTCGGGTTTGAAGGAGTGGGCGGAATTAGTTGCTAGTCAACTAACCTAAATAACTACGAATGTAAATAAAATAAAATAACTGAAAATGAAAAGGTTGTGAAACTTATGTGGAGAGAAATGTGTTTACTTAGATTTCCTTACTCCCTAACTATCTTTTACCGGTTGATTAGTGTGTATTAATTGCGTGGATGACGGGTGTATTCCTTAATACCATTCGTGGGGTGGCATACGTACTTCCCCAACTCTACAAGCTCCTACTTCACTCCTATGTCGAGTCGGCTAAGAAGCTCCTAACATGGGATCACTAGAATTCGCTCATGCATTAAATACAACCATAAAAACCTTAGTACGCATTGGTTCATGTTTCTTAAGACGTTCAAGCAAGTTACCGAATAGGAAGTTAGCCAGTTTTCTTAAGCCTAACATCGATAAACAATCATCCAATACAATTAATAACACACTAATAACCAATAATCAATAGTTAGGTTTCATTAGATCTAAGCAAACACAAGATAAATCTAGCCTAGCATGTTAATTAAAAGACAAGAACAATATATAATCAAACAACACATAGACATATTGATTGATTAAATGAATACTTATCTTCAATTAAACATGGGAGATCCAAGGGTATGAAAACCCTTAAAAATGGCAAAAATTCGTCTTAGGGTTTCTCCTCACAAAGTTGCACACTAATGACAAAAAATTGCAAAACTATATATAGAGTTTAAGGGCTGACGGCGTCACGTTGTAGATCTTGACGCCGTCACCTCGCCGTGTCTAGGGTTCCCGGATGGCCTTCTTGACGCCGTCCCTCTCTAATGCTCCAAAATCCTCCCTGGCTTATCAAGGCTTGACGCCGTCAGAAATAAGCTTGACGCCGTCTCGCTTTAGCTTAAACCGTGATGGCCTTGATCACTTCAAAGGGTGACGCCGTCAGAAATTCATTGTAAAATTCTCTGGCTTATCATGTGTATTTTTCATATCCACCTTTTTTGCCAAGCCATGACGCCGTCAAGGGCATTCCCTGACGCCGTCAAAGGTACTTTTCCAGCCGATTTTGAGACTTTGTCGTTTTCTTCACTTTTATGCTCCAAAAACGTCCAAAATGCTTCCTTTTCTAGATTTCTTCTCCAAAGTACCTAAAATGACAAAAGGAATGATTTAGGGCAATATTTGATCAAATAAATACGATTTAGGGCTTAAATGACCCCCTAAAAGCGGTACACTTTTCGCTTCATCACTCATGCCTAATACTGGTAAGGCTGTATCCAATGTTGCAAAAATCGGCCGCCGACCTTGTCGAATTATGAAAATTGGACAAAAAATCGGTTTGGGGAAAAAATCGCCGTATCGGCCAGAAATCGGCCATATCGGCCGATTAATCGTCCGTATCGGCCGTATCGGCCAGGTTTAAAAAAAATTAAAAATTTAGGCATTCTACTTAATTTGGGGATCGTTTATTTCACTTATAACACACAATGAGCCTCATAATCAGAATTGGAGCCTTTTATTGAGGTTTGAAAACATAGTAGGCTTGGAATCAGTTACGATCTTTAGTTTGGTCTCCAGAAATACCCAAAATATGCAAAAAAATGCAAATCCGATTAATCACCGATTAATCCCGCCTTGGCCGATTAATCGCTGCAGGGTAGTCGACCGCCACGCTACCGATTCACGATTTTTGCAACATTGGCTGTATCTCAACTTGAGTATTCTAGGGTGATTGGTTGCTTAATGTATGCCATGACTTGTACAAGGCCTGATATTGCATTTGCTGTGGGAAAATTGAGCAGGTATACTAGTAATCCTAGTGCTCATCATTGGTAAGCAATTCAGAGGGTACTGAAGTATTTGAAGAGAACTATGGATTATAGTCTCTCATATACTGGTTATCCATCAGTATTAGAAGGGTACACTGATGCAAGTTGGATCAGTAACACTGAAGACAATTCGTCTACTAGTGGTTGGGTATTCCTACTTGGTGGAGGTGCAATTTCTTGGGCATCCAAGAAGCAAACTTGCATCACCAGTTCAACCATGGAATCTGAATTTGTGGCTTTAGCTGTGTAACATATGCATACTTGGATTTGATGATAGGTGAATTCTAGAGAGAGAGAGGAAGAAGATGGGAACTTCTTTAGACAGAGAAAGTGAAAGAGAAAGTGAGTTGTATGATTAGAAGCTCCAACCCTCTCCCTAGGTGGAGAGGGGTATTTATACAAACTAATATATGTGCCCCTAGTGGGCTGTAGAGTGAGCTGACAGTGGGTAAAGACCCGACCCACTCCAAAAATACTATAATATCTAAACTAATATTACGTTAACTAAACTAATACTAATAAGTACTAATAATCCTACGAGCTATATAAATGCTAAATAGATACTCGGGGTGACCGAGTCTTCATATGAATATTTATATTCCTAACAATCTCCCCCTAAGGGAGGTCACCCCAGAAATAATATTTCGAATTCTAGCATTCTATTCTCTGAACTTGACTTCATAGCTCGTAGACATTGATTCTTCAACATCATTGTACTTTGTGTCTTCAGCAGTGAACCGTTGATGACTGATCTTTTGTCTTGGATGATCTTCGAGTATTCTTTGAGGTTATCATCCAACATATGTCTTCAAGTCATCTTGCAGCATCGTCTCCATGTGAAGTTGTGATCTTGGAGCCTTCTTTGAGATCATCAGCCACCAAAAATCTCTGAGCTTATCCATTGTAGTGATATTGCCTCCATGTGATTTGTTGTGACCGTTGGACTCGCATGCTCACACTTTTCTGAATCATGATAGCTATCATCAGAGTTGCAGAAGCTGTGTTGTAGGCCTTTCATCTATCATGATGTCTTTGATAATGAATTGGAAGTGTGAGCATGGAGTGTGGATTGACATGTATCTACTGGAATCAGGGACCACCATCACCATCTTTATATGAATCTGAAATAAAACAGTTAGCAATAAAGTTGGAGAACGAATATGGCTTTGTCATTCGTTCTATGTGGTGGTTGGATTTAACCTTCAGTTCTGTGAAGACCGACCTGTGATCAGGTAGATTCCCCTTTAAAGAAGATTCTCCTTGACAGGAATTTCTAGCTTTTAGTAATGAGTCTTCCAACAAATTAATGTCAGGATCATCATACTAAGCATGTTCTCATACCGGAACGTCTCAAAGCAGACAGCACGGTAGAGTGAATCAGTGAATTAAATACCCACTGATTGACGAGAAATTGATTATAAAAAAACACTTGCGTGTCACTGGATAAACATTTTGTGCAACACGACAAGGGTTTTATAAATTGAATCACATTTCTGTCAAAAATACTTTTGTTTGAAAATTTTCACAATCAATGTGCTCGAAACTTTGTTGGTGAGCACATTGAAAGGTTTTCCAAAAGTATCCGTCAATCCATTTCCTGGAACAAGTTTGATTCAAATTTGAATTGCCCCATCGTTTCTTTCCAGTTGTCACAAGCATGATCCATGAAGGATCTCACATGTCACCCACCAAGAGCTTGTTTGATGTTGGCTCTAGAAGGATTTCCATCTTCATTGTGAATACTTTACGTATCACTCGGATGTTCTGGCAATACCACAAGGATAATGCATAGGACTCTTCATATATATTTTCTTGCTTTTCACGGTGTATGAAATAGCAAGCATATTGGAAATGTGTCCTAATGAGATTAATGGATGATCTCTTGGCTCTAGACTCAATAGTGCGTTTTGACTTAGTGATCGGAGGCTGGAGAGGACTGCCACCTTTTCAATATCATCTAACTCGGAGTGAGATAGACGATAGCCATGTATTGATCTCTGTGACAAATGAAACAAGAATCCTTTGAGGGACCTTGAGTGGCTAGGGAGGGTTGTGCAGCGTATCACTGGGTCCATGATACTTTGTCTTCAATGTCAGCAATCAACTAAGTGATTCTGACAGCATATGTATTGACCCGATTTCTGCCTAAAGTGTAAGGAGGGCTTCTTTCTTTTCACCCTTTATCTTTACATTTCTTTTTCATTCTTCAACCCCTTCAGCGCTTACCGAGACTTCATTACTAGCACCTTGTTGGGTTTGTTCCAGTACTAGCTCCATCTCAGTCCGCACTTTTCCCTTATTCACTTTTCTCCTTTTTAATCATTCCTAAGGACTTCTATTCTAACTAGAGGATTGTCCTTGGGAAGATCCCTCTGGTTCTGGCTGGATCATGGGAACTAATACCTAACCTTACCATCCTTATAACTCCAATACATAAAGTAAAATGGTCAGTCTTTGGTATTCTATTGCCATCACAAATCATTTGCTCCCCCTCAATATGTGCATCGATATACGAAAGAGTTTAGGACATATGGGAGAGCCTAAACTTGAGTCCAAAAGATCACATTTTTTATCAGATTTTCATATTTAAATCACATTCTCTCCCCCGATCAAAAATTTCAAACCATTTGAGATTTGTGATCCCAATTGATTTAAATAAGTTAGAAATTATGGGAGAAAATGTGGTCAGTTTTAATATGTGCTGATAATGGAACATGCAACTGCTCCCCCTCAATCTAAGAGGGAGATTCACTGTTTATTATGTACAAAGTGACTGTTATGACACAAATGATATTGACCTTTTTTCGCAGACGATGTGATCATCCGCTTCTCTGAGGGAGTCAGTAGGCAACATCAATTATCCATCCACCAACAAAACTTCCCAAGTATTGTAGATCCCCACTTAGCGAGACCCGAATAAGTACTGCTTTGTTGAAATGAAGGTGGTGGAGGTGAAGACCGTGTTGTTGTTGTTGTTGTGGTGAATTCCGAACCAATCGATAGAGTTTGAACATCTGATCAAATGGTTAGAGCGGGAACTGGCACATTCATATTGGCTATGGAATCTACATAAGAATATCCACACAGATATACATACATACAGATACACTATTCATTAATAGCTACCACATAGCAGCTTGCCAACTCATAATACCAAATTCATCTCATGATCAAACCATAGTCAGGAAATACATCAAACCACTATCTAACATGAAGAGCAATCAGCAAACATGAACATGGCAATTCACTCATATTTCAACATTCAACTCAGGATCTTAGGGTCAAGATTCTAACATTCTAACTATATACCTAAGCAAATCCTGAGTGCATATGTACTAAATCAACAACAATTAAGCAGCTATCGACAAACAACAATCTATCAACATATGAAACTCATTCATTCAGATCATACAAATGCCTGTGGGATATTCAAGAACATCAAACACAATGGGTTTTCTAACTTCTTTTAGATTTTGGTTTTTACAGTATTTAGGGGATTAAACGAGGATTCCAAAGTGACACAAATGGACCTTCTAGCTACATGAAGTTAGGAAACTATACGCAAATTGCACATAATGCCCTAAACTTTCTAACAATTAACACATTTGGCCATTAGATATAAAGCATAATAACTTCCTCTTCAACAAATACCCCATTAACTACAAAACCTTTTCTAAGAATTATGTGTTAACCAAGAAACCCGTTTGATGAAATAATATTTGAAATCACTCTCCCCCTCAATCAATGACCCGTATTCTAGTTAAAGATTTGTAGTCGTTGATTGAGTGACAAATTTTATGCACAATCCAAGTCTAAAAGAATTTCAGGCAACACATAATCACCAAGTGTCTCACAAATAATTTTTAGAAGAATCATAGAATGAAAACTATTTGCATACAAAGAAGATTTCTCTTCCTTTTCAATAAATGATGCACTGAAACGTACATCAGATCGAAGAAACATGGATATAAAGTAATCCATGCCCAGGTGAACATCACCCAGTTGGAGGAACAGCCGTCTTTTTGGCGACGTGCTTTCCCCATTATGAGGCGCGGGTTGCTATCTAAAGTAATAGCAAGCCATTTAGACATGTTTTGACAATTCATTTTAACTTCTGCTCGAGCTTCATTTAAAGTCTCGTGTCATTATTGAATGACATTTCTAAGACCGTAAATGTTATCGACAAACAGAAGACATGCCTAGAGGAACTATTTTTGGTATTTTCTATTTTTCTGATTTTTATGGTTTTTCTGGGTTTAAGTTTCTCTATTTACAATTTGTTGGTTTTATATTTTTCTATTTATATTTTGGTATAAGATATGTACAAAATATGTTACTCAGTTTAAGAAGATGATGACATGAATACCAAGATAAGGATATCGTTCTGGTACGTTATGTAAGTCTGTAGTCAACATCTCTTAAACTTTCACCACCAAAGCTTTCAAGGCTCCTGAATAATCGACTGAACTTGAGCCTTCTCAATGTGAAGCTTTGATAGCTTCCCCCCAAACCGACAATATTCCTTTTGAGCAGATTCAAAGTTCTCTTTCAAGCTTACATAAGGTAAGTGTACAGCTGAAACCGTAGCAAACCACATCAAAAATTGCAGCTCCTTTTAAGAATAACCATCGTGATTCTCCGATTGGGGGACCATCAAATAAATAAGCGGTGTGTCATCTCACACTTGAATAATTCTTCTCACATTTCTTCCCGCTGAAGTCTGAAGTAATGCATACCAAAAGTATCCAGAGACCAACTTCCCCCAAGTAGTTGAAGTGATGCAATCAGTCTCATTGTATGAAGCCTAAAAACCCGAAGTACACACTCAATCCCATTTGTGGAAAACTAGAAGGGGGGTTGAATAGTTTTATGTCCTTTTAAAATTTTATTGTGAAAACTTTATTTACTTTTTAAAACTTAGATTCGAATTTATGTGATCTCAACTTCTTGAACAATATGAACAATATGTATATAAGTAAATATAAATATGTAATGCAAGTAAGGTAATAAAATGAAATAAAGCTAGAGATGGAAAGATCTAACCGAGAAACAAGAGATTTATAGTGGTTCGGCTACAAGGACACCTTCCTTGCCCTACTCCACTCCCCGAGCACCTAACTCGAGAGTTTTCTTCACTATGTCAACAAGCTCCCTTATGGCGGAGAAAACCTTACACAACTTTAGCTTACACCGGCTTAACGACACAAAGCTAGATGTCGAGTTCTAATCGTAGCTAGAACCAATCTCACAACTTAAACACGACTTAATCACACCTTCTTCTTCACGACTACTTCACGACTTCTTCACGACTTCTTCACAACTTCTTCACGACTTCTTCACGACACTTCACGACTTCTTCACTACTTCTTCACGACACTTCACGACTAAGCACAACCTATGTACACTTCTACTTCTTCACACCTTCACTACTTACACACCTTAACAACACCACTTCTCTACTTACACACTAACCTATCCCAAACAATTATACACACAACTATCTAACAACAATACACAACTTATATACAAATATATATGATGACACAAACAACTTAGGTATCTAAGTTGCAATACTTCTTCTAGTTGTTGAAGGAGTATTCTTCTCTTGCACTTGAATGGAGGAAGCTTGGATCACTTAGAAACCAAAGCTTAAGATTATATGATCAAAGGGTTTTTGAAGATATGAAATGTGATTTAAAACAGAAAGTTTCAGTGTGCAAAAGGTGAGTAAAAGTCCAGGAGAAGGCTGGTATTTATAGGAGAAAAACTGGACAGCTGGAGGTCTACTGGAGCGGGGGCGGTCCCCTTAATTATTAAGGGGGCCGCCTAGCAAAATTAAGGGGGCCGCCCCTACTGGACGTTGGCCAATTTTGTCCTTTTGTGGGGAAGGTTTTTCTGGAACATTTTAACTGATTTTGGTTAAAAATTTGAATTCATATTTTTATAAAAGATTAAACATTTTTATTTAATGCCAAAAATGTTTTTCAAAAATATATAAAATGTTTTTGATGTTTTATAAAAAATCTAGTTATTAAGAAAATGTTCCTTTGATCATATAATGCATTAAGCACTTGTTTATTCATACCTTAAGTGATTAAGTTGTAGAAGTGAATATTTACAACTAAATACTTGTTTATTTGATAAGTTTATGTTTAATGAGTTTATATTTTGTGATCATTAAAACATAGAGATATGAATAATGTTTTTAGGCATTATTTATGTCAACAATCTCCCCCTTTTTGATGATTACAAAATTTAAACTTATTAAATCCAAAAATTTTATTTTTGGACAAGTATTTAGTGAGTTTACATTCACTTCTCCCCCTTTTTGTAGAATCAAAAAGGTTATGCCGACAAGTTTTAGAAACTAAATTTGTCGGGACGAGAACTCCCCTTGATGGTTACTCCCCCTCATTCGAGGGCACCAAGGAGACGAGCTATGGAAATCTTGGCTGCAAAAACAAGTTAGGAGACACAAGATACATATACATAGCAAAAATATTTAGAACAACCAACTACTACATTCAAGATGATCAGATAATATATGAATCATCATTACATTACATAAAATACTTGAAACATAATGATTACAACAAAACAAGAAATACAAATGGTCCTCATATTGCCAAAGAGAGCGATTGGACTTTGCTTGCGACACAAAAGGGTGAGGGAGTTTATTTTGAGGCGGAAAGCATTGGATGGGTTTTAGTTATGTGATGGTGAGGGAAATGGAGCAGATCCATTGAGGTTATATCGTTGTAGTGGAGGAATGGGATGAGGACGAGTGAGTAGATATTCGATCCAAGAAATATCTTCACTTAAGTGGAGGATTTGTTTTTGAAGGAAGATGCAACAAGGGCAATAGTGGGTGTGGTTTGTAACTTGATCCAAGTTAAGAGAGTGTGGTAGGCAATTTGAGTAAGGTGAGGATGGAGGTTGTCCCTTGTTGCGTTGTGTGAGGTGCATAGCAAGGAGATCATTAAGATCATGGATTTGGTTAATCTCTTCATGAAGCTTTTGCCTTTCATGAATTGGAATTTGGTTATTTGGTGGAAATGGATGGTATTGGGGTGAAAGGGTTTGATGTTTGACCAAGGTGATGAGGGTTTTCAAGTATTCCATTGAAGTTGGTTTGAGGTTTAGGGGAGTAGTTTGGAATGAATGTGGATGTTTGGCCAAAATGGTAGGGTTTGTGAAATGGTTCAATGGAATGAGGTTGTGATCTTGGAGAGTAGTTGGGGATGAATGATGATGGAGGTGTTGGTTGTCTAGTTGTGATGGGCTTGTGGTGAGGGTTAGGTTTTCTCTTCTACCCGGGTTTTAAGGTCATCCTTGCTAGCTTAGAGGTTTTTGGTTTTGGGTTGATTGGAGAAGACATGATGGGATGATTGAATGTGGTGAGATATGGGGTTATTTATAGTGGAGGATTTGTGTTGTTTAGGAATGAAAAGGCTTGTTGGGTGTTTAGGACAAAATGTGTTTGTGAATTTGGGGAAGTATAGGATCAAATGGGCTAAAAAGCAGAAAAAGATTCTCTGAACCCGTCCAGCAGATGGCCGGTCCCCTTAATTATGGGCGGTCCCCTTAATAATTAAGGGGGCCGCCTTATGAATTAAGGGGGCCGCCCATCTGGTACCTTTTTGGGTTCCAGAAATGGGTTTTTCTGCAAAAATAGGTGAGGATGGCTATGTTTTGAGCTTTTGGTTTTAGGCAAGTCCCACTCTTTGAGGCAATAGAGAAACATATTAAGCATGCATGGCATATAAGACAAATAAATAAGCAAGCAATAATTAATATCTAGCAATTAAGGAACCTAATCATCTAAGGCAAGGGTAATGAAGCAAAGGCACTAGAAACTAATGGGGAATAGGTGATGGAACAATTGTGGGGATGTGATTAATAAGCTTGTTCTAGTGTGTGCCTATATGCAACAAATGTGGAGATGTGATTGTTTCGACTCCTAAATGCAAAAATTTCCTAAGAAACAATCCAAGGTCTCCTTGATTTGATTTTGCTCAATATATGAATATCAAAGATGTATATATTAGATTATATACTTTGACAATTCATGTGAGATCTTTATGCATAAAAAAATGTTTTTAGCATTATTCAACAATGTAAGAAAAATGTGTTTTCCTAGATGTGAGAATGATTTGTAGAAAATAGATTGGGTTTTGTTTATAAATATGTTTATGCAAAGAAATATCCCAATCTTTTATTTTGTGCAAAACAGATTCCTAGACTCAGATGGGAGAAATAAAAAAAATTTTACAGTCAGATGGCCGGTCCCCTTAATGACAAGCCGGTCCCCTTAATAATTAAGGGGACCGCCTTTATAACATTAAGGGGTCCGCCCATCTGGAAAAAAAAATTACCAAAAATGCAGAAAATTCAGTCAATTTGTTCCATCATTCCTAGGCCAAAACGTAAGTGGTTAAAGAGTTCACGCTTAAGGGGCTTAGTGAATATGTCTGCTAAGTTATCTTCCGATGCAACCTTTTCTATAGATATGTTTCCTTTTTGAACGTTATCACGGAGGAAGTGGTGGCGTATTTCTATGTGTTTAGTCCTAGAGTGTTGAACGGGATTCTTACTTAAATCTATAGCACCTTTATTATCACACATAATTGGGACGTCATCTAACCTAATGCCATAATCTACGAGAGCTTGTTTCATCCATAGTGCTTGTTGACATGCCTTTCCAGCGCTTACATATTCGGCTTCTGTGGTAGAAATAGCAAGAGTGGTTTGCTTCTTCGAGAACCAAGATGTTAGACAACATCCCATTAACGTGCAAATTCCGCTAGTGCTTTTTCTATCCACGTAGTCTCCCGCATGATCCGAATCCGCATAGACGATGGTTTCTATACCCGATCCCTTAGGATACCATAATCCTAAGTGTATAGTGCCTTTAATGTATCGGAAGATACGCTTAACCGCTTCTAGGTGAGAGGTTTTGGGATCCTCTTGAAAGCGAGCACAAAGGCAGACACTAAACATGATATCCGGTCTACTTGCCGTTAAGTATAGTAAACTACCTATCATTCCTCTATACTTAGTGTTTTCTACGGACTCACCGTCTTCATCTCTTGTGAGTTTTACTTCCGTAGACATTGGTGTCTTCATGGGCTTAGCGTCTTCTAATCCAAATTTCTTAAGCATTTCCTTAATGTACTTAGATTGATTAAAAAATATTCCATCTTCTAATTGTTTTATTTGTAATCCTAGGAAGAAATTAAGTTCACCCATCATACTCATCTCAAACTCATCATGCATGATTTTGGCGAATTCATCACACATATCCTGACAAGTCGATCCGAATATAATGTCGTCGACATATATTTGGACAATGATGAGATTTGGGCTTTTCTTTTTCGTGAAAAGAGTGTTATCTACCATTCCCATGGAATAATCATGTTTAATAAGAAATGCCTTTAATCGATCATACCAAGCCTTGGGAGCTTGTTTGAGTCCATATAAAGCTTTCTTGAGTTTATAAACATAATCAGGTTTTGCGAAGTCAATGAATCCTGGAGGTTGTGCCACGTATACCTCCTCATTGATAAAACCGTTAAGGAATGCACTTTTCACATCCATTTGAAATAACTTAAAATCTAGGGCGCATGCATAGGCAAGTAGAATTCTTATAGATTCTAATCTAGCTACGGGGGCATAAGTTTCGTCATAATCTATTCCTTCTTGTTGATTATATCCTTGGGCAACTAACCTAGCCTTGTTCCTAGTAACTATTCCATTTTCATCTAACTTATTTCTATAAACCCACTTAGTTCCTATGATGGTCATGTTCATGGGATTTGGGACTAGTTCCCAAACGTCATTAGTCTTAAATTGATTTAGTTCTTCTTGCATAGCCATAACCCAACTTTCATCTTTTAATGCCTCATTTATATTTTTAGGTTCTATAGTTGATAGGAAACAAAAGAAGTTATTTTTATCTTGAGCTTGTGATCTAAGGGTTCTTTGATTTAAGTTTCCTATTATATTATCTAACGGGTGTGATTTAGATTCCTTAACATTTACTATTTCGTCTTCACCTAATATTATATCTTCATTATCATCACCTAAGGGTTTAATTTTACTAACCTCAATAGCTTCTTCTTCAACTAGGTCATCATCTTCTAGGGGCAATGTCTTAGGTGGTGGTGGAGTTTCATTAAATGTTACATTTAAGGACTCTTCTATTTTCATAGTGTGTTTATTAAGTATTATGTATGCTTTACTATTTTGTGAATACCCTAGAAAGATTCCTTCGTACAACTTAGGATCAAACTTAGTAAGGTAATCTTTTGTATTGAGAACAAAACATTTGCTCCCGAATACCCTAAAGTAATTTAGATTAGGTTTTCTACCTCTTAATAACTCATATGGGGTTTTTCCTAATATTCTACTAATTGAGACTCTATTTATTATACATGTTGATGTATCTACGGCATGGCACCAAAATTTTTGTGGGATAGATTGTTCATTTAGTATTGTTCTACTCATTTCTTGTAAGGTTCGATTCTTTCTTTCTACTACCCCATTTGATTGTGGAGTGCGAGGAGCGGAGAAATTGTGAGATATCCCATTTAAATCACAATATTTTCCGAATTGCACTTCATTATCAAATTCCCGACCATGGTCCGTCCTAATAGATACTATAGAACATCCTAATTTATTTTGAATCATTTTACTAAATATTTCAAATTTATTAAAGGCTTCGGTTTTATCACTTAAAAAACTAGTCCACGTGTATCGTGAATAGTCATCTACAATTACTAAGGTATAACGATTACCTCCGTAACTCCGCACAGCGGTTGGACCAAAAAGGTCCATGTGTAATAATTCTAGGCATCTAGTAGTGGAGACTATATTCTTAGCTTTGTGACTAGCATGTGCTTGCTTTCCTATTTTACATGCATCACAAAAGTGTTGGTCATATCTTAGGTTAGGCAAGTTTCTAACTAATTCTTTAGAGGCTAGGGATTGTATTTGTTGCATATTTGCGTGACCTAATCTTCTATGCCACAATGTAGAGTTTTCATCTAAGGTTGCTAGACATATTTTATCTTCCGGTTTATTTCCTAGTTTCATAACATATACGCCACCTTTCCTAACTCCTCTACCTATGACCTTTCCGTCCTTAACTATTTCGCTATCTTTACTTGTAAAAGTAACCCTACACTTATTATCGCATATTTGTCATATACTAAGCAAGTTATATGTTAAGTTATCTACATGCTCAACATTTTCAATAGTTAGGGAGTCTTGAGAGATCGTACCTTTGCCAATGATTTTTCCACGAAAATCACTACCGAAAATAACGTTACCTCCGTTGTATGCCTTGTAGGAGGAGAATAGCTTCCGGTTTCCCGTCATGTGCTTCGAGCATCCGCTATCCTTAATCCATTCGTCGGGCTCCAAATTTATTCCTAGACATATTTCATCGGTGGCTTGAGCTACAAGGCACTTTTCGTCTTTTGCTTTGTCCGCTTCATCTTTGTCGCTATCGCTCCATGTTCCACTAACAAATGCGCTTTCGTAATCATAACCCGGTGGCTTTGGACATTCGCCAATGAGATGGTTTTGACTTCCACATCTAAAGCACTTTCTTTTCCCGTAGTTATCATTTCTATTTCTTTGTAGCGATCTTCTTTCATCTCGTGGTTGTCTCGTGAATCTTCCTCGTCTCTTGAAGAATTTCTTGAATTCTCTAACGGCCATTGCATATTCTTCGTCTTCACTCTCGTCACTTGAATCATCGTCATCACTAAGTTCCTTTTTGGCTTTTAGCGCGAGAGACTTGATTTGATCTTTCTTGCTCTTGACCGTTTCCGAGTCCCTTTTTATAATTTCTTCATGAACCTTTAAGTTGCCAATAAGCTCATCAAGTGATAACGTCATCAAGTTCTTTGATTCTTCAATCGCCGTGACCTTCGCACGCCATTTTGGATGTAATGCCCTAAGAAATTTCCTTACACAATTTTTGCTAGAAAAAGTCTCATCAAGTGCTTTTAAACTTGTGATGATTGTGTTAAATTTAGCAAATGCATTATCAATAGATTCCTCTTCAGGAATTGTAAATTGTTCATATTGTTGCACAAGAAGATCTATTTTATTATCTTTGACTTGACTATTACCTTGGTGAGTGATTAGTAAAGAATCCCAAATCTCTTTTGCGGTTTGACACATAAAAATTCTTTCATATTCTTTGCGTGGTAACGCATTATAAATAACCATTTTAGCTTCATTATTTTTTGCTAGTTTCTTTTTTAAATCATCATTTAGTTTTTCAAAAGGTACAATTTCATCTATTTTAGTTAGGATATTATATTGAATAGGGGGAAAATCACCATAGGTAATAACATGCCAAAGATCAAGATCCTTTGATTTCACATAAGTTTCGAATCTATTTTTCCAATAAAGAAAACCATCACTTTCAAATAGTGGTGGTCTTTGCATAGATTGCCCTTCTAAATATTTTAAAGATTCCATAGATCGTTTCAAGTTTTAAAATACAGTTAATTTAAAAATCTTATTTGACGTGGCTCTTGATACCAATTGTGGAAAACTAGAAGGGAGGTTGAATAGTTTTATGTCCTTTTAAAATTTTATTGTGAAAACTTTATTTACTTTTTAAAACTTAGATTCGAATTTATGTGATCTCAACTTCTTGAACAATATGAACAATATGTATATAAGTAAATATAAATATGTAATGCAAGTAAGGTAATAAAATGAAATGAAAGCTAGAGATGGAAAGATCTAACCGAGAGACAAGAGATTTATAGTGGTTCGGCTACAAGGACACCTTCCTTGCCCTACTCCACTCCTCGAGCACCTAACTCGAGAGTTTTCTTCACTATGTCAACAAGCTCCCTTATGGCGGAGAAAACCTTACACAACTTTAGGTTACACTGGCTTAACGACACAAAGCTAGATGTCGAGTTCTAATCGTAGCTAGAACCAATCTCACAACTTAAACACGACTTAATCACACCTTCTTCTTCACGACTACTTCACTACTTCTTCACGACTTCTTCAAACTTCTTCATGACTTCTTCACGACACTTCACGACTTCTTCACTACTTCTTCACGACACTTCACGACTAAGCACAACCTATGTACACTTCTACTTCTTCACACCTTGATTACTTACACACCTTAACAACACAACTTCTCTACTTACACACTAACCTATCCCAAACAATTATACACACAACTATCTAACAACAATACACAACTTATATACAAATATATATGATGACACAAACAACTTAGGTATCTAAGTTGCAATACTTCTTCTAGTTGTTGAAGGAGTATTCTTCTCTTGCACTTGAATGGAGGAAGCTTGGATCACTTAGAAACCAAAGCTTAAGATTATATGATCAAAGGGTTTTTGAAGATATGAAATGTGATTTAAAACAGAAAGTTTCAGTGTGCAAAAGGTGAGTAAAAGTCCACGAGAAGGCTGGTATTTATAGGAGAAAAACTGGACAGCTGGAGGTCTACTGGAGCGGGGGCGGTCCCCTTAAATAGGGGGCGGTCCCCTTAATTATTAAGGGGGCCGCCTAGCAAAATTAAGGGGGCCGCCCCTACTAGACGTTGGCCAATTTTGTCCTTTTGTGGGGAAGGTTTTTCTGGAACATTTTAACTGATTTTGGTTAAAAATTTGAATTCATCTTTTTATAAAAGATTAAACATTTTTATTTAATGCCAAAAATGTTTTTCAAAAATATATAAAATGTTTTTGATGTTTTATAAAAAATCTAGTTATTAAGAAAATGTTCCTTTGATCATATAATGCATTAAGCACTTGTTTATTCATACCTTAAGTGATTAAGTTGTAGAAGTGAAAATTTACAACTAAATACTTGTTTATTTGATAAGTTTATGTTTAATGAGTTTATATTTTGTGATCATTAAAACATAGAGATATGAATAATGTTTTTAGGCATTATTTATGTCAACACCATTAATGAAGTCGAAAAAGTAACATCAAGATCAATTAAGACCCGGAAATCCCCTTTTCTCCCTTCAGGAAATTGCAGATGAGAATTGTTACACCAAAGTCACCAAAGTCTCGAGTGTAAGCAACTTATCCCGTATGTATTCTAAATGATAACACCAAGACAGTACCACAGAAGCACCAAAATCAAGTAAGTCTCGGATGAACACATTTCCTTCTGTTGGATACCGACTAACCATAGGAATCATCATACAATTGTATACCTCTTTAATCATCAGTCTCTGCGGTTATGACATTTGTCTTCCCAGAATAACCTCAACTCAGAAGAGGTATAAAGTTCATCACGTGTACTCGTTGTGCGTTCAGATGTATGTCTCCTTCCCCCTTGCTGGTTTTGATACCTCAGAATCAGCAACACATTTTACGCACATATACTTGAAATCTTGTGAGAAGAACAAAATTGGCTCAAATGTATTCTGTGAGAATCAGCAGCTACCTAAACTCTTTCTGACTATCTTTACCAACCCTTAAGTGATACCTGATGAAGCAAACCCGATATGCCAAACTTGAAAATGAAGTAGAATTCCCCATTCTCGTGACTTAAGCTTGCACTAATGTAAGAAGAACGGTGTAGAGAACTTATGCTCCAAGCAGATCTCTAAGTACTCAATACCCAACCAAAGTATGAGTCATTAACATCTCTTGCGATTATCCACAACGACATCGTCGTGTGACACTGAGTACAACAACGTAACTCCTTAAAGTGATAGTTAACCAAGTCGTCAAACATTTACCCCGACTGCTGATAACTAGATAAACTAAGTCTTCAACTTAAATCTTAAGCACGAGCAAGTTATCATTGAAAGTCATGCATCCAACCAACCCCAACTTCAAGATAGAATAAGATCACGCCTTTGAGAAAGTCAACTTCAACCTCAACTAAGTGATACCTGATCAACTCCATAGTCACAATTAGATGCCCAACAAGTGATTGTTTGTTCACTCACTTGTTCACACTTCTCCCCCTCAAAAATTGCATATGAGAATGCCATTTTTGATTGAACAAGTGTATATGTAAAACCCTCATTTTCTCAACATTTGTAATTCCTAATTTACCCTCCTATTTTAAAGTTGACAAGAACTAAATAAATTTATACAAGAATTACAAAACACGAATCCTAAACCTAACTTATATTTGAAATATTGAAATAGAATAATTCAACCCATAACCCCTAAATCTCGGCATCCTCTCCCCAGATACACATTATACATTTGATAAAATTCACAAGATAAGAACAAAATACATTTGATAAAATTCACAAGATAAGAACAAAATAAAAAGGTGTATAATTCTATATAAATTGAAGATACTCTGTAACTTCGAAATTTAAATTTTGATAAAGTATCTCTCCTTATTACCAAAACTGTATGATATAATATTTTGCAATTTATTCAAAGGAGTGTGTATTGTGAATTTGTGACTACATTTAGTGAAAGGCAATTTACTTGCCATATGCCATAACAGTAATTCAAAACTATAACTCCCATCAACCATTTAAAGGCTTTGGTAGGGTACAACACACTCATTAATCAATTCAACATTTAGTATCTACTTTCCCAAGCTATTATACGTTTCTTGCATGGGTCATATACCCATCCTACATTAATTTTAAATAAAGTCAATCCCTAAAATCATGCATGCTTTCCTCCTTATTCTCTACTCCACACGATTTTTTTGGGATGATTCCAAATCATGCCACCTTTAGAATATACGTTCCAACCTTATTGCCCATATAACAAACACGCTTTTCCTTTTATCTTCATTTTCACACGCTTTCTTTTCTTCCAAAAACCATATAACAACTTCCACATATCTCGTTAGCCTTTTCTCTACACCGAACCAAAGAAGAACAAACTAAAACATATTCATTGTTGCTGCAAAGATCAAGAGGCGAAGGTTGGTAGCAGTTTGTTGGGTGATCACGTGTGTGGTGAAGTGTAGCTCTTGTGTTCTGATTCGTAGCAATTTCGGGATTGTAGCAGCCCTTATGATCGACCTATTTTCCTTGTAGACACCCTCATGAGTTCAGCCTCAAGGTACCTATCAACCCTCACCTTTGTCATGCATTTGATACACTAACTTTCATATAATTAATATCACACATATAAGCACTAATCCAAACATATTTGTTGCCACCTTTTTACGAATAATACATGTTGTAATCGATTAATATACCTATATGACATGTCGCATATTTTGTGGTTTAAGTTTGGTGTCGCATATTGTGTCTCGTTAAGATCAGGTCTCGCGAGGGTGAAACGGGTTTTGAAATCTCAAATGCCTTCTCACATATAAAGATGTCTCGAATTTCATTAACCACAAGAATGGCTGTTGGTTTGTCTAAGTCTCGGTGAGGTTTAATACCGAGGGGTGTAGGTTCGGGTTCGAACGTGTGTATGTATTATTCTGATGTCGAGCATGTTTAGTTATTCTCAGCATCGGTATTGTTGTCTTGTTGTCGACCCAAAGCAGAGACGAGGAAGGCTAAAATGAACCATATAAATATGCGTAAGCGTGATGTGTGTGGGTATGTTGTGTGGGAATCGTATACGTGTTCGAACTCGTCACTTCATTTTTGAGTTCGTCCCGATCAGACCTCATCATATTCACGTCCGTTTTCGAGTGAGTTTCGGGTTTGTTCCTGTCTTTCCTGTTAGCGTAACAATAATAAAATGGAGGTGTATGGCTTTAACAAGATGCATGCGTGATAATAGATGGAAGAAACTGTGATAATATTTTGAATTAGAGAATTGCAAGAAGTCATGCACCACTACAATATTGTCATATTAAAACATAAACTATTATATTGACCACATAATACCTTAAGGTTATCCAATTGTTATACGTGACCTAAACATGACAGGTAAAAAGAAAAAAAAAATAATAAATAAAAGAAACATAAATTATGAAATCTGATTTAAAATGGACTTATAAATAATACGTGATTATTAAATTGTATAGGTTTGGTGAAGAAGGGGTGACATTCCGTTCTGTGTGATCCAACTTTTATCCGTTTGTCTTCCATAAGGTACAGATATTCTGCCCCTTTTAATAAGGTGCCTTCGACCTCTTGATTTCTGATTTGAACCTATGATTTGAACCTTTGGCATTTGAACCTTTTGCATCTGAACCTTTGACATGAACCTTTGATATGAACTTTGAGATTCGGACTATGACTATATGAACCCCTACTTAGATATGGACCCTTTGCTATGAACCTTTGATATTTGAACCTTTGACCTTTGACCCCAGTTTGATACTACGAGCCAAATTTGTTTCCTAGCCATGAAGGTAACATGGCCATGTCATTGATGCACCAGTGGCATGACTCTAGTGTACTCGAGTGATGTTGTACACCGTCCCCATTTTGATTTGATATGAGCTCACTATGATTTGTTATGGCCAATATGATTTGTTTGGGGGGCGTATGGATGCATCCTAGATTTGCTTTGTATATGATATGATATGATTTGATTTGGTGACTGATGATGGGTGCAATCCACGTCTTTCACAAAATATGGGAGCTAGCTACTCCACCTGAAGAATGAGGACACCCCTCATATTATCTGATTATCTGAGAGGTCTCCCCTCTATATGATTATGAAGATATGATATGTGATATGTTATGATATGGGCTCGTGGTGGATTACTGTCCTAAACCTTACTCTTTATTTCCTTTTCCTATATCTCATTTATTATGATATGTCTGTTCATTTTCATTTGCTTTTGTTTCCGTTCACTATATATCTGTTCACTGGGCTTTTTAAGCTCAGCCGCATTTCTTTTCCTGCGGCAGGTTTTAGTAGGAAGCCAGGAGCTTGGGTTTGCTTTGGGATGAGAGATTAGCTTTTGAAGACGATACCTTAGTTTTAGTATTCATTTATGTATGACTATGTAGATTTGGTATATTTCCTTTGTAATATTGTAAACCAATTGTATTATGTAAGTCGTATGTCATGCTTGCCTTTGATATGTCACCATTTTCGTGACACTTCTACCCTTGCCGGGTTGGGGTGTTACAATTATGGTATCAGAGCCAGGTTTACGACTTGTAGTACATCTACCCTTGGCCTGTGTAAGTTAGGACCCCTAAGTTTCCACTGTAGGCGCTCGTAAGATAACCTTTGCGAAGTTGCGTAGGATTTTCCCATAGGAGCATAAGTTATAACCGGTGAGGAACGGGTAGACTAGGACATCCATGTGAGTAGTATTTGCTTCCGCATCACTCTGAATCTTGCCTTTGCCTTAGTCATGCCTTATAAGAACGTTTGTCTCAGGCGACGAGGAAGTCTTACCTCCCTTCATTTTCATGATGAACTTATTATGTTAACCAATTTCCTTTGGAAGGATTTGATGTTGACATTTGTCCAGTACGGAATTGTTATCTAAACATGCTGATGCTAATAACTGATATTCCATACATCTCAACTCTGACAGTTAGACGATGTTCGTATTACTATCGGTGCACACCCTATCATTCCTATGTTATAAGCTAAACAAGATTCCAATCTTTTGAACTGTTCACAATTCTAACCTTCAATTTGATATATTTGACCTTGATAAATTCTAATACTCTCCCATCCCACACTTTGATGAACCATGTACCTAAATTTGATATGTGAACTATCCGTATGATTTGACAACCACATTCGCTTTGAGAATCCGTTTCCTTTTGGATGTATTTGACCTTGAGGTCTCTTGATTATGGATTGATGGTTTTTGTAAAGCTATCATGGACTACAATATTTGAAATGCGACCCTTAACAATCTGCTTCACCATATTCTATTACGATATTCTCAATCATTTGAATCTGTTAAGATTATTGTTGCTATGAAGCACATACTCCGATCTCTTTGATTTCCAATTTTCTCCTAACGCCTGTTAGCATCCATTCTTAGAAAGCTCAGGTACTTGAAAGTTTGTTGTACGAATTTCTGGTGCTTCTGATGAACCTTTTGAGATCCGTTTGGGAAGTAAAGTTTGCTTTGAACTAATCTGAATTTGGCGAAACCACGATATTGAAGAAGTTAAGAGAATTGTAGGAACTGATGGGATATGAGTTTGTTCACTTCAGTGATCTCTTGAATGCTCCTGTTGGTTTATGAAGAAGAAAGAGAGAAGTGTGCGGCAGCACACCGACCATCGTGAATGTAACCGTAATCATTATTCCATTTCCGCGTATCAATATTTGATTTGTTCTATTTCTGAAAGACGGAAGAAGCAACCACAAGAACATCTGAGAATGAAGTTGATTAGTTGAGATTAAGTACCGCGGAGCATTACAATTTGATTTGTGAAGATTTGTGATATGAAGTTTTTCCCTAAGAAGATTTCCTGAAGTTGCTTTAGTACCCGTGTGACCACTATGAGTTTGAATGATGTCAATTGTATTGGCTAGAAGATTCATGTTTTCGCAAGTATTCGGACAATTGTCATAGTATGACAGTATGTTTGTGCTCAGAGACGAGCGAGGAACACGTTGACCATTTTTAGTATGAAGTGAAGCGACCCTTTGTTCTAGAAGAATAGATTTACTTGACGATCAGAGATTGTAGCAGACAACACCACCAGGTATCCGATGACTAAAGAGCTTCCACGAAAAGGACCAAGACTGAAGACCATTGTCAGAGTTAGAAACCTTGTAGAAGATGTGCAGAAGAGGTTCGTGACAGGCGTTACCAAGAAAGAAGCATGAGAGGAGAAGACAGATTGAGATGAAACTCGACTACACCTCAAGTAGCACGTGGAGAATTCAATTGAGCATCAAGACAACCAGACCGATGAAGATGAGCTTTCAGCACATAAACCTGGAAGTCCACAGCAGTTTGAGTTGGTGAATTTTGAATCATGCTAGAAGACCTGTAGGAGACACGCAACCTTGTTTCTCTAGTCATTTTAGTTGTACTAAGATGAATTGAGAGCTGAAGCAGACTCGCAAATGGAGGAATGCACGGTGATCACGTCAGAGATTCACGCTACCACACCGAAGTGTCCAGAGGAAGTGTCGAAGACTTGAGGAACCAGACTCAAGTTTATGAATTCCTTTTCACCCTATGATCGTATGATTAGACAAGAGAGCGACTACTTGGAATTTGAAAAGATTCGAGATCATGAAATTGAATGAATGAAATTTTGTAGTAAACGTTTGGATTTGGAAGATTTGATCGTTGTAAAGGATGAAGATATTGAAGACGAAATTCATTTCCTCTTAGACCACTTAAGTTTTCGTTACCTTTCGATAGGATCTTTTGAATGAGCCTTACCCTATTAAAAATTTCGTTCTGTGTTCGTTATGCATTTGTTTGGATGATGGTTTCGTTATGAGAAGGATGATGAATTGTGGAAGACCTAACGTTTCGACGACGAGTTTCATTTTGAGTTGTACACATTTCGTTACGCTATTTGTACGTTCAAATTCCTCCGATTTAGAATCCGTAGTGATGTTTGTTTTGGACCAACCTTAGGAGGTAGAAAGACTGATAGGTGGTTAAGATAAGTAGTTCTGTTCGCGACTTGAGATAAAGTATGACCATCATGATGGTATACTCATATGATGCTGGTATTATGACGGTTCGCGAACGTGATAATACTTACGTCATATGACGTACCCTCATTGTGTTCATAGGATATTTCGAGGAGTACTTTAGAAACCTTACAATGTTGATAGGAGATGTGAGAATTTTGCATCTGTGAGATTTAGGTTCATTCCACCGATACGCTTAATCTGTTCGCCGTTATACGATCTGATACGTTCGATTCTTGACACGCATTTGTTGATCCATATACTTCTGACAAGAATCATAAGATCTGCTGTGAAGTTTTCTGCCATTTGATGTCACCAACAATCTATGTTCTGTGCGATCTCATGTGATTTGCTTAATCAAATTTTACGGACGGCATATCTGTCAAAATCCTGTGTATTCTTTGTATCTCTTCCGAGAGAAAGCGATAATCATTTGTCATGTTGGACATGATCTTTGCAACCTGAAATTCAGTATAGTATGTCTTTCTGAGAACCCGAAGCTATCTTAGATCGACAACGAAGAGCCATGAGAGTCAAGTCTTTTACATTTCCGTTCGCTGTCCGTTGGGTCTTCTGTTTCGTTTCTTTTCCAATCGTTGGGATTTTTCATTTCCATTCGTAAAGATTCTTTGGAAGAACCACCTAGAGCGGGAGGCTACCTGGGAAACCGAGGAGTCAATACGAGCTAGTTATCCGCATTTTGTATTCTGATCTGGTACGTCCCTATTTTGTTTTCGATCCTTTCACTTCTAATTCTTTGCAAATTTCGAGGACGAAATTTTTCTGTTAGAGGGGAAGAGTTGTAAAACCCTCATTTTCTCAACATTTGTAATTCCTAATTTACCCTCCTATTTTAAAGTTGACAAGAACTAAATAAATTTATACAAGAATTACAAAACACGAATCCTACACCTAAGTTATATTTGAAATATTGAAATAGAATAATTCAACCCATAACCCCTAAATCTCGGCATCCTCTCCCCAGATACACATTATACATTTGATAAAATTCACAAGATAAGAACAAAATAAAAAGGTGTATAATTCTATATAAATTGAAGATACTCTGTAACTTCAAAATTTAAATTTTGATAAAGTATCTCTCCTTATTACCAAAACTGTATGATATAATATTCTGCAATTTATTCAAAGGAGTGTGTATTGTGAATTTGTGACTACATTTAGTGAAAGGCAATTTACTTGCCATATGCCATAACAGTAATTCAAAACTATAACTACCATCAACCATTTAAAGGCTTTGGTAGGGTACAACACACTCATTAATCAATTCAACATTTAGTATCTACTTTCCCAAGCTATTATACGTTTCTTGCATGGGTCATATACCCATCCTACATTAATTTTAAATAAAGTCAATCCCTAAAATCATGCATGCTTTCCTCCTTATTCTCTACTCCACACGATTTTTTTGGGATGATTCCAAATCATGCCACCTTTAGAATATACGTTCCAACCATATTGCCCATATAACAAACACGCTTTTCCTTTTATCTTCATTTTCACACGCTTTCTTTTCTTCCAAAAACCATATAACAACTTCCACATATCTCGTTAGCCTTTTCTCTACACCGAACCAAAGAAGAACAAACTAAAACATATTCATTGTTGCTGCAAAGATCAAGAGGCGAAGGTTGGTAGCAGTTTGTTGGGTGATCACGTGTGTGGTGAAGTGTAGCTCTTGTGTTCTGATTCGTAGCAATTTCGGGATTGTAGCAGCCCTTATGATCGACCTATTTTCCTTGTAGACACCCTCATGAGTTCAGCCTCAAGGTACCTATCAACCCTCACCTTTGTCATGCATTTGATACACTAACTTTCATATAATTAATATCACACATATATGCACTAATCCAAACATATTTGTTGCCACCTTTTTACGAATAATACATGCTGTAATCGATTAATATACCTATATGACATGTCGCATATTTTGTGGTTTAAGTTTGGTTTCGCATATTGTGTCTCGTTAAGATCAGGTCTCGCGAGGGTGAAACGGGTTTTGAAATCTCAAATGCCTTCTCACATATAAAGATGTCTCGAATTTCATTAACCACAAGAATGGCTGTTGGTTTGTCTAAGTCTCGGTGAGGTTTAATACCGAGGGGTGTAGGTTCGGGTTCGAACGTGTGTATGTATTATTCTGATGTCGAGCATGTTTAGTTATTCTCAGCATCGGTATTGTTGTCTTGTTGTCGACCCAAAGCAGAGACGAGGAAGGCTAAAATGAACCATATAAATATGCGTAAGCGTGATGTGTGTGGGTATGTTGTGTGGGAATCGTATACGTGTTCGAACTCGTCACTTCATGTTTGAGTTCGTCCCGATCAGACCTCATCATATTCACGTCCGTTTTCGAGTGAGTTTCGGGTTTGTTCCTGTCTTTCCTGTTAGCGTAACAATAATAAAATGGAGGTGTATGGCTTTAACAAGATGCATGCGTGATAATAGATGGAAGAAACTGTGATAATATTTTGAATTAGAGAATTGCAAGAAGTCATGCACCACTACAATATTGTCATATTCAAACATAAACTATTATATTGACCACATAATACCTTAAGGTTATCCAATTGTTATACGTGACCTAAACATGACAGGTAAAAAGAAAAAAAAAATAATAATAATAAATAAAAGAAACATAAATTATGAAATCTGATTTAAAAATGGACTTATAAATAATACGTGATTATTAAATTGTATAGGTTTGGTGAAGAAGGGGTGACATTCCGTTCTGTGTGATCCAACTTTTATCCGTTTGTCTTCCATAAGGTACAGATATTCTGCCCCTTTTAATAAGGTGCCTTCGACCTCTTGATTTCTGATTTGAACCTATGATTTGAACCTTTGGCATTTGAACCTTTTGCATCTGAACCTTTGACATGAACCTTTGATATGAACTTTGAGATTCGGACTATGACTATATGAACCCCTACTTAGATATGGACCCTTTGCTATGAACCTTTGATATTTGAACCTTTGACCTTTGACCCCAGTTTGATACTACGAGCCAAATTTGTTTCCTAGCCATGAAGGTAACATGGCCATGTCATTGATGCACCAGTGGCATGACTCTAGTGTACTCAAGTGATGTTGTACACCGTCCCCATTTTGATTTGATATGAGCTCACTATGATTTGTTATGGCCAATATGATTTGTTTGGGGGGCGTATGGATGCATCCTAGATTTGCTTTGTATATGATATGATATGATTTGATTTGGTGACTGATGATGGGTGCAATCCACGTCTTTCACAAAATATGGGAGCTAGCTACTCCACCTGAAGAATGAGGACACCCCTCATATTATCTGATTATCTGAGAGGTCTCCCCTCTACATGATTATAAAGATATGATATGATATGATATGTGATATGTTATGATATAGGCTCGTGGTGGATTACTTTCCTAAACCTTACTCTTTATTTCCTTTTCCTATATCTCATTTATTATGATACGTCTGTTCATTTTCATTTGCTTTTGTTTCCGTTCACTATATATCTGTTCACTGGGCTTTTTAAGCTCAGCCACATTTCTTTTCCTGCGGCAGGTTTTAGTAGGAAACCAGGAGCTTGGGTTTGCTTTGGGATGAGAGATTAGCTTTTGAAGACGATACCCTAGTTTTAGTATTCATTTATGTATGACTATGTAGATTTGGTATTTTTCCTTTGTAATATTGTAAACCAATTGTATTATGTAAGTCGTATGTCATGCTTGCCTTTGATATTTCACCATTTTCGTGACACTTCTACCCTTGCCGGGTTGGGGTGTTACAGTATATGAGGTTGATCTACTGTTCACACTTCTCCCCCTCAAAAATTGCATTTGAAGTTGCCATTTTTGATCGAGTGAATAAATGTCCAATCCGATGGAAGTAGATCCACTTGATGTCTGAACGAGCATGGAGCAAGTATGAAACCTTTTGATGAGAATAGTCAGAAACAAGGAGAGTCGTATGACCATTTCTCAAATCTCAATCACCATGTAGTTTATTCACCCTTCTCCCCCTCGAAAATTGCATATGACGGCCAACTGCCATTTTTGATAGACCAGGTGAATAAGAATATACTCCAATGTACGTTTATCCCCTTGATGACTGAATGAGCCTGAGAAGAGCATGAAGCTTGATGAGAATGGTCATAAACAAGAAGATTTCTCTTCTTCCGAAGATAAAGCGCACTCAAGCGTACGCCTTTATTTTATTTGATGAACGGGGCCTGAAGAGTTGTCAGCAGACGCCATTATCATGACATTGAGGCCCGGGGCTTGAACTACAGAGTTCAAACGTCATTGTAGATGAAGAACGAGGCCTGAACTGATTTGACCAGACATCATAGTCGATGAAGAACGAGGCCTGAACTGATATGAACAGACATCATAGCCAATGAAGAACGAGGTCTGAACGATGTACTTGCACTTAAGTAAAGACTTCCTGCATTGACATTAAGAGTTTGTTTGCATTTATATGGGTTAGTGATATCAGCATTTAGGCCATTTAGGGTTTCACTGTCAACCTTGTTTTCGCACTTAGTGAACATCTTTGGAATAGGTATCCATCTAAGACCAACAATCTTAAAAATTCTACCCGTCGGTATCCACCTAAGGCAAGATCTAGGAGTGTTTGGTTTCTCATGTACATTGGAAGACTTGTTTAGAGAAGACCTTTGTTCTGCATCAATCTGCCTACCAGGTTTCTTAATACCCCTCTTTGGTTCTACGGGCTTGTTGTTGTTTCTAGTCTTAGAGAATGGAACCTTAGCACGAGCATTCACTTCCTTCAGGAATTTTGTTATACAATCATCATGGGTTGCATTAAAAACACATTTCTGACAAGTCGAGCAAACAAAGTGTTTGGAATCAGAAAAAGATCTAGGATTCTTAGAGTGATCTGCTACGGGAATTGCCTTAATTGGCACGCAACTACTCTTAGAAACAGGCAAATTCCTAGTCTTTCCTTCGGTGTCACTAATGACACACGCTTAGAACTAATCCTAGAAGAGCTAGAGGCACTCATGTGATGAGGTTTTGCAAGCGTACATTCCTTTTCCTTAGGTCTAGACTGTGAAGTGACTGGTTTTGACAAAACTTGTTTCGCATCAACTTGGGAGGCAAACCGTGTATTTGAATATTTTGGCCGTTCAGATCTAAACGCAGTCGGTTGTCTAACAACTGATTGGTTTCTAAGTGGTGGTTTCCCCAAGATTGATGGTTCTGCAAACTTAGTGTTCACACTATTTCCTGTCGATTTTCTCAACTCGTTTTTCAATGCTGCAATTGCAAAACCCTTTTCCTGAAGTTGAGCTTTGAATTCATTATTTTTGGCAATCAAAGAGGTTGTTTGCTCTACAGTCTTAGTTTTAGCTTCTTTGATTGAGTTACACAGTTCTTTGCAATGAATTTTCAAAGTCTCATTTTCATTAATTAATGCAGCCACTTTGTGTTCTAATTGAGCATTATTTGTTGCAATAACATCATTGTCATGTTTAGCCTTAACTTCATTAACCATATCACACATCTCAGCAATACATTTTTTCAGGTTGATGATCGTTAAGTTTTTGGCTTCTAGCTGAGCTTTCAAATCATTTATAGCAAAGAATTCACGGAATTCAGGGAGTTCCGGATTTTTACAAGGTAGTTTAGTTTGAAAACTTTCTTCCTTTTGTTGCATTGCAATTTCAAGAGAAATACAATGTTTTTCAAGCTGTAAAAAACTTTTTGAAAGTTCATTATAAACATCCTTTTCAACCATATTATTTGATTTGAAAAACTCAGCCGTGGGCAAAGAACTTGACGCATCATCATGTTCAGCATCCTGATCAATCTCTCCCCCCTTATGACTCATATTTGATGAATCAGAGGTGATATTGCTATCAGTCTTTTCCTTCAGATATGTGTCATAAGTAGGTTTAAATTGATCAGTATGTTGTTGTTCATTAGAAAGATCATTATTGTTGGGAATTATGATTTGATTATTACAAAACAAGAAGGACCGAAGATGACAAATGAATAATCTTCATTTGAAATGAAGATTACAGGATATCTTTTATTTGTTTAAACATATTTGGTCTTATCATTATTGTTAAGTCTTCTTGAACAAGTATTGTAAACCTAATCTCTAGTATATAAAGAGATGTAGGTCGTTTAGTTTGAGCATCCAGAAAATGTAGATCGTTGGTGTGTGTTGGTTAGCAAACGTGTGCTTGTACACGTTTGCTTGTTAGTAGCAGTCGTTAGTTTTGTTTTCAATAAAGAACGCGTTCGTTACTATAATCACAACCTTGTTAACATTATTGTTCTTGTTAATTCCGCTATTATTATCAATGATGTTTTCCTAGATGGGCTTAAATGGGACTCAACAATTGGTATCAGAGCGGGTGGCTCTTGATATCTAGGATCTACAAGGTAGGTGATGGAGCAGAGTCGAAGAAGGAGCAGATCTTTATCTTTATGTAGGTACGGACTGATTAATTGATTTATATTTGCCGACAGTTTATTTATTCTTCATGAATTATGGGTTGTCGCTTAATAAATGGGTCCGTATGAATTTATGACGTATTAAGTTGTCAGATCTCTCTATATTAATGTGTCGGTGGAAGGTTCGCTTGGGACTGGATTGTCGATTATTTTAATATAGTGTGATTTGCAATTGGGGTGTTATCACATGTGCTATGATTGGTCAATGAAAGCAACGGATGAAATTGGTATGGATTGCCTCGTATTATTCTATTCGATGTGTGGGGCTAAAAATTTATGAATTCGTTTTGTCACTAGCTGTCTTTGGTGTTAACGTGAGTCAGATGCTCGTATTATTTTATTCCTCTACTGATGTTACGAGTATAATAATATGGTGAACGATTGGTATATCACGTGGGGTTGACTGAATTCACATGGGATTCGATTATTGTTTTTCGTACTGATAATGGTTAATTCGATTTATCGCTTGTGTTATCATATCTAAATGGTGGGGTCAGTACGGCTTGTGATAAACTCTTCACGTGGGCTTGATTATCATTGATTGGTGTTCACATGGCTCAGTATTGCAGCAGATCAGTATATCATTCGAATTTGACTTTTAGGTCTGGTTTTGGTTAAGTCTATTTACCAGACTTAATAGGTCTGCTATCACATGGTTAAGTCTGCTTGTGTACTCGATTAGGTCTGCTTTCGGAAGTTAAGTCTGGAACCAGACTTAATTAGATCTGGTCGTATATTTATTCTGCTCATGGGTGTTCGTTATTTTTTTTATGGTTTTTGGTTAAATTCTGGTTGCTCAAGTTGGATCTTGGATGATATGATGGCTTGGTTTATTATTTTGGTTTGGTGTTTACGAGCTGTTTCCTAACGTAATGATGTCGTGGGTCCGGGACCACACGAATTATTATTGGGTTTGATCTAGGATCAAATGGTCAGTTATGGTGAGGATGGTCTAGGACCCCAAGACCCATAACTAAGGTGTATAAACATGTCTTGTTCGTACTAAATCAGATACTATTTTAAGCCGAATTGAAGTCCGAAGATTCAAGAGATGGATCACGATACATTCTTTATTTTTATGGCTTGTGTTGGGTGATTATTTGAAGAAGACGATTAAATATTATTTATTTGATGTTGTAGTTGAGTTTCACAGGTGCGTGTTCTTATCATATCTCAAATGACGGACAACATTTGGAGATAACTTGCTTATTTTATACGGTGGTGACAAAGATTTGATGAATATAGCAAAAGTGTGTGATCTATTATACCTCCCCTGTGCTTAATGCTCACATTTGCTAGAATTTATCAAGAGGTCCTAGTAGCCTACTTCTTGAGATAAGTTTGGAGTCACGTGGATAGTGCAAGATATAAGACGCAAGTTTGGGAGATTTAACTTCTTCATCATGTTTGTTATATTCGGTTTTCTTCATCAAGTGATCAGTTTATAGAGCCTACAGAGTTCGTGATTCAAGAGATGGTAAACATGCTTGGTTTCAGGGGAAGCTTGTTTAACCATCTACATACACCACTTAAGGGGAAGCGTTCGATTCAAGTTGCATGGTAGACCCCTATTTGATGTTGCAAAAAGGGGAAGATGATTGGTTTGCAGCTTATCAGCTTATTTGTGGTGACATGTTCAAGTCAAGGGGAAGCATTGAAGATTGTTTTGTAATATCAAATAGGGGAAGATTGTTGGGAATTATGATTTGATTATTACAAAACAAGAAGGACCGAAGATGACAAATGAATAATCTTCATTTAAAATGAAGATTACAGGATATCTTTTATTTGTTTAAACATATTCGGTCTTATCATTATTGTTAAGTCTTCTTGAACAAGTATTGTAAACCTAATCTCTAGTATATAAAGAGATGTAGGTCGTTTAGTTTGGGAATCCAGAAAATGTAGATCGTTGGTGTGTGTTGGTTAGCAAACGTGTGCTTGTACACGTTTGCTTGTTAGTAGCAGTCGTTAGTTTTGTTTTCAATAAAGAACGCGTTCGTTACTATAATCACAACCTTGTTAACATTATTGTTCTTGTTAATTCCGCTATTATTATCAATGATGTTTTCCTAGATGGGCTTAAATGGGACTCAACAATAAAGAACGCGTTCGTTACTATAATCACAACCTTGTTAACATTATTGTTCTTGTTAATTCCGCTATTATTATCAATGATGTTTTCCTAGATGGGCTTAAATGGTACTCAACAATTATCTTGATCAGACAGATGTACCTCAGCAGACTGTGCTTGGTGATATTCAGGTTCGTAGGCAGCATTCCCACACATTGTGAAATCACCTCCTATGCTGTCACCATCATCAAACTTGTCTGATCTTGTTCCATTCCCCATTTGTTTAGCCCTTTCATCAATGAACCCATTAACATTACTCATCAATTGTAGTAATGTTGTTCTGAACATGACAACCTCCGTTCCAGTGTATTTAGCAAAACACCCTTTTGTCATTTGACTGTCATAGTCATAGTCCTCAGTGTATTGCGAATCAATGAACACCTGGAGTTGGTTGTAGATCACACTGAAAGCTGCTCTGGATCTTGCTTCAGAGAATTCTTCTTTGTCAAGCTGTTGTTCAAGTTGATCTAAATATAGAGTCATTTTGACTGTGAAATCATGAACATCTTGACCAAAGAGTGTTGTGAAAGCCCGTGTGTAACCCATCACGTATTCAGGTTTTTCAAACAGAACCTTGAGATGTGAATGAAGTAGACGAAAACATTCAATGCGACTTTCCTTTGCATTAAGCACCATAAGTGACTGATGAAACTCTATCTCTTGTGAATTCGGGCATGAAGATTCCACATTAGTATTATCAGAATCACCCACGTTTATTTGTTGTACAGAACTGGAAATCTTTTGTATATCTTATGTGTCGTACAACTTGAGTACCTCAGATATGAAGGAATCTGAAGTGGTAGTCATGTGTAAACTTGCACGGGATTTTACAATTCTATGATTTAAACCGAGAAATAGAATCTTTCGCGGGATTTTACAAAATCAAGAGAAAAACCGTGAAACGATGATGAATACTTGAAATGTGTTATGATGAAGGTTTGGTAGACTTGTTGATCTGTTGTATAGTTGTGATTTGGTTTGGTTGATGCAAGTTGTTACGGTGAAATTATGGTCTGAAAACTTCACAGCTCGATAACTTCTTTCTGGAGCGATTTCAGGCTTCAAAAGTTGGGTTGAATGAATAAATTTGTTCAACGTGTCCTTCTCCTCGGTCTCACGGTCGTTTTGACAGGTCGTGGGCTGAAAACGGAGTTACGGTTCAAAAGTTATAGTCGTTTGAAGTTTTGACGTAAAAAGTCAACTTTGGTCAAACCGCAACTGATCAAATCGCAACAAGTCAAGTCACAATTTGTCAAATCGCAACAAGTCAAATCGCAATTAACCAAATCACAATAAGTCAAATCGCAACAAACCAAATCGCAATAAGTTAAATCGCAAGTATCAACTCGCAACGTCAAATCGCAACTGGTCAAATCGCAACTGGTCAAATCGCAACTAGTCAAATCGCAATATGTCAAATCGCAACAAGTCAAATCGCAACTTGTCAAAACGCAATAGATCAAATCGCAAGCTCAGTCAAATCGCAATTTGGTAACTATGAGACAAATCGCAAAGTTCAACTTGCAAGTGTTCAAGTCGCAACTCACCAATCGCAAGTCACTAGAAAACAGAACTGTCGCCATCTTTATCAAAACGCAATTGCAAGAAAAAAAAGTGTCGTTTTCACAGACTTTGTCACTTTTCCCAAAGAGTCACCTTCAAATCGCAAAGCCACAAAAGCCAACACCAAAACGCAACAAGGAACGTCACTATCTCAAGATTTGTCTCTATACCCAATTAAGTTAGCATCCAAATCACTGGTCTTACACAAAGCCCAAAGTACAACAAGTGACCCCTTTAGAACCTCAAATCGCATACAAGAAGATAGACAAATCTCAACTAAGAACAACCTTTTAAAATCTTGAGTTAACTAAGAGTTAAACCATAAAACATGAGCAATCAATCCCTAGCCTATCATATCACTTCGAACGTATTAAACCACTTAGATCCGTGACTTTTCCACCACAAAAAAAACAAGAAAGACACCACGTGATGTTGTGAAACATATGAAAAACTAGTCACATCTGGTAATGAAAGACTAGTATAAAATGAAGTGAAGTTAATCACAACACGTATTAAATCTTTTGACCGCTCGAATTGCTTTTGACCACAGAATCCAACACACGAATTAAATTAGAAACCAACTCGTATTAAATCTGTGACCAACTTGTTTGACCGCAAAAACCAACTTTTGTCAAATCATTGACCAACCAACTTGTACCAATTTTTGGATATTAAATCACCACCAGTCCACTCACGAATTAATTCACAACACGAAATAAATGAAGAAAACAAGAAAAAAAAATAAGAGAACCAGTCCACGAGAAAAACAAGAAATGATATTCGAGCCAAGAAGATAAAACAAGAAAATGGACACCGACCAGATCTAGATCTTGAAGTGATATTCGAACCAAAAAATAAAACAAGAAAAATAGACACTGCGAATCCAAGCACAATCAATCGAACCTAACCATGGCTCTTGATACCAATTGTAACATATGCATACTTGGATTTGATGATAGGTGAATTCTAGAGAGAGAGAGGAAGAAGATGGGAACTTCTTTAGAGAGAGAAAGTGAAAGAGAAAGTGAGACTTGTATAAAAATGGGATTAGAAGCTCCAACCCTCTCCCTAGATGGAGAGGGGTATTTACACAAACTGATATATGTGCCCCTAGTGGGCTGTAGAGTGAGCTGATAGTGGGTAAAGACCCGACCCACTCCACAAATACTATAATATCTAAACTAATATTACGTTAACTAAACTAATACTAATAAGTACTAATAATCCTACGAGCTATATAAATGCTAAATAGATACTCGGGGTGACCGAGTCTTCATATGAATATTTATATTCCTAACAAGCTGCTGCTGGTAAAGAAGCTGAATGGTTGAAAAACTTGCTTCTTGAGATTCCATTGTGGCCTAAACCTATAGCACCTATTTCTATCCGTTGTGATAGTGCTGCTACATTGGCAAAGGCTTATAGCTAAATGTACAATGGAAAGTCTAGACACTTAGGTGTCAGGCATAGCATGATTCGTGAGCTTATCATGAATGGGGTGGTATCTATAGAGTTTGTTAGATCTCAACAAAACTTTGCTGATCACTTGACGAAGGGTTTGGCTAGAGACTTGGTTTTAAAGTCTGCTAAAGGGATGGGTTTGAAGTCCAACTTAGTCACTGAATGCTAAGACACCAAACTCCCTCCTGAGGAAACTTGGGAGCTGAGTTCAATGTGGAAAGCTGAACATTTAGTGGACTGGAGCACATGTTTTATTTTCATCCCAAGGTTGTGCTCAGAACCTGCTGAAAAGGAGGATGAAGTCTTTACTTCTCAATGGTTAATTTTCTTTGAAAAAGTGCTTAGCATGAGCATGAATAAAGAGGAACCCTAGACTCAAATTGAAAGAAATTAAGTATGATTTACTTACAATTAGTGTTGTTGTGATTAGGATTTGTTGATTCCAATGCCTCAATCTTGATTTGCAAAAGCTTAATTGAATTTTAGTGTATGGGTTCGGTTTTGACAGCAAGAGGAAGTGGTTTTGGGTTTGATTGAAATGATGTGCAGAAGAAAAGAAAGAGTGGCGCGTTTTTCAGATGCACGGCACCACGGTTCCACTAAACATTAGTTGAGCCGTATCTATTTAATGGAGCCGTGTATCTGATTGTGCCATTTTTCTTCTGTTTTGACTTTTGGCAGATTAATCTTACTTATTTAGTAAGACTTTTTGACACGAGGAAAAAGTTTATACCTAATAAACTTTTTGACGAAAACGATTAGACGGGATGACAAGGAATGACCTTAGTTTTTCCAAGGAAATTGACTAAGTTGTCATTGGATGAGGATTGACTTGTAATATTTCCCGTGAAATAATTAGAAGTCATGAGTCGTGTTTTGGTGGATGACTATAATATTTCCCATGAAATATTTAATTAGTCGGAGTACGAGACGTAAGGAATGACTTAACATTTCCCGTGAAATATTCAAAAATTCATGTGACAAGTTGTGAGGGAATGACTTAGAACTTCTAGAGGAATTTCTAAAAGTCATGAGACGAGTTAGATAGATGACTTAAGAAGTCATGGGTGATTCGTAGAGGATGACTTCAATATTTCCCGTGAAATATTTGAGGAGTCATAGAAGGGATAAAACGTATATAATATATGACGCAAGGGATGACTTTAATATTTCCATTGAAATATTGAAATAGTCATAAGCGGGATGAGAGGAATGACTTAAGAGTCATGAGGCGATGTGAGTGAAATGACAAATGAGTCATAGAACAAGATGTGAGAAATGACGTTAATATTTCAAGTGAATTATTAAGAGGTCATGAGGAGAGAGGTGGACAATGACTTTAATAATTCGGAAGAATTATCTAAATAGTCATAAGTGGGGTGACGAGAACGTATTGGTTGGAGTATTGACGATGTTGTCTTTCAAGAGAGACTTTTCAAAGAAAAGATTTCTCTTTTGACCTTATCAAGACGGAGAGGATGATGTACTTCGATGAGCTTCGTTCATGAGCAAACTACAGGGTTCCCGGTCAAGTCCAATGGCATCTTGACTGCTACTCTTCATAGGGGGTTGTCTCATCCATAGTGTTTGTTGTCATGCCTTTCCGGCGCTTATGTACTCGGCTTTGGTCGCGGAGACAACAAGAGTAGTTTGTTTCTTGGGGAACCAAGAAGTTTGTTAATCACCCTATGAAGGTACAAACATTACTCTCTATGTTTCAATCCACATTAACTCTCACATTATCAGAGTTGGAATAGAAACATTTTTTACACCAGTCTCCTTGAGATATCGCAATTTCAAGTGTGTAGTACCTTTGATGTATCGGATGATACATCAAACACTTTGATGTAAGAAGTCTTGGGGCACTTCTTACAAGTGGGCACAAAGTCAAACACTATTCATGATAATGGACCTACTTGCCGTTAGGTAAACTACTTTACCTATTATGCCCCTATCCTAGTTATATCCGCGCACTCACCTTCTTCGTCTCTTGTGAGTTTCGTATTTGCGGATATGGGCGTCAGTGTCAATTAAGACTGTTACTTAAACTATGTATCTCATACATATAGTATACATAAGTTTAAAGGGATACTTAATTTAGGCATGATTACTTATGTGCAAGGAAGGAAACTTGATTCACTCATCAATGCTTAATTCAAACTTGTCACGCATGATCTTCAAGCGATCATCGAACATTTCTGGACAAGTTGAGTTTGACATGATGAGATGTGAATAAAGTTTCTGTGTTATAGTGCCTACCATGTTAGATTCTAACTACACTATTTCATGCCAAATATTACTACTAACAAAGGGTGTTTTAAGAAAGCGTACATGTGCATGAGGTGTTGCTCTTAAAACTAGAGGATTAGACTACCTTTGTTGAATGTTGAGCATATAAGACACGACTTGACTTTTGCGTCACCAGACTTGTTTGATAACGCATCATACTTCTTTTGTTAGACTCCAAAGTTTATTTACATTCATGTTTTCCTAGCAAAACAAAAGTTCAAACATCTGGTCCCCAATATCTCATGGGTCCAAAGTTGTTAGAGTCAAACATCCTACGCATTTGTTGCGTTAGTTTAGGATGTGAGAATGGAGGACACATTTCCCATGGTATGTAACCTTTTGATGGACGATCATTCCAAGTTACGGGAAAGTTACTTGGATGATTTTGTCTTCTAAAGTTACCTCTTGATAGAGGAGTTCTAGACCGAGGTTTGGGAGAATTAATTCTTCTAGGTGGAGAAGTAGTAGACCTAGTGCCACGCTTTACAAATCCATGTTCGGGAGATGACAATGGTTTGTAAAAGCCTTTGGCTTTCTCTTCACTTGGTGTAGACACTCTAGTACTATCTACAACTACGTGACTCGGTTTAGGACTCAAGTTCTTTTTCAGAATTGACCCAGTTTTGTCCTCAACACCAGACGGTACCACGGTACCACTAAATTTAGTGGTGCCGTCGGTATCATTAGTGGTGTCGTCACCTTCAGAATTGGACATTTCAGGCATTACAAATTTTAATTGTTTAGTACCACTTGTAGAATCCTGATTTGGGTCAAATCCTAAACCGGAACGGTCATGTTCACTATATCTAATATTCTCAAGTATATCATTAAGCTTTTTAGTTCCTTCATCAAACTTAATGATTCTTAAAGCATTTTCTTTAAGCTTTTCATTTTCTACTTGAAGACTTATACATGACCCACATCTTTTAATTCTATCATCTATTGACTTGATCTTTTAATTTTATTTTTCTACTTAAAGACTTATACTTCCTTATTTTTCTCAAGTCTTTTGACTTGATCTTTTAATTCTAAAACTTGTAGTTCTAGTTCTTTTAGTTTTAATTTTAGCTTTGTGTTTCTACCTAAGATCTTAGTACTAATTACACATAGTTTGTTGTATTCGTCATGCAATTCACTATCATCTATTGACGAATTATTATCACTATAATAAGAAGAGTCGGAATGTACCTCGTTAGAAGCTTGAGCCATTAGGCATGTTTCATTGTTAAGCTTCTTCTCTTCTTCTTCACCGCTATCACTCCAAGAGCCTCCTAAAAAAGCTCTTTGGTTGTTGGAGTTCGGTGGTTTAGGACATTCTCCTATGAGGTGATTAGGATCTCCGCATCTATAGCATTTCCTATCACTTGTCCCTTTCCTTTCATCACGATTCTTTTGAGATGACCTCCTTTCATCGCGAGGTTGTCTAGGAAATCTACCTTTCCTCCTAAAGAACTTTCTAAAGTTTCTAACGGCTAGTGCATATTCTTTATCTTCACTATCGGAACTCGAACATTCCTCATCACAAGTCTCCTTCTTGGCTTTCAATGCTAGAGATCTAATTCTCTCGCTTTTGCGTTTGACAATGTCGGAGTCCTTCTTGATTATCATCTCGTGAACTTTCAAGTTTCCTATAAGTTCATCAAGTGACAAGGTCGCCAAGTCCTTTGACTCTTCTATGGCGGTGACCTTTGCTCTCCATTTAGGATGTAGAGCTCTAAGGAACTTCCTAACATAATTCTTGCTAGAGTAACCTTCATCAAGAGCTTTAAGACTAGTGATAATAGTATTAAATCTAGCAAAAGCATTGTCTATTGACTCATCCTCCGAAATGGAGAATTGTTCATATTGTTGAACAAGAAGATCTATCTTGTTCTCTTTGACTTGGTTATTACCTTGGTGAGTGACTAACAAAGTTTTCCAAATGTCTTTTGCCGTATTACACATGAAAATTCTTTCAAATTCCTTTTTAGGCAAAGCATTAAAAATCATCATTTTAGCCTCATTATTTTTGGCTAGTTTTCTTTTTAGTTCATCACTTTGCTTATCATATGAAACAATTTCATCCTTTTTAGTTATCGGATTCAATTGAATCGGTTGAAAGTCACCCTCGGTAATAACATGCCAGAGATCAATGTCTTTTGATTTCACATACGTTTCGAATCTTGTTTTCCAATATATAAAACAATCGGTTTCGAAAAGTGGTGGTCTTTGCATAGATTGCCCTTCTAGATATTTTTCGGAATCCATTGATCGATTCAAGTTTTAAAATACAATATATTTTAAAATCTTGACTGACGTGGCTTCTGATACCAATTGTGGGAAACTAGAAGGGGGGTTGAATAGTTTACCGTTTTTTTTTACTTACTTTTAAAAATCTTGTTTTAAAAGTTTGCTATTGGAAACTTTGATTCGAACTCTATGTGTAATCAATCAACACCAATATGAACTACACACTAATCTAACAAATGGTAAATAATAAAAGTAAAGAGTAGAGTTGGAAAGATCAAACCGAGACAAAGGATTTATAGTGGTTCGGCTACGAAGCTCTTCTTCGCCCTACTCCACTCCCCGAGTACCACACTCGAGAGTTTCAAACACTATATCAACAACCTCCCTTCAGGCGGAGAAAACCGTACACGTCGCTTATCCTATTTCCGACACTAAGCTAAATGTCGAGTGCTAATCTTAGCTAGCACCAATCTACCAAGGTCCACGTGACCAAACACTCAAGCCCAATGGCTTCAAGAGATCACCAAGATCTCAACACGATCACAATGATCAACTCACTCTACTCACTCTATCCTAATGACCCTTGATCTTCTTGATCAATCACACAAGCCCAATGGCTTCAAGAGATGTTCACTATCTCTTATAAGATCACACTTGATCTCCACTCTCTCTCACAAAAGATAAATAAACTTGATGTATGCTATGATACAACAAGGTTGTAACAAATGTTACAAACACCTAACCACTACAACTCTTGTATCTTCTTGAAGATTTTGAGTTCTTCTCTTGCACTTGGAAGAGGAATGATAACACCTTGTATCTTTTTGGATACTTGTGTTCTTCTCTTGCTAATCAAGAGGAATGAAGAGGATCTCTTGGTGGATGATTGGATCACTCTTAAAACAAAAGAAACTAATCTAAATGATCAAAAAGAAAGAAAGGTGTGAGAGGTTTAAAACCAGAAAGTTTTCTGTGTGAAAGGGTGCCTAAAATCTGTGAAAAGGGTTGGTATTTATAGGCAAAGAAAATCTGAACGTTACAGAAAAAATAGTACGGACGACTCCACTAAACATGCCACGGCTCCACTAAATTTAGTGGAACCGTGGAGCTGTCCTAGACTAGGACGCTCCAAATTTTGTCTTTTCTGGTGAAAACTTATTTGGGGAACGTTGGAGCTGATTTTGAGGGGAAAAATAGTTGTTGTGATTTTCAAACTTATTTTTCCATTAAAACATTTCTTAATAATTCAAAAATAATTTGTCATGTGCATTTTTGAAAAAATGTTTTGTCCCATTAAAAATGTGAGTTCTCAAAACAAAAATTTACTTCTTTGATCATTTGTCAAGTTTGTAAATTTGTCTAAGAGTGATTTGCGTAGAAACGGGATCTTTCGATTAAAAACTTGTTTACGTTAATTTTAACGTAACGTGATTTCACATTTTGTCATTCTCAAAACGTGAAGTAATCGAAAGATATAAATAACGTTTTTAGAAACATTATTTGCATCAACACACATGTTTGTTTGATGTTTATTTTTCATGCAAAGGAAGTGAACTAAATTTGGGGAGGATTGTTGGAAAATTTAGTGCACTTAAGGGATTAATTCACACCTGGTAATGGGCTTAGAGGTACAGAGTGTACACCCATCAGGTCAATGTTTACCCTGACTCAACTTAAGTGGTTTGTGGTTCTGCTGCTAGTGTAAATGATAATACTGCTGATGCAGATCATTCTGCTGCTAGTATTATTCATTGTGCTGCTGATGCAGAACATTCTGCTGCTAGTGTTATTGATACTGCTGCTAGTACAATAATACTGCTGCTGAGTTGCTAGGCAATAGATTCTGCTGCTAGTACAATTTATTGTGCTGCTAGGCATAAGATTCTACTGCTGGTATGCTGGATAGAATTTGTAACTAACTTTGACCTATTTTGGGAAGTTTCAAATTCTTAATTAAGACCATGATTTTCTGGTCTTGTAACCACTATAGCTAGAATTAAGGAAAGTATATGGACAATATTTGGCAAATATTTTCTCATATTTCCTTTGACTAGGGTTTTGAGTATATCTCTAATATATATTGAGATCAACACATCGGCATGATAAATACACAGAAAACCTAAACACTTGAAAGCAATTCGGTTCTTGATTTGTGCCTAAAACAAGAACATCACTTGGTCTTATCCCATAGAGATATTCGTGTAACACAGGCATAGGGTCGAATAGTTTCTATTAGAAAGTGATTACACGATTTCAAGTGAATATCCGGTACCTTGATTGATTATCTTTACCCTATTCTGGGAACAACACACGAAACACCACCAACAGTTTTTGGTTTGAATAATTTTTGAAGTTTATGAGGTGGATGGAGCAACCTCAAGAAGAGCCAACTTGGCATTAACTTTCTTATATTTTGCTTCAAAATCTTTCTTTTTATCAGTCTGATTGTTTTGAAAATGTTGAGTAGATTGAATGAACTTTGGTTGGAAGTGATTTAACTCAGAGGAGTTATTTGACCCTGATGATTTGTAAGATGGTACTGATTGTTTTGAAAGGAAATCTTTTGCAAAATGGCCAGTTTTACCACACTTAATGCAATCAGTACTCTTTGTGGCTTTACCACCAGAAGATTTTGATTTGTTTCCTTTGATAAATCTTTTTCAAATAGCAAGAAGTGCTCTTTCATGAAATTCGGTTTTAAAATCATTTAGATATTCATCACTAGTTCTGGTGTCAACCTCATCATCTGAGTCTTCTTGAAAATCCTGAACAACATTGTTAGAAAAGAAAGTAGTTGATATGGGGGCATTTATCAGGGCCATTTTGTTCTTAGGGTATCTCCTAGAGATAAGATTGTCTTCATAGAAAAATCTCCCATAGATGTTAGCAAGGTCTAAGGTCTTAATATGGTTGGCATTTTTTAGGCTTTGTGACAAGCTTAACTACTTCTTCGGAAGACTGTTGACAAAACCAGCATTGATTTCATGCTTTGATAGTTTAACACCGTCATTAGACAGCTCGTTGAGCAGGGTTTCGTAACGGGTGAATTTATGAGAGAGACTTTCAGAATCTTTGGATCTGAAGGTATTATACTCAAGTTTCAGATCCATGACCCTGTTTTCCTTTGGTATCAGACGGGACCTCATAGTTGTGAACCAAATCAGTCCAGGTTTGTTTAGCTGTTGGACAGTTAATGACTGACTCCATTATATCATTTGGTAGACATGATATAATGATGCTTTTTATGCATTGGTATTGATTAACGACCCTCATCTCATCAGCATTCCATTGAGCCTCTAGTTTGCCTAAACCATCAACGGTCTTAGGAATGTATAGGCCATCTTTTATACATGTAATGTAATATGGTTCCATCCCTACTAAATAGCATAACATGCGCTTTTTCAACTTAGCAAATTTTCCAACTTCAAGTTTAGGAGCACTAGCAGAGTAGCTACCTCCCTTTTTATCAACAAGCTCGGGTACATCATTTTCAGCCATGGAAAGGATCTTGATTTTAAAAATGTTTTGAACGATGTATAAAACTTTTTTTTATAAATCAAACCGCTCTGATACCAATTTTTGTTCCCTTTTACTAGGTTAGTTTAAGTACAAAGTTAACCTAACCTAGTTCCATGCTTAATAATGATATAACGAACAAATTTGTAAAGTAAAATAGGATGCGTTTAAGTAAATACTCAAGTTTTTCAACGTATAATTCTCACTTTATATTTTACAAAGAATTATACCAAAGTGTTTGCGGAATCACACTTGGGATTGAATGACAATGTATTTTTGTGATCTTCTCTCTAAACTTAAACACAAAACCTATGTTAAGTGTTTAAGTGAGAACTATGCTAACCAATAGAGTTAAACTCTAGGACTTAGTTCTAATTTGGAGAAGGAAATGAGCTCTTGAAGTGTTCAAACCTTTTAATACAAGAGATCCCATTTCCTCCTTCACAATGACCTATTTATAGGCGGGTGAAATATGGATGCCCATGAGGTAAAAGTAATGTGTCAACATTTGATAAGCTAAAGTACACTTTGTACTTTAGCTTCTATTCTCAGTATGTCTACCGAACATGCTTTTAGCTTAACAGTGTTGACAGCTATTTGTACTTTTTACCAACTATGGTACTTATTGACTTTTGATAAGTGCTTTTGCACTTATCTTCCAAAGAAGTTTCCCGCACATACTTCAGAGACTAAGTTGCTCTTCAGAGGCTCTAAGTCTTCGTAGCATTAGTGATTGAGAAGATCTATCAGGGAGACAAAGTGTTATTGTTAACACACTATGACTCCATCATCCAAGTCTTGGATTAGTCGGGTTGTTTGTGTGTTCCTGGCAACATCTTGTCAGTGACTGAGATGATCTATCAGGGAGACAGAGTGTTATTGTCAACACACTCTGACTCCATCATCCAAGTCTTGGTTCCTATCTCCAGTCTCTAAGTTCCGCCTCGGATAGTGACGAGTCTTCATTCTTCAGACTCAGAGGAACATCTTGAGGATGACTCCCTGACTACTGTTCATCAGGGACAGTATACACTTACGGAGTTTTTCATTTAAATCTATACATAAGAGAGTTTGGGCTCTGAATTGACCCAACATTGTTTTTCGTTGTACACGATTTAACCTAACGGTTATATGTAAAGGCATAAATTCAAGTGTTCAAAGTAAAATGTTTTAAGTTTATGGTTAAGTAATAACCTAAAAAATGTGAGTTGTCACAGAAGAGGAAGGGGAATGGGGTGAATGTGAATCTGAAAAGAAGAAGATGAAGAAGAATAACGACAAGAGGCCGAGTAACAAGAACAAGTTGTATGATGACATATCTCCTGATGATGTTTTTCAATACTATGTTGGAGAGGTAGTTTATAAAATCATAGATCCTGAGGATCCCAAGGTTCAAGCCGAAGTTGCCGAGAAGAGAAAGTTGTTTGAGGAAATACCCAAGTGGCTGCAAGAGATATATGACAAGGAGGGATCAGCTGCAACAGAAGCCAAAGCCAAAGCCGTAAATGAAGTCGTAGTTGCAGCATTGAGCTCCAGTAAACCATCAAGATATTGCGTGTACCAAGCACCCATGTTTGTGTGAATGGCATCTCCTTGAGACAACAAGGTTTTCCCACTTTGCACGATCAGAAACTGTAAAAAGTTGTTAGCGTAGATTTATGAGTTATACCTGCTTGTAAATTAATATACTACAAAAGGCTGTTGGTTCAGGTTCCGGAATATTTCCCCGCTACCCATTTTCGGTATATCATGGTCTCTATAATTCTATTTCTATCCATGGACTTCAAGTCGTAAATCCCAACAACTTATGTATATGGTACAATGGCCTTTCCAGTATCTTGGGGTATCACATTGTTTCCACAACCCGTCGACATTGCCTTGCAAGATAAAAAGTTTATTAAATAAATAATTGTAACAATAAAACGATGAACATAAAATCGGGCATTCTTTTTTATGAATTCATCTCGTCGACATTAGCGTATTTTGGACTCAATTGGACAAGAAAATGAAGAAAACGACAATGTCAAGAAAAACGTCAAGAAAAGGGCTTGTGACGGCGTCACAAACACAAGGTGACGCCGTCACTTGAAGTTAACGAAGATAATCAAGTTTCAGAATTTCCAAGTGACGGCTCAGGCGATGGAGACGGCCTTGAGCTGACGATGTCATGACCAAGAAATTAAAGAGCGACGGCGTCACAACCTATAAGGTGACGTCGTCATACTAAGTCGGTGTTAGATCCGTCACAACTGTATTCCTATATATATATATATATATATATATATATATATATATATATATATATATATATATATATATATATATATATATATATATATATATATATTCGTATGATTTTCATTCTAAGGGTGGAACTTTGTGGGCAACTTTGGAGATAAACCCTAGTTCGAAGTTTATCAGCTTTTTAGGGCTTTTAGCCCCAAGAATACTTATGTATTGAAGAGATAAGTTGTTTAATTCAATCATTCAGTTATGTTTACTTGTGATTGTTTGATTCCTTTATCTGTTTTTCTTTTCATTAATATGGTAGGCTAGATTTATTAGTATTTGCTTGAGATTGCATGAAACCTAGTTATTGATTATTGTGTGTCGATTCTTGTTTGATTAGTTGTGATTTGCGTTAGGAATAGGAAAACTCGCTAGGTCTAACATATTACTAGCTTGGATGTCCGACTAAACACGTAGTTATTTATTAACTTGATGCTCGTTGTATTTAATGCATGAATTGTGTTTGCATTATGGAAATTGTAGGATCGAGTACTTCGAGCTTGATTGAGCTTGGTATAAACAAGAACCTCTGCAATACAAGTGTTTATGCGGAAACTAAACAGCAAGTATTATAAAGAAGAAAACTCTAAAAGAACAATGATCCTCTATGGATCAAACTATTGAACTAAGAATCGTTTATTGAATATTAAAAGATGTTCAAGGCGTACATAAACTCATAGACGGGTTTATCTTTTATACTAACAAGATCACCTAACCCTAACCCGTTCTACAAGAAAACGTGTAAAGAGATTAACAACAATCTCTTCTAAAAATAAATCATAACAAACATTCTAAATATACGGATAAACAAATAATACTATCCGCAGCAACAACACTATCGGCAGGAACAAGATAACACTGTCGGCAGCAATGAGCTTTCAGCAGGAACCAAGCTATCGGCAGGAACCAACTTTACACTATCGGCAGCAACAATGAACTCTTATTTCCCAGAGATCCTAACAATCCTCCCCTAATCTTGAGGTTGACTAGGTTAACCTGCAAGATTCCCTTGTGATAAAGCTGTCAACTTCTCAGGCTTGAGGACTGCGACTTAGCAGCAACAATAAGAAGTAACCAGCAACAACTTCAATAACTTCAAGATTCCAACTTCTATAGCATCCAGCAGCAACTTCAATAGAGCAGCAGGAACATGAAATCTTCTTCAAAATAGATTTACTGGTCACCATAACATTACTTGAACTTGGCTGCTACTATGACAATATGTACATCAAATCACATAAGTTTCATACTATTCTCATCACATCCAGGTGTGTGAACTCCTGTGAGAGGTGAATCATTGAAAATTAATGGATTTGATGTCTCTTTACCAATAGCCATCACTACTGGAGTAGCCAATGTTTAGGTGTGTTAGACCATGGTACATTGATAACCATCTGATTTATTAGCAAATCAGCAACTATAAACGGATTTGACTTGTCTTTACCTGTAGCCGTTTGCTCAGGACTAGTCAATTCTTAGGTTACAGCAAACCTTGGTGAATTGAATACCAAATATGGATACCAAGTGTCTTTACCACAAACCATACTTTTGTGGACTAGCCAATCCTTTGGATCCCATAAGGGTTACATCCATGGTGAATTGAGAACCATTTTCAACTCTCAGAAATAAATCATGGGTGAGTTGAAATACCCTATAGCTTTGAGCAAGCTATTACAGCTATCAACGGATTTGATTGTCACACCAGAGCCGTACCCTCATGGTGAGTCAACTCTTTCTTGTCTGTAAGACATGGTGAGTTGAGCACCATTTATTGTGCAGGTGTAAACACCAACACTGTACCTGCAAGGTGTTGCTCAAAACCAACTTATTAATACACAAAAATATACAAAGATTTATTTATATATATATTTTTTTTATATATTTTTTTTTTTTTTTTTTAACTAAGAAACACAAACAAAAACACACCAAAAGAAAAATAAATAAAAAAAATAAGAAAGAAAGATAGAAACTTTACAACAACAACAAGAATAATCCTCCCCTTAAACTTCATTCCTCCCCTTAAGCTGATGACCCCTTAGCTGCAACTTGATCCTTGATGAATTTAACCAATTGTTCAGCTGTGGTTAGATCATTTCCTATTGCATGCTTAGGAACTCTGACCTTCTGAGTTAGCATTCTCTTTAATACTCCTTCAGTTAGAGGATAAGCAATATCCACAAACATAGTTAGGAACTTGCCAGAGGTGAGTTCCACAACATGAACATTGGAATAGGGATATAATTTCCAAGAAAATACTCTCCATGAGGATTGATTACCCCATACCAGTTTAGTCTTGTCACCAACCAATTTATTCATCAAGACTTGTAAATCTCCCCATAACAATAGACCAATCTCAGTAGGAGTATTAGATTGATAATGATTGTCTACAATCTCATAAAGACGCTCCAAATCTTGTCTTTCAACCCTATCCAAGATCTCCCTTAGAAATGTAAAGAACTTGACTGTCCCATCAAGAGAAAACCAAACATTTACATCACCATCTGAAGTAGATCTAATCTCCCAATGAGCAATATGACCCCAAGACTGAATGGAGTCACCTTCTGAATCACTTTCAGAAGCAACCTCAATCAAATCATGATCATCCACTTCAAGAATATCCACAAAAGAAGAGTGGAAAGAATGACTCTTCTGCCTTGATCTTAGACCATATCGAATAATAGGAATAGACACAGAAGGCTCAGCAGAGATAGAAGCATTAGCAGTAGGAAGATCAGCAGGAACAAGATCTTCTTGTGGTACCTCAGATGCATCATCAGTAGAACTTGGAGCAATGAATGAATCATCCTTAGAGCCTTCTCCAGACTTCATTCTCTTTGCAACATCAGACTCCAAAGATGAAGATGTTCTTTTCCTGCTTTGTGGAATATCAGTATCTACTAAAGAGTTGAGCTTTGCATAAGTATCAAGGAACAATTTTTGAATTGCACCTTCAGGCCAACCTTTGAAATCACTGATCTTGTAGTTAGCTTCATTCCTTAGATACACCTTCATAAAATTGATATTATCTCTGTTTGTTGGCATCTTATATCCTAACCTTTGTCTTTCCTTGATCCTGTGCATCAATTCATTCCAAGTGGTTCCTCTTTGTTTCTTCAAGATGAATGCCTTGAGCAGATCTGACCTTGTATCTGAATCCAATTCAGACATTTGAAGAACCATAAATCCATGAGCTCTAATAATCATGTCAGTGTTCAACAAATATTCAACTTGTGCACTAAACACTTCTGAAGAAGGATCATCTGAACTTGGGTTATTTATAATCCCAGCAACATTTTTCTCATCAACAGACAATTGTCTGGCAAGCTCTTCATCTTGAGCAAGCTGAGCTAATCTAGCTTCTTCAGCAGCAACTTCCTGTTCATGCACCTTTGCAGCTATCTCTTCATCATTTTCAGTTGCTTCAGGAGGAATGATGTTACTTTCAGCAGCAACAGATGAACTTCCAACAGTAGTAACAGGATCCTTAGATGCAGAAGAACTATTTTCAACATTAGCAGTAACAGCAGACACATCAGCAGCAATGGAGACATCAGCAGCAATGGTCCTTGCTTCAGTGGAGACCTGTGCTTGAGGAGTGATGTTGTGCTCAGAAGTTGTAGGAACTACAGTATTTGCACCATCAAGAGAAACAGATGCTAGAACATTAAGCCCATCAAATATCATATCATCCTGATCTTCCTCAGACTCAGAAAGAATAACCTTTCTTTTCTTTTGCATTTGACTACCCTCCAATATGCTGATCTTATCATTTAGTTCTTGGATAGTTCTACTAAATGCTTCATTAGAATCCCTGAGCTCCTTTTCCAAGCTCTCCACTTTCTCACCAAAAATCCTTTTTGTCTCATTAAGTTCTGACTCCAATGCCTCAATTTTCTTCACAGATCTTTCAAGTAGCTGAGACATAGAGGTGAGATCAACAGCATCATCAGTTCCACCAGCAGGAACACTTGAAGTATTAGGAACTTCACTGACTCTGGGTGGAGAAACATTAAATCCCTCCCCTGCATTGATGTCAGAACTAACTGGCTGCCTAGTAGGACTAGGTGATGAAAACCTTGAAGAAGAAGGTAAATCCTCTAAAGGAGATGGCTGGACAATAGGTGTATCAGCTGAGATGGGCTGCTCATTGAATTCAACATTGTCATTAGTCTCAGGTGTAGGTGTCACTGGTCTGGGTGAAGGTGGTAATGGATCATCAGCAGCAATAGATGCAGATGCAGCAGCATCAACTGAAGTCTCTTGCTCAGGTGCATTAGGTGATGGTGGGAGATTATCAGCAGGATCAGCATTGTCGGCAGGATCAGGGATATCAGCAGGATCAGGGTGGTGTAACATATGAGGCAACAAAGGCAAATGTTGGCCAGTAAAGTTCATCTTCATCAGGGCAAACATTTTGGCAGTCAACCTATTTATAATCTTAGGGGATGTATTAATGGTCTGTACACCTAAGATGATTTGAAGAAATCTAGGGTACATCAAAAAGCTATGTTTACCATTACTTAGATTCTCAATCATTCCCTCAAAAATATATTTTGCCCAATTAAAGATCCTACCTTGAGACAAACAGACTAAACCAGATGCAATAGGACTTGGACATTGATCCCAACCACCTGACTTAACACTAAGACACTGGAGTAAAGTATGAATCAAAAACCTCCATTGAGGAGACAACCTATTTTTCAAGAAGGTGCAACTTCCAGCAACAGGATACCCTATAGCTGCCATACCATCAAGAATGTCTTGCCTTGGAAGATCATATTCTCCTTGTTCCTCAGGAAAGTGAAGCTGAACTCGAATCAACTCCTCAGTAATAACCACTTCTTGATTATCGATGGTAGCAACAATATCATTTTCCCTTCCCACAACATGTCTTACTTTAGCTGTTCTCCAAAACTGTTTGACCAAAGAATCATATACCGTTACTGGGCAATATGTGAGCGCATAACAAATGGATGACCCACGAAGAAATTCCAGCACTTCATCATAACCAGCACTTTTTGAAGATGATTCCAAATAAGCAACCTTGTTATGATCATCTTTGTAACGAAGAGTTGTCATTGTATTGAAGGAATGAGTTAGGGTTTGAAATGAGAAGATTAGGGTTTGATAGGTTTCTAAGAAATAGAGATGAGAGATGTGCAATTATATGTTGAGTTTCCAAAAATATCACTTTAAATTGCTGCTATTTATTGCACGTATCATTGATCAATTAGCTTAAGAAAGTTTGACCTTTCGGCAGTAACACTTGGTCAATCAGCAGCAATAGGAGGTTTGACCAGTCGGCAGGAATGAAGTGGTTTGACCAAAGTCAACCTTCCGAACTTTGTCATTAAGAATAACTTACCCGAATTAACTCTCAATACCAACCAGCAATAAATTTGCACTAATCTCCATATCGTTATATAACCCTCAGATCACATAACTTTATCATCACAAAACCCTTTATTATCACAAATCAAACTAAATCTCCAAAAATCAAACCACAGAATGAGTTCATCCAAACATCCAATCATCGAAATCTCATCAGATTCTTCCTCCTCTAGTGACTCAGGATGGAACAACTACTTCCCCACAACAGCATCATCCTCTAGAACCAAAGGTAAGGCCAAGGTTGAGGAGGATTCATCTGATCCTCTTCCATCTACTCCTTCTTCTTTTGAGTACTTTAGCTCTGATGATGAAGATTCATCAGAGTTGAAGTCTTTGGTGTATTACCAGGGCGAATGGGAGACTTTCCCTCCTAATTTTCCTTTAACAGATGAGGACAGAAGACAGATGAAGGAAACTGAAGCTCTGCTTGCTGAAGAGATGGAGAGAGCAACTGCAGCTTTTTATAAAGTACCGGTACCAAAAGGCAAGGCTAAACATCAAGAAGGTTCAAGCCGAGAAAAACCAAACCCTAGAAGTCGACACAATCGACAACGTGAAGGCAAAGATCCAAGACAAAGGAAGAATCTCACCAAAACCACTTCCAAGCCAACCCAGCCAGCTTCACAACCAAGCAACCCAAAACCACAACCAACCCAACCAACTCCACAAGCAGGTATCCCTACTTCACAACCAATCCATCCATCTTCAAGGACACGATTCAGAACTCATCAGAGGTCAACTACCTCAAGCTCTTCAAA
>CP139505.1:344506082-344873744 GCA_021014915.2 Artemisia tridentata subsp. tridentata | reverse complement strand
ATGTTGTGTATATTGCTTCTGGTAATTAAAAAGTAGGGTTTTTAAGACATATAACGCAATACCGGGTAACGTAAAATTGTAAAACTTCAAAGAATTTAAAAACTTGTTATCATGACCTATTTTAATATTTTAGATGAGTGGTGAGTTCATCGGAGGGTATAAATATAATTAAAATTTAAAAACATATGTTCAAACCGCGAGTTGTTACTAAAATTTGACGAAATCGTGAAATGAAACAGAAAATGTGAAATATAGAAAATTTTGAATAATAGGAGATTATAATGGAATATTAAACCACTAATAACTTGAAAACAGATAGAAATTCTAAGCACGGCTCATGAATAGTTAAAAAAAACGCAAATGATCACTAAACCGAGTACTATATATGCATAGCTTGTACGAATAAATGCCACAGGATGATATTTTTATTAAAATGACCTAAATTGATGATGATGTTACTGATGATGTGTAGACTACTCTAGTCTATATGAAGTGTTCTTACTAATGATGCATGAATACGCAGCTAAACCATACTGGTTACGCGCATTTGAATACCCGTAAACCTAGTTTACATAATGATGAATGATAACCATGAATAGTGATTGATGAATAGTAAATTGTCGAGGTTTGGAAAATGACCTGAAATTATGAATTGTCACAGTCTTCCACCCTAAAAGGAATTCAGTCCCTGAATTCAGTTAATGTTGTTCTCTAGAGTGGATTTGGTGAAAAGATGTGGGTATGTGAGTCACACCTGGTCTTCCCGCTCCCAAGTAAACTCAGGACCTATTCGAGAATTCCAGCGAACTTTCACGATAGGAATTCGACTCTGCTTCAATTGTTTGACCTCACGGTCCATGATTTCTTCTGGTTCCTCAACGAAATTGATCCTATCGTAGAGTTGAATTTCTTCTAATGAAATAAAATGAAATGTGTTACGAGTGATTCATCTGGAAGACTCTTTTTGAGATTTGAAATGTGAAATGAGTTATGTACTTTGCTTAGCTCTAACGGAAGCTCAAGTCTATATGTCACTGGACCGATTCTTTCCAGGATCCTAAATGGTCCAATGTATCTCGGGTTCAACTTCCCGCATTTCTAATAATTGTATCATGCCCTTCCAAGGCAAGACTTTCAACATAGATCGTTCTCCAACTCGAATCTTAGTGGTTCGCGGCTTAGGGATACCTAATCCAAATGATCTGCATCCTGAACTGACCTAACTTTTTAATTGTTCTCTTGTTGCTTGTAACTGGTTCTTGACTTGTACAATTTCCTTTGTCGTTTCACAATTAAGTCCTAGACTAATGAGTTGGACCTTTTCCGATTTCTGTCTGTCAACCGGTGATTGGTACTTCGACCATATGGTGCCTTAAAGGGTGCAATCTTTGTATTCGGGTGATGGCTATTGCCGAAGGTGAGATCTGTCAATGTCAAAGGATTACTCCAAACATTTCAAACTTGATTATGTGGCGCTGAGCACGTCCTATAGTGCTTGGATAGTTTTCTTCAATGTTCATTGGTATGAGGATGGTAGAGCGTGAGTATATCTGATTGGAACGAAAATATCTTAAAGGAATCGTCAGAAGTTTGAGGTGTATTGTCTATCCTTCATTAGGAGTATTTTAAATTTGTACCACGTGTCTCGTGACTAATCCTACGATGATAAGTTCATCGAAAAGGGCATTATTGAAGGGATAAAGTTATGGTAACAATTTTGATTTCCTCGTGTCTTGTTTTAACTGATGTCACGATATGAGTCTCCCTTTTGCCTATGGTGCTTATTCCTCACTATTAAGATTCTTACTGTTTAATAGTTTTCCCTAGATTTCCTTCGTCCAAAGTTTCCATGCTATTGTTTGTTAACCACAAGGTCCTAAATGTATGAAGTGTTGTAGTATGGGGGTTGATTTTCAAAACTTGACTTGATATGGAGAGCTTTGCTCGGGATCCTTCTCCGAATAAATGAATTTACACATTTGGATAAACGAATTTTTACAATTTGAATAAATGAACCCACAAGTTTGAATAAATGAAATCTTTCTCTGAATAAATGAATTATCGAGTTTGAATAGTTTCAGTGGTTATGAAAGGTTGGAGTGTGTTCAAATGCGACCCCAAAGTTTTATAGATGGGTTTTCGGTACGATGTGAATAGTACCATTTAGTAAAAATTGATGTGTATACCGTACGATGGTTTTATTAAAGGCTGACCATAAAGGATCCATTCCTCAGAATAGGTACTTTAGAAAATATCTTCTTACAAGGTGGATGTATAATTGTATTTTAAAGAAAATTCGTTTGAATTGAAAGCATTAAGAGGATGAAATAGTCAGGTAGGCATGTATGCATGGATGCTTAGATGTCTAACATTTTGTTTCTGGTGTTGGATGATGCCTATTGGTTAATATCAAGCAAGACCTATAGGTATGAGTATTTCAACTTACTTGGTTGCTTCTGATACAAACCAAATTTTCTTGGTCTATTTGGTATTTCAGAAATGATAGAATTTGGTGACTATGCCGAAGATAGTGATTTGGATTGCCTCATGAGATCTTATGTTTTCCGTTGCGATACGAATCAACTTACTGTATACTTCTAGTCCCTGTTTGTAGTTCTGAAATCCTTTCGTTGTTTTCTCATGTCATGAGATGCTCCTTGTAAATGAGAAGTCTTTCCTAGAGAGGTCAATGGTAAAATCTAACTTAACTGCTAAGTAAGTGATATGTGGTGTAGGCATCTAGCGAGGGTTTGCCAATAGGGATGTTTATGAAAAATTGTGTTTGGTTACAAGGCCTTTGAATGAAAATTGTTATTATGAATTTTGAAAAGATGATTGTCCTCTTTATGGCATAATCCTTCCTGAATTATACATAGGTGATCAGGCTATGTATAATTGACGACTAATGATGCGATGCTTAGTTTAGTCGAAATAATATTATGTTTTTCAAAAGTTTTTAGATGGTGTTCAATGTATTGTCTGGTAAAATGGTAGTCTAAATTTTGTTTTAACAAGAAAATTTGGTTTGTGTGAGAGTAAATAGTTGGCAGAATGTTAGTAAATCAACTTATGAGATGATGGTAATATAACGTGGTTTAAAAAATCTTGTGAAATAATTTCCTGAGATGGTAGTAAAATAGCTTTGAGTAAAATTTATGTGAAATGGTTTTATGAAGTGGTAGTAAAATATCTTGTAATAAAATCTATTGAATGGTTTATAAGACGTGTGTGGAAAGTCTTACGGAATGGTAATAGTCTTTAGTCGAAGGTGAAATTTGCCTAGCTCCTACTAGGATAGCGGTATGTTGTTGCGAAATGATTGAAAATTAGGCAAATGGAATAGGAAATGAATTAAACTAAGGTTGTGCTCATTGTGGAGATGATAAAAGATAGGAATTACATTAGATAGAAAAGTACATAATACAACGAGGTTACGAGAAAGTACTTAAGATAGACTACTTAAAGAAATACAACACTAGAGAGTTTAGGCTTCCGTTTTCTTGTTCTTTAGCTTCGGGCAGTCCTTCCTGAAGTGCCCTATGTTCCCACATCCAAAGCAACTCCCCGAGATCCTCTGATTTGCGGGATTCCTACAGTCCTTGGTTTGATGGCCACGCTTCTTGCATAGCCCACACGGTTCGCTGCAATGACCTAGGTGATGGAGATTGCATGTGTTGCAGTAAGGTAAATTCCCATCATAACTTTTCTTGGTGCGTGGTCCTGCAGTATAGGCTTTCCCCACTTCTTGTCTCTTAAGTAGTTGTTGTGCAACACTTTCACCTTGATTATTGTTGCCGTCCCATTTTCGTTTGTTGTCACTATTGTTTCCTATGGCCTTGGTGTGAGCTAGGTGTTCCTTTGCCTCGATCGCCATATGGATAGCTTTAAGCATGGTATCGGGTTCTAATGAGGCGACCAACATACAAATTTCAGGGGAGAGTCCCCCGATGTATCTCTCAAGTTTCTTGCTTTCCGGTTCATCCATTGCAGGGCCCAGTCGTGTTAACTCGTAAAATCGATCAGTGTATTTGGCAACATCATTTCCTACCATGGTAAAGTCTAGGATTTCCTGTTCCATTGCTTGTACTTCGCTTCTTGAACAATATTCTAAAGTCCTCATCCTTCTTAATTTTTCCTAAGAGATTGAGTAAGCTGCGTCGACTCCTACTATCTGAACATATTTAGTCCACCATTCCTGGGCATGATCCCGAAAAGTGCAAGTGGCGAACTTAACTTTGTCTTCCTTGCGGCAGTCGCCACATCGAAATATTGTTTCTACTTCTTCGACCCATTTGAAAAATCCCTTCGCGCCTTCAGTTCTGCTAAAGGTGTGGGGGTTGCAATCCGTAAATTCCTCATGGGTAAGATTTTTGGCGAAGGCTGGGGCTATGTTCTTGGCAATGATTGACTCAACAGTGGCTTGTGTCATGTTTGGAGTGGCTTGCTTTAACCTAACTTCTTCAAAATCATAAGAGACCATGAGAATTTATAAGTAGTAAAGATCATCATACTCACATATATGCAACCATGACATGTATAAATGGAGTGAGATCACAACAAGGTGCAATCACGAAATGTCATAAATATAATCATAACACACGTGGATGTAATACATGAAAATTTCGGCCTACATGGACCGATATCATAGATAGCACAACCATATCCATATTGTAGAGTCAATACTTGGTGATTTCGTTGTACAACAATCAAAATACTACCAGCTTCTTGGAACTATGCCACACATCCTGTGGCTAGGATAATAGTAAAAGCTAGTAAAGATATACGTCTAGTCTAGAGGATTTCTGGTGTCCCTCTGAGTGAATCCAGGGTTGTGGTATCATAGGGTTGGGATGAGTCCTGATGTGGGGCCTGGAGTTGTGCATCCATTATGTCTGAGGTAGCGTAGATTCCAAACCATTCTTGTGGAATCTGCTGATGTTTCCATTGAGTCTGTGATCTTGGTATTATCCATAGGGTGTCATCCAATTCCTGATATGTGGGAATGGAAAAAGGGGAATGACAATGGTGATAGTGGGAAGGTAGGGGCAGTTTCCTGAATCTTAAAAGTCTCAGTGTCATATCTGGTAGTCTCTCCTAAGTCTTGCTCAGGTAGTGCTAGTACCACAAATAAGTGGAAATTATCATCCAACAATGGTGAGTGATATGAAAATGTCGAAGTATAGGAAGGTGAGAGTGGTGATGTAGGTGTATTAGTGAATGAAAAAGCATCCTCGATATCCGAGTCTGCTGTAATGATAATAGGGTGGTTGGGTGAAGACATCTCTGTGATAATCGACGTAAAATGAAAGTAAATAACACGCATAATGTATGTATGAAACCGCATGTATAGTGAATATGCACTTATGATGAATTGATGTGATGCTGTAATGATGTGGTTATAGTCTAGGGTCCAAGATACAACCTAGTTCGCTATAACCTTAGCTCTGATGTCAATCTGTCACACCCCCAAATACCTGATTTGCAGCGGAATAGAATACCTGGGGCGTGACTGCCATAGCATCACAGTTGCAGTTATATTGAACGACCTAAAGTGTCGTTTTAAAATACATCGTTTGATTTCATAAAACATTCAGAGTTTACAAAAGCTAGGTCCCAAAAGATGGTTCATGTTTGCGGAAATATGTTGGTTACAATCAAACGATAGTTTAAAGTGCATATAAATCCAAGTGAGACGCGTCGTCATCGCGACTCTATGAAATGTACAAAAGCAGACAATGATGCTCATGCCTTAATTACCTGAAAATACATTGCTAAAAATGGTCAACAATAATGTTGGTGAGTTTATAGTTTTATGTAAATGAAATGTTTGTACGGAAACCACAATTATAGAGTGTATGACAAAACAATGCCGCATAAAAATAATACATTAGCTCTTAAGCACATGACCCCGAAGCTAGACTGAAATGAAATGCCCCATCTGAGTGTTTGCCAATCACTCTAATATGATTAAAATGAAATGCGTCCGTTTGACAAGTTGGAGCGACCAACCCGGACGGAGGAGTCACCCTCAATAGATCTATTCACTCAATCTTGCTTGCTCGCAATTAACGGTTCATTATTCAAATAGGGGACTTTAATCAGGCAATGATGTAACTTAAGCAATGTAACTGAATTTTGATACTTTGGTCCGTATATAAAAATGGTGCGATGTATTCTCCCCCAAGAGTTTAGAAATTATGTATAAACAATGTAAAAGTCGGGGCTATGAAAACTCACCGAAAACAAAGTGCACAATCAAGGGAGATAATGAAGAAACAACCGCGAGAATCCTACAAGCAACCTATATATATATACATACGCGTGTCTTAGCTACTAAAAATAATGATACATTTATCTCTATATGCCATGTAAGTTGTAACCTCAATTATGCTTGGTACATAATATTTAAATAATTTTCATGGTTGAATTTGGCTTTTGAAATGATTTACAAATATGAAACATATATCTTACCCAATTTTAAGTTTTAAATCATATTTTGACTTTATGTCCAAAATGAGTCATAAGGGTCTAAAATAAGTTCAGGGGTTCAATCTTTAGTCAAAAGGTTCAAATTATGTCTAAGGGTCCAAAATATATTTGTGGTTCAAAATAAAAGCTCAAGGTCCAAATATACAAGTTATCATTCTTTTTGCATCCTTTAATTCCAATGCTGATGGAAGTTTTATACACTTAGCCACTTTCAAAAATTTGTATCTCCTAAACCGTAAGTCTAAAAATCATGTTCTTTACATCCCTAGCTTCTTTTAAGTCCCTAATTTACTGTAAAAATAAGTTTACTCAAAAATATCCAAGTATAACCACTTTTTATAATTTTTGTTTACTAGTCAGTCTTGATGGTTATATTGACTGAGTTTTAGGTCTTACCAAAACGGCCATATGTTGAAATCTACAGACCCTATGAAGGTGAAATCAATTGGAGATGATAGCCCTATTTCTCTAGATTAGGCTACATATTTGCTATTTAAAAAGTTATGCTATAAAAATTGAGTTTTACCCAAAATGGGAACAGTACACCAGATCTGACTGTTTTTGCCACAAAAATCATATCTTAATCATCGGGTATTGCCACGGGGATCACCACCCGGGGAAATAACCACAAACATAGATATACAACTACATATTTTTCCCTTAGGCCCAAAGTCTACTGATCAATACAGTTAATTCCATTTTTACCCCTGATCAGAGTACTATTTTGCATGTTAAGTCCTTTTAGGGTTTTCTAGTGATATTTAGTATGTACCAAGTATAATCAAGCATAAATAACTTATGAAACATATAAAATACATAAGATAATAAAAGTTACAGAGGTGAAAAATAAAATAAAGGTGGTTTTCCTTACAATCTTTGGTGAATAAAAATAAGAAGATCAAGAACAAGTGAACAACTAGACCTAGAATCACCAACCAACAAAATCGACACCCAAGCTTCCAACTCTTTATACTCAAACAATATAACCCTTTTAACCTTGATTTAGAATACCCAAAACACTTGCAAGAACTCTTCATAAAACTCCACGATTAACCCAAGATTTGAATGAGATTTGATGGATGTTTTGTGAAGAAATGACCCAAATATTAGCTAGAAACTCATGATCTTCAACATAGGATTAAAGGAACAAGTGAATAGAAATTATTGAGGGTCTTGTGGGCTATGGAAAGCCACAAATTTCAGAGGAGGAACAAGAGAAAAATAGGGTTGAGATCTATTTTTCATGTTTAGAAATGAAGTGATCAGTTAGTAGAAGTCTTTATAAGGCTTTGTGTTACACTTGTCCCATTTAAGAGACAAATGTAATGTTTACTCTTCAATAAAACACCACATATGAGGGGGAAGGTGATGAGTGGATGATTTGTGATTTAATTTAGTTATTGAGTGTGTTATGTTGTGTATATTGCTTCTGGTAATTAAAAAGTAGGGTTTTTAAGACATATAACGCAATACCGGGTAACGTAAAATTGTAAAACTTCAAAGAATTTAAAAACTTGTTATCATGACCTATTTTATTATTTTAGATGAGTGGTGAGCTCATCAGAGGGTATAAATATAATTAAAATTTAAAAACATAGGTTCAAACCACGAGTTGTTACCAAAATTTGACGAAATCGTTAAACGAAACAGAAAATGTGAAATATAGAAATTTTTGAATATTAGGAGATTATAATGGAATATTAAACCACTAATAACAAGAAAACAGATAGAAATTCTAAGCACGGCTCATGAATAGTTAAAAAAACGCAATTGATCGCTAAACCGAGTACTATATATGCATAGCTTGTACGAATAAATGCCACAGGATGATATTTTTATAAAAATGACCTAAATTGATGATGATGTTACTGATGATGTGTAGACTAATCTAGTCTATATGAAGTGTTCTTACTAATGATGCATGAATACGCAGCTAAACTATACTGGTTACGCGCATTTGAATACCCGTAAACCTAGTTTACATAATGATGAATGATAACCATGAATAGTGATTAGTGAATAGTAAATTGGCGAGGTTTGGAAAATGACCTAAAATTATGAATTGTCACACTTACAATGATTGAAATAAGATTACAAATGATAAGGTAATGTTACCCAAAGTATTGGTGTTGACTTCTTGATGTTTTGACCTCCAAATGTTGACTTCTTGAACCTCCAAAGTTCCCTAGACTTTTAAGGACGAATTTGAAAGTATTGTGAGAGTGGTTTGATGATTAGAGAGTTAATTGGTAATTATTTTGTGTTTTAAACATGTAAAAATGGGCACTATTTATACTACTTTCAAGGCTAGAGTCATTAATGATACAACTTGGCCTCCAAGCAGACAAGAAGGGACTAGAATCATCATTAGAAGGCCTAAGAATCAGTTGTATGAAGATAGGATGAAGTTTGGAAAAATAGTCGACATCCAACCGATCGGTATTTCATCCAACCGATCGGTTGGTCTTCACCCTTGGCCTCCATCCGATTCGGTTGCGGGTTGCATCCGATCGGATGGAGTGATGCTGTTTACTCATTCTTGAACTTTTTTCGTTTGGCTTGTTTCTTCCTTTTGGTTCTTGATTCTTCATCCAAACTTGATCTTTTCTTTGTCTTGGAACTTGTCACCTTGAATACTTGGACCTTTATTCTTTGAAATGCCTATTTGGTGTGGAACTTGACACAAGAATCTTCGTACCATCATAAATATTTCCTTCTTCCTCATTTTTTTCATCTTTTTTCTTCCTTTTGGCTATTTTTGGCTACATACACTTTGCAAACAACTTTGGTGCAATTTAGTAACAAAAACGTATAAATATAACCAAATAACATATATAAAAGTAAGAATAACGCTACTAAGAACATGCACAATTTGAGCGTTATCATTGACTTTTAAAAAGATTGATAAAAGTGAGGTGTTTTTTTCTCTCTCTCTCTTTTTTTTTTTTTTTTTTTTTTTTTTTTTTTTTTTTTTTTTAAGAAAATGATTGAGAATTTGTTCACTAAATATTTCAAGAATTTGCAATCTATATTAAACTTTTCTCAATCTTTTAGAACATTTTAGTAAAAGTACAATGTTCATTTCTTCTGCAACTTTTTTAGGTCGTGTTTTTGATCCTTAGTTTTTGATTTAGTAATATTTTCAGAGTAATTTGGAACCACAATTTGTGTTTGTGAAACTCCTCTTTACCGGTTAATCGTTAAGTATTAATATAAGTTTTATTCTAAACTATATGAGTCAGGATTTTATGAAAAGTGAGGGCTTAGAGGTAAAGTTTAAAAAGTATAAAAAGTAATCATGATGATAAATATCTTCCTTTTACTTTTGCTATTTTTTTCACTCTTAACTTTTTCTTTACTTATCATTATATAGAATCGTTGTAGCTCGAGGTTGTTTAGACCTCATATTATCTAGGAACATAATAATGAAAGCGGAATATTCAATAAAAAATTAACATTATTATGAACATGGTTTTTCTTCATTATCACCATTAGCCTCAATATAATACGATTACCCAACAGTAACAGGAATCAAAGATCCTTGAGACTAAACTTATCTAGACGTTTACAAGACAAACATCTAGACACACACGCACTTTATCTTAGTTGACTACATTGTAATTGTGCACACAAAAACCTAATGACCCATGTCCTCTTTATATAATAGAGGATTAGGGTTTACAAGAAAGACAATTATAAGATAATTAGGAAACTAATATAATTAGGAAAATAAATATTCTTCTAGAATCTTCTAATATCTCCATCTTTTTGTAGTTTCCCTTCTTGTCACTTTAAGTCCTTCATGTTTATTCTTCTTGTTTTGTATCATCAAATCAATAAACCCAACAATCTTCCCCTATTTGATGATGACAAAACAAACACGTTCTTGTACGAACTTCCCTAGACGAAGTAGAGAAATTGAAATAATTAAATCTCACCATGAATGAAACAAACTTGTCTTCCCCTTAATCCATGCCATGCCACCACAATATCTCTTCTTCTTTTTGTTATCAACAAATAGTGAACGTATGAAAATATGAACTTTAGATCTCCCCAGAGTACTCTATCCAACTCATCTTCTGGTCTTGAATCTCCATATTTTTCTTTGATTAATCTCCACAAAGTCTCTAAATCTTCTTTATTAAGGTTTATAAGCATTTGAGAAAATGACGCAAACCTTTGAGATTTTCCAACAATCATGTATATTTACCACCAAGTAATCTTTCCTTCATATCCTGCTTTCCATCCAATGATAGGAGCTTTTGATTGCAGAGGAACAGTATCGAAAAATGTGTCATCATCATTATCTACCACTCTAGTCATTTGTTGTAAATCATCTACATCCTTTTCATTATCAACTTTCTCTTCACTTTCATGCTCAGACTCAGAACTTTGCTTAACTTCTTTAGACTTGTTAGATTTTCTCTTCTTCCTTCCAACACTCTTCAAAACTCTTCCTGTTCTCTTCACACCAGTACCAGAAGTCTATTTCTCTTCTTCCATCACAACTTTTTCTTCTACCTTCTTTTCTTCCACATTTTCTTTTTGAACCTCAGTTTCAATCTCAGTCTCCACCACCTTCTTAAACCTCTTAAACTTCTTAAATTCATCTTCTGACCCCATAGGCATAAAGCTATCAAATTCTCTTTTAGCTTTTTCATACATCTTTTGAATTGACTCATCGAGGTACCAAGATAGCTGTTTAAGTGTGTATCCCTTCATATTTTTCAAGTAATATTCTTGAAACTTTCTTATCTGTTTAACAGTTGGTGGTTTGAGTAATTTCTTCTTTCTTCTCTCAGCAAGATACCATTTCCTTCTTTGTTCTTTGTACTTCTTCATCCATTTAATTCTTTCTTCCATTGTTTGTGTATCTTGCTGTTCCTTCTTAATCAGCTTAGAAAGCTCAACATCTGCATCACACTTAATTCTCTCCTCATCCCAAGCATCAAGAAATTCCTTAGTCTTTGCCTCATCCTCAGCATGCTTTCTTTGAGCCTCAAGAACTTTCTGATTTTCCTCCTCAAACTCAGCAGCTAACTTCCTTGCAGCTTCTTCATTAACCTTTTCTTGTAACTCTTTTGGCCAAAACTCAAAGGGTATATCAGGTTGAGGTTCAGGCTCTTCAACCATTTTGCCCTTACCCTTCCCTGAGTATTGATGTGTTTGAGTAGGTTTCTTGGATGGGATAGGTTCTTTGATTGTGACTCCTTTAGCAAATGGTTCAGCAGTATTATGTGGTTATGGTTGTTGTTCAGGTGTTGGTTGTGATTTAGGTTGTTGTTGTGGTTGTGGTTGTTTTGGTGTTGTAGATTTTGTAGACTTAAGTTGTAGTATTACCTTAGCCAGACTAACATCATCATCCAATTCCTCAGCAGTAGAATCAACTTTAGTCTCAACAGTAGGAACTTCAACACCAGCAGTAGAATGTTTAACTTCAGCAGTAGGATCATCATGTACTTGAGCAGTAGGATCATTAACACTAACTACTTTTTCTTTGTCACCAACAGCAGAATCAGCTTTATCCTTAATAGTAGAATCTCCCAAGCTTTTGTTCGACTCCCTCATCACCTCAGAAGCTTTCACAAGTTGCTCAGCATCCAAAGTCTTTAATTTCTCTACTAACTGCTCCTTTTTCCCTTTTTCCAAAGCAACTTCATTACCAGATTTGTCTTTAACCACAAATTCCTCATTTTCACCACTATCCATATCCATATCAGCAACACCTTCTTCATTAGTCTCAGCCTCCCCTGAAGTCTTTGTCTCATTCCTCCCCTGTTTGGGAGCATCCTCCCCCAAACCTGTATCTTCAGAGGAACTAACCCTTTGTGCTTTCCCCACTTTCTTTAATATTTTAAATGCCCTGGTTCTTGACCTCTTCTGACCTTCCAAAAGCCTAACTCTCATCTTCAAACTTTTGACTGTATGTGTGAGATCAAGAACATGTGATTCCAATTTGGTACATTTTGCCATCAATTCTTTGATTAGTTTCATGCTATCCTCATCACTTAGGCCTGTGTTACCTGGCCCGAGAGGTGAATCATTGGAATTGTCATTTTGTACAGTTTTTGGTGCCATCAATTCCTCAGTTTCTTGTCTACCCTCATCACTACGGGATGTGTGACCTTCCCTGAGAGGTGAATCAAAGGGTGTAAACTCAGTATCAAACCTAGTTTGATCATCTGAGCCCCCCATATTTGCCATTTGGTTGGGGTTTACATCAGCTGTTTCTGGTTCATGTGAACCTTCAACATTAGATGTTGCCTTGGTTGGGGTCTTAGCTATGTTACCACTGGCTTGCTCTGCTTCTAAGCTAGAAGCAGTAGTGGTAGCCCCTTCCAACATGTCACCACCCACACTTGTGACAGCCTCATCTGGTCCATCCATCCTAACACTAGCCTGAGGTAGCTGAGTGTTCTTATTTGATGAATTTCTAGGGGTTTGGGTCTTTTCAGGTTGTGTAGATGATTGTTCCAAATTGGGTGTGTGATGGGTAGCAGTTGTGTTTTCTGCACCTTCACCCTGATTTTGAATCAATGACAACATATAAGAAAATAATGGTGTCACAGTTCCAGAAAAATCTTTGCCATCCTTTTTCAAGTAGGAAAATAATTTCTTTTGAAGCATGGGGCAAATAAATTGCATTCTATGTACCTTTGGATTGGAAAGTAGGTTATTAAGAATTAGTTGCAAAAACCATGGATAAATGTAATACTTTCCAGTAACATTCTTTTTCAAACCATCCATTATCATAGCCGAAAAATTAAAAGGTTGTCCTTTGGCCAGACAAATCATAGCAGATGCTTGAGTTGTACTGAATTCATTCCAACCTGAAGTTTTAGGACTTAGACAATGGAGAATGGTGTGAATTAAAAACTTCCATTGAGGACAGAGAAGACCTTTATAAAACTTTAAACTTTCATTTTTCTTCTCATACCCCATGTTTGCAAGTTCCTCAAAAATGATAGAATTTTCAAGACAAGTTATTTCCTCATCATCTGCAAAGTGAAGAGCTTCTCTCACAGATGATTCAGAAATAATTACCTTGTGGCCATCTACCTTAGCCTTTAAATATTCTTCCTCATTTGTAGTTTTAATCTTAACAGTAGACCAAAACTTATCAATGTGGGAAACATATATAGAAGGGTTTGCTGTTAATGCGTACCTAATGTGAGTAGCATTAAGAAAGTCTATTACCTCAGCAAAACCTTCAACTTCTTTGGACTTTTCAAGAAAAGCAACTTGATTGTGGTTATCGGAAAAGATTCTTGTTGACATTTTTAATTAGGGTTTTGATTTTGGGGGTTTTTCAAATCAGATGTTAAAAAGTATGTTAGGGTTTGAGTTAGAGTGAATTTTGGGCGCACAAAGTCAATTATGAGATCCAATTAGATTTTTAAGCCATTCGGATCGAATTAGGTTTAGTTGGTGCCAAATTTACAAAACCGACCCTACACTTTCAAACCAAACAGTAGAATCCCAGAAGTTACAAAGCTAGCAGTAGAACGCTCAGCAGTAGAAAGTTTTGCCTTGCAGCAGAAACTTTGTAACAAGCAGTAGAATGTCTACTGATCTTTCCAAACACCTTTTTCTCATCAAACAAGCATTCCCCTTTGACTTTTCCTGCAAAAGATTAGTCCAAAACCACAAAAACACAAGAAAGAATATTCCACAATAATTACAATTCATAGTTATACTTAGTAGTTGAATAAACAACTAGCAGCAGGACTAAATATAACTAACAGCAGAACCTAACACACATCATAACAAGCAGTAGAAACAACTTATTAACTAATAACAGTACAAATCCTTACAAAACATTACAAAAACACAAAGAGATAAGAATTTTCAAAGATTGATCATTCCAATGCTAGCAATTAAAAATTGAAATCTACCCACATCAAAACCTTTTGTGAGCAAATCTGCAACATTATTGTCAGTATGGATTTTAACAATTTGAATTAATTTCTTTTCAAAAGAATCTCTTATAAAGTGATGTCTTATCTCAATAAGTTTTGTTTTAGAATGAAAAACAGGATTTTTAATAATACACATTGTACTGTTATTATCAATGTAAATTTTGGTGTGCATGAAATTATACCCATAGTCCAGTAATTGGTTCTGAATCCACAATACTTGACCACAGCAACTTGAAGCAGCAACATACTCAACTTCAGTTGTAGAATTTGCCACCACAGTCTATTTCTTGCATTGCCATGAAATCAACCTATGTCCAAGAAATTGACAACCTCCAGTAGTTGACTTCCTATCTAAACATGCTCCAGCATAATCACTATCTGAGTATCCCACCAGATCAAAAGGTGAATCTTTTGGATACCAAAGGCCCAACCTAGGTTATCTCCTTAAGTACCTAAAAGTTCTCTTTACAGCATTTAAGTGAGACACTTTAGGGGTAACTTGAAATTTGGCACAGGCACACACAACAAACATAATATCTGGCCTTGAAGCAGTTAGATACATCAATTAACCAATAATTGATCTGTATAAATGGACATCAACTTCTTCCCCATCTTCATCTTTGACCAGAGGCTTGTTGGACTCCATGGTTGTCTTAGCAGGCTTCACATCAGAAAAGCCAAACTTCTTCAAGATATCAGCCACATACTTATCTTGGCTGATAAATATTCCATCATTCATTTGTTTGACTTGAAGACCTTAAAAGAATGTGAGTTCACCCATAGAACTCATTTGAAACCTGTTGTGCATTAACTTCTCAAAATCATCACATAACACCTTGTTGGTTGACCCAAAAATGATATCATCAACATACACTTGAACCAGTAAGATATCATTTTGGTCTCTTTTGCTATACAAAGTCTTGTCAATTCATCCTCTACTGAAGCCATTGTTCAACAAGTACTTTGATAAGGTGTCATACCAAGCTCTAGGAGCTTGATGCAAACCATACAATGCTTTCTCCACCTTGTAAACTCTATCAGGATAATCAGGGTCTTCAAAACCAGGTGGTTGGGAAACATACACTTCTTCATCAATCTTCCCATATAAGAAAGCACTCTTCACATCCATTTGATACACTATGAAGTTCTTGTATGAAGCATAAGCTAGGAATAATCTGATAGCTTCTATCCTAGCAATAGGTGAAAACACTTCATCATAATCAATGCCTTCCTCTTGAGTGTATCATTGAGCCACAAATCTTGCTTTGTTCCTGATCACAATTCCTCTCTCATCTCTTTTGCATCTAAAGACCCCTTTTGTACCAATTTCCTTTTTTCCATTAGGCAAATCAACTAAGGTCCAAACTTATTGAAGCGTAAACCGCAACAACTCTTCTTGCATAGCTTCCACCCAACTTTCATCTTGTAATGCTTTATAAGCATTCTTGGGTTCCACTTGTGACAAAAAATAAGCAAACATACAATTCTGTAGATCTTTGTGGCTATTTCTTTGATGAAGAGATTGAGCAAATAACCCTTGATCAAAAAAATCTCCGAAACCTTTTGTTTTACTTCTTGTTTGAACAGTAGAATGAACATCTCCAATAATTTGCTCCTTTGGATGATCCTTGTGTATTCTGGTGGTTGGAATAGGACTGACAGGAATTGCATTCTCCATATTGTTGAAGTCAGCCTCTGCACCAAACCCATCCAAAGCTTCATCATCAGTATCTTCATAGATGTTGACCAAACTAGGTATATTAGGATCATCTGGATAGTCATCATCAGCAAAAGATCTTCCATCTTTCTCAGCAGCAGGAACTTTGGGTGCAGCAGTAGAATCAAAAGACTTAGCAATAGTCTCTTTTGGCTTAGCAGTAGAATCAAAGTTACTACTGCTAGTCTTATTCTGCACTTCATCAACAATTTGTGGTTCTTCATTAACCACTTTTCCATCATCAGAAGTGTTAGGAATATAAATATTTATCTAAAGACTCGGTCACCCCGAGTACTTATTAGCATTTAATAGCTCGTAGGATTATTAGTAATATTAATAGTAGATTAGTTATTATAGAACTTGTGGAGTGGGTCGGGTCTTTACCCACTGTCAGCTCGCTCCACAGCCCACTCGGGGTACAACTAGTAAGTAGTATAAATACCCCTCTCCACCTAGGGAGAGGGTTGGAACTTCTTTCACTCTTAATCTAATATACTCTCATTTCTCTATCAAATACCCAACTTTCTTTCTCTCTCTAAAATCTCTCTAAACCGCCGGCCTTATCCACCTATATTGTTTGTTTTATTGTTATGAATATGTTACTATTGGTATCAAGAGCCATGGTTAGGTTCGTGTAAGAGCATATACAGATTCGTGGGTGGATTCTTTGGTTTTTTTAAGGTCGTATAAAATAGTGGTCTAAAATCCTTGTTTAATCTTTGTTTGTGGTTATATCGGTTGAAATCGTGTACTTTTGTGTTCATTAAACTGTTTTACTTCTTTCTTGACAACATACAACTTGGTAAGTAGCTGTTTGTGGAAGATTTGAAGAGTTTCTTGGCAGCGGTTTGACTCTCGATACAGGTTTACTTGTAGCAGTTTTGTGTTTCATAGTAGCGGTTTGAACTGTTCGGGTAATCCTTAGTGGCGGTTTGGTAGTTAGCGGTTTGTAGTGTATTCATTTTGGGAAACACGACAAAATGTACTGAAAAGGACGGGTTGTCCATTTGCGGTAGCGGTTTATCAGTATTTGTCGCTTGCGGTTTGTCGTTTTGTGATAGCGGTTTGACTGGTCTTAGCGGTTCAGACTTTCAGCAGTTTAACCATATAGCGGCTTAGATCTTTGTGGTTCAGCGGTTCTGGATTCAGCGGTTTAACTTTCAGCGCTTTAGATCGTAGCGGTTCGGGATTCAGCGGTTTAGTCTTCAGCGGTTTGAGTCTTAGCGGTTTTGGTTTCAGAGGTTTAGCTCAGCGGTTTGGCCTTCTGATTCAGCGGTTTAACTTAGCGGTTTGTGGTGTATTAGCGGTTTATATATAGCGGCTTGGCTTTCTGGTTTAGTGGTTTTATATTAGCGGTTTGCCTTGGGTTTTAGCAGTTTGTTTGAATTGCACTTCAGCTGTTTGGGAATTGCTTTTACCTTAACATCATGACGAGCACAGCTTCAGATGATATTCAAGCTGCTGGGTCTGACACCCGTCCTCCCATGTTGGATAGGACAGACTATGAGTCTTGGGCTCAACGAATATGATGAACTCAAATAAGTACATTTTATTATCATCATTTATCCTATTTATTTGACTTGTTTTATTATATTATGTATGAGAATTGATACTTAATCGTTTACTTTTGTAATTCTCAGTTAAAAAACAAGCATTTTGTGAAACTTAGCTATTATGGACTTAAAATGGAGAAAAATGATCAAAATTGGAAAAGGCTGCTGAAATGAAGAGATTGAAGACCATTGCCTGACTTTGAAGAATGCACGCACGCAATTCTGTCATGCGTTGCATATGAAACTTTGGTCAACGAAGAAGAACCAACTTGTTCTAATCCAGATGCGCCGCATTATACTTCTTACATACGGCGCATCACTATTAAGATTTCACCAGTTTCGATCCAAGATACAAGAAGACATGCGCCGCATACAGTTATGAAGATACGCCGCATCTCAAGGCGGTGTACGAATATTCTGGAATATAATAACCTTGGACCCCACGTGAAGTTAAGTCAATGCGCCGCATCCACTTATTCAATGCGCCGCATCTTACCTCAGACAGAAACTATAAATACCCCAAGGCCAGACGAATTTGAAAGACTCTTTACGTACGTGCCATATATCCCTAGACGAGCGAACGAATTCAGATGAATAGGCAGCACAAGACACACCCGAACGAAGATACAAGAGCTGTAAGAAGGTCCTGCATGTGTTTAATTCATTAAGTAGTTTTGTTTCATTGTATTAGTACACTTTAATTCATCAGGATTGGTGGCTTGTGTAATGTGACAACGGAAAGGTTGCACTCCCTTAAAACTGCTTTCTCATTAATTAAAGTTTATATGTTGATGTCTTTGGTGACTTTTATTAGTGCATTGATAACCTCTGTGTCTATTAGTGGCTTGTCGTATGTGACTACGGAAGATCATATTGCTCCCACGGTTATAACTAACTTGATCACTTAGGAATAACTTTTAGACATAAGTAATCATTAAGGGTTTACTCGCCGATAAGATTAGAGCCAACGAGAAAGGTTAATTACATACACTTCATATAAAACTAGCAATAAAACAAGTGAAAAGCTACTTAATTATCAGGACATGTCTTCTTATTGTCTCAAGTATTTATCTGTGTACGTGCGTGCTTATCGCTGATTCGTGCTCATTAGTTTAGTTTATTATTTAATTGCAACCAAAACGTGCCAGTCTCTCAGGCTGAACCCCCTTGCGTTAGATTAGGTTGTATAATTGACTTAAGATATTAAAATACTGATTAGAATAACTAGATAATACGTTCCACTCTTAGTGATCGACACTCTACTTACCATTATATTCATACTGACCGGGTACACTGCTCGTTAAGTGTGTGTGTTATTGATAAGTCGGCTAAATATAAATTTAAAACTTGAGTAGGCATTAATACTGCTAAACCGCAACGACACATCACGCGCATCAAGTTTTTGGCGCCGTTGTCGGGGAGTGAATTGTTATTATCTGTTAATTTGATTAGTATTTTAATTAGGTTTTTCTTTTTAATTTTTAGATTTTAACCGCTAACCGTGTTGTGTATTAGATTAATTGCATTCATTGTATTATTTGCATATTTTCTGTTTTGTGTGTTATTTGTTTTCTTTTATTTTTGTTGCTTTTCGTTTGTGTTTATTTTTTGTTTTTATTTTTTCTGTTTTTCTGCATACTGCTATCGTTGTACCGAGCTTATTCAAACGATACGGCGCATCTATTTTCATAGATACGGCGTATTGCGTTTAATTTTTATAAAATACAACGCGTTTAATTAATTTGAATACGGCGCATCTTTCCCCAAGATACGGCATATTCTGTTTTTAATAAGAAATTTTTCTAAACGTTAACGCCATACGGCGCATCTGTTTTTACAGATACGGCGTATTTATTATTTTAATTAAAAACAGTTTTCGAATTATTAAACAGATACGACGCATCGATTTTTATCGATACGGCGCATCTTTCTAAATCAAAAATCTTGTATTTTGAAACGTAACGAAAATACGACGCATTAACCTTTGTTAATACGACGCATTTAATTTTAATAAATAAAATTGATTTTTGATAAATTAAAACTGATACGGTGCATTCTAATTTATAAGCGGCGTATCTATTTTCTGAATAAAAGTCTGATTAAACTTTAACGATTATAAGATACGGCGTATCCAACTTTTTGGATACGGCGCATCGTTTGCAGATATCAGTTATTCTTATATCCGTTTCTAAATTCATTAATTTCTCTTCTAGCGAACAAATCCTACTGACGATTTTACCTATGATGACAGGTTTTGCTATGGAAGACATGTCAGTGAACGGATATCTTGCTAAGGAACTCTTGCTTTCGGATTCATTCGAAGTGAAAGTTTTTGATGACGTCAACTTCAATGTGCTCATGATTGATGCCGATTTATTTTCTTGGGAAACCCCTCTTGAAGCTACTTATAAGGAATTTAAACGCTTATGCAATATTGAAGATGGGATATTCTCTTATGATTTACTAATGAGCTACACTGAAGATGAATTTCTACTCTTATGGCCCATCATTGAATCTAAAGGATTGACTTGGACTACTATCGAAGAGAATGATGGGAAATTCCAAATTGAATACATGAACTCAAGCAATAAAAGCTGTGGTGGAGGCAATACCCAACCTATACAAATCTCTTACATGCCTTATTCCGAACAGTAATGGGGATTAAATGAGAACTATCTGGACGATGAAAGAAGTTATGCTGTGTCGGAGTTATTATTTCATGGCAGGTTGGTAAGGTTGATGGACATCTCCCTCGAAGAATGGCTTGAACTTAAATACGGTAATCCTAAATTTGCTCCTGTGAATGAAATCAAACGGATTGTGACCTCATGGTTGACACGGAGTTTTAGGGAACAATTTAACGAGTTCATGGAGATAAGGAGGAAAATGATTGGAAAAGCTTGCTTTGACGTTGACCACGATCCTAACAATGTTGATTTTTCAGATTGGTTGGCTAGTAAGTTCAATAACCATAAGAGCATGGATCGAGCTACTAAAGATGCGTTATGGGTATATTGGATGAGAGGGGAAGATGAAGAAGTAGAGAGCGACTATGGGTCGTCACTTAATGATTCAACAATCCATGAGGGCATTGAAGAATTATTCAGCATAGACATTGATCTGTTCAATTATGAGACACCTTTGTGCAAACAATTCAAAGAATTTAATTACCTTCTTCAAGTCGACGATGATGTGCTAACTGGAGATCTACCAGGATTCAAAACTTATGATGATTTCAAAAACACCTGGTACTACGAATGGAATGACCAAATACCATGGGTTTGGGATAAACCATGGGAATTTGAGCACATTAATCACACTTGTACACCTTTCTGTTTCAAGGATGGGAGTAGTGTATGGCCGACCTGTGATTATAAGAATGATGGAACCTGTAATGGGGGAAGTATAATTGGAATGAAACGGGTTGGAAACGATGTATACTTTGAAGACGATGATTGGTATGAAAAAGTTGAAGACTGCCCACGTAAAGCAGAGGCTTTGCAAGAGAGAGGTAGAATCAACTACTTAAAAGGACTTAAGGGAACATCGAACACTACTTTCTGGGAATGGGTGCATGAACAATTTGATGATTACACAAAGCTTAGTCGACGCTTACAATGGGAATTGGAAAGAGAGTGGGAGGCAATTCAAGATGATAATAACAATGAGTCATTAATTGATGAACTTGATGACTATTTGATTAAGGATCCTTATTTTAAGTTTGTTGATAAAGACGAAGAAGAATTCATCAAAAGAAAGTGTCAACTACTTAGGATCCCTTATAATAAGCCACCCATGATTATTTCTGAAAAATTTAAAGTCATTAAATACTCTTTGGGACCAGATGAGGAATATGTTGCGACGAAGACCAAGAGTTATACTAGATTAAGTCGAACGGAAGAAAATGTTGCGGAGCTATACGGGAACATCTTTCGGATGAAAGAAGAAGGATGGACCGTGACAAGAACTAAATAAGGAGCTGAACGTGAGTCTAACTTGAAGACTCTGGAATAAAGACAAGTGCTGACCGGGAGACAACCCGGAGAATTTTTACTATTCTGTTCTGTGTCAAGTCAGTCAGGCCCGCAGAAGATACGGCGCATCTCCATCCTAAGATGCGACGCATCTCCTGCACTGGTCATATCTTATTTTATTTTCTGCATTTTTATTTTTGACTTTAAAACTCTTTGTCAGTTTATTTAATGTGGCGCATCCCTGGTTAAGGATGCGACGCATCTTTTATTCTGATTCGTATTTAGTCCAGGCTCGATACGGCGTATCTTCTTCCATAAGATACGGCGCATCGACTGACCTGATGATTTTCAGTTTAATTTTTAAATTTTATTTTTACTAACTACTAATGTATTATGCAAGTTTGAACTTTCTTAACTCAGGTGTGTTTAAGTCTTGATGGTATTATAGATTCCTGCATTTCCTGTGGATACATCAATTATGAGGCTTAAACGTTCTCATCCACAAGAAGATGATTTTTGCCCTTATACTAATGGAGGATCATACCGAGCAAATCTCAGGGGAGTTTTTCTGTTTTAATTCTTTTATTTTCCAGTTTTTAACCTTTTATACAAACAACGAGGACGTTGTTTAACTTAAGTGGGGGGATTGGAGAATTAGAACACTTACTTGTCCTAAACTTTTTCAAAACTTATGCTTAAAATGCGCTTAATATATCAAAATTAAAAAATTTTAGCATGTTTTTGTTTAAGATCTAAGTTGCATAGCTGCACACATAACGTTATTTTCAAAAATTGTGATTTTTCAAAAATTCACAAATCTATGAGTGTGCCGGTGACTTGTAAACTTTAGAACTTGGCTTGTATACTATTCGAGACCACCATAATAAGTATTATTTTTATAATTGGAGTGACTTGTCTTAATTGGTAAATTTCTAGGATTACACCCAAATAGCCTTTATATGTTATGTGTTATTAGCTAACTACACTGGTTAGTTAACCCCCATATAAACCCTTTTGTTACTCTCACTTTTAGAGTAAGATACCCCTAGAAAAACACTCAGAGCCATTCCTTTCGTTTCTTACACCTTTGTTATAATATTTCGTTACACCCTTACACCTTAGCTTACCCTGTAGATTAAAATCCGTGGTTGGTTAATTGCTTTAGGCAAAGTGTGTTTCCTTACATTACCTGTTTTCGCGTGCGTAATTCATTATCTATGGTTAGGTCGGGAAATTGCACAATGCAATTGGAGTGAAAGTAAATATTGTATATCTTTGAGTCTTGTTTTTCGTGTGTTTACTATTTTCCCTATTACCGTTATTTCTGAAAGTCATGAAAAGTATGGAAAAATTATCCAGAGTTAACGTTATAGTGATGTGGTGAAATTTTACACATCTATGTTTATGTTTCAAGTTTAAAAAAAAAAAAGAAAAAAAAAAAGAAAAAAAAAAAGAAGGAAAAGTTGGATGTTTGTTTTAACCAACTTATGTAAAGTTTTGTATTAAGTGGTCGATATCACCACTAGTTGTTATATATTATATTTATGGATTGAATGGGAGTTGAACGTTATGGGAACGCCAACTAAGGTTTATTCTTTGATTAAGATTTTGTTGAGTATAATTCGTGTCTACCTAAAGCGTGTGTTTCAAGTGTTAAAGCGTGAGTTGTTCAATGATATGAGTCTTATTCATGGGATGGATGGGAAAGTAATTTACCACACTTAGGATTTTAATTTATCTGTTTTGTTTATTTTTCATTTTACACCAATTTGTATCCCAAATATTATCCATACCCTATATTATTCTTTATCCAAACCTTTGATTTATTGAGATTAGGGATTTGAGCAATCTTAAGTATCGTAGTCGTGGATTCGGCTATGTATTTATGATTTTGTCGCCCTTTTTGATATAATATTATTGGTGAAGATTACTTGGTCCTATCTTTAGCCTATTCGAGTTAAGGATTTGAGCAATTGCAAGTATCGTGTTCGTGGATTCGATCATGTATTTGTGATTTTGTCACCTTTTCTGGAATTTGAGATTGATAGAGATTAAGAAGAATGATTAACCCTTAAGCCTCAAAACCCTGTTGGGAACTATGATTTGATTATTACAAAACAAGAAGGACTGAAGATGACAGATGTTAGGAATCTGGGAAATACTATTGTCTCATTGCTGCCGATCTCATTGCTGCCGATAGTGGAGGTGGTTCCTACCGATAGCTTTGGTTCCTGCTCAAGCTCATTGCTGCCGACAGTGATATATTGTTCCTGCCGTTAGTGTTATTACTACGGGTATTAGTTATTGTTATCCGTAAGTTTAGAGTGTTTGTTAGGTTTATTTTTAGAAGAGATTGATGTTTATCTCTTTACATGTTTTATTTGTAACAGGCTGTATTAGGGTTTCTTATCTATATAAGAAACATACAGCCATTCATATTGGGACACTTCAACACTCAAGAAAAACATTCATCAATAACAGAATTCTTAGTTCATAGTCTGATCCATAGAGGATCATTGTCTTTTCTTCTTTATTATACTTGTTGTTTAGTTTCCGCATAAACACTTGTATAGCATACAGAGGTTCTTGTTTATACCAAGCTCAATCAAGCTCGAAGTACTCGATCCTACAAGTGGTATCAGAGAATGGTGAGGATCTCTGATAAAGAAGAATTGTCTGGAGCAGATCGATAGGGTTAATTGTCGACTGCAGTAAATTGTGAAAATTATTTGAGGTATTCGTATTATTTTTTTTTGGCAGATCTCATTGGTGGCTTTCAATTAATTTGGTCTGTAGCGTAAAAGGTTATTATTCGTTGTGAGCTTCGATTAATTGATCCTCGTACTTCATGATTTAATTGCAATACTTGTTACCTCGTACTGTCATCAATTAATTGGATTTGTCGGACTCAGTTTGTGTGTAAATGCGAATTAAATCTGTTGGTTTGTAATAAATGCAATTAATTGTGAATTCGTTTGAAGCATAGAATTAATTGGTCGGTGGAGGTATTTGATTTCATTTTGTCGTCTATTAAATTTGTGGGTGGTTTTGTTCGGTTGTGAATTCTCCTGATTCACACGTGTGGCTGCTTGTCATCATATTGGTTCTTTGAATTAAGTTGCTGATCAAGTAAAGTTCTTTGTCGCATGCTGCTGCTTTTATTAATTAGTCAAACATTCAATCGCATATTGAATTTGGGGCTATTGGCTATTATTCTTGAGCTATTTTGGTGTACTGTTCGAAGATTATTGGTCATTTGGGTTTCATTAGTCAGTGGGCATTAATTGTGGTCTGTTAGCAATTTCGCTGTTACTAGTGTCAAAGAAGAAATCTTTTTATCATGACCACATTCGAATCTGGTGATTCTTTGAGACACGTGCCATGAAGATTAGAAACTTGCTACCTATTCATCCTAGGGTAGACTGGTCAAAAGATGAAGGAAAAGATAAGGAAAGATGTGCCACTCATGTTAAGGAAATGGTTGCTGGACATGAGACAAAAGTTGAGGTATTCAGTAAGGTTGCTGAAGCACAGGCAGATGTAGCTTTTGAATTCGCTTTCATGAGTTTCCCATCTAAGGTACCAAGTTGTTCTGTTGCTTGTCATGATTTATATGCTTTATTTAAGAAAGAATATGATGACATGGAATCTCAATATAAAGATATGTTTATACAGCTCAAAGCTCATAAAAATGCTGTTAAAACATTAGAACAACAAAAAATCTGGTATCAAAAGAATCAGTTAGTATATGAAGAGAAAATTAAGGTTTTGGAAAGAGATTTAAAAAACACCACTAATGAGTTAAAACATGTTGAGAGACAGTATGATAAAGTAATTTTAGAGAAAAATGAATTACAAGCTAAGTTGGAAAGTGAAGAGATTAGATGTGCTTCATATAAAGAATCAACTAGGCTTGTAGATAAATTGAATTCAAGTTCTCAATATGTAAAGTGTAAGAGGGGTCTAGGATGTCCTAAAACAGATGACTCTTCTGAGTCAAGAAATTTTATTCCTACCCCTAAGGAGGAAAACTTTCAAATACCTGTAAAGTATGTAAAAGAAGGTGAAATGCATGCTGTCCCTCCTCCTATAAGAGGTGTGTTTAAACCTGTCCCTATGCACTCTGACCTTGACATTGACTTAAATGAATCACACATGTCCTATGGCAAAAAGTCCAATGACTTGCCTAATCTTGTTTGTAACTCTAAAGACTCTGTCTCTTGCTCTAAAAGTGACAAGTCTTCTGAGACAAAGACCAATGACTTTGCCTCCTGTGATTCAAATGACAAGTCAACCACACCCAAGTCTGATGACTTCTCACCTAAAGTAGCTAGTGTGGAATCCAATTCAAAGACAGCTACTTTAGAAGACATCTCTCTTAGTCCTATTAAGAACGATTTTGTTTCTGGTTCTGTTTGTGAGAAGTCTTTGTGTGATAAGCAAGGTTATGATAAGAAAAGTCAGGTTAAGAACAAAAATATTAAAAAGAAATCTTGCTTTGTTTGTAGAAGTTACTCTCACCTAATTAAAGATTGTGATTATTATGAGAGTAAAATGAGTAATTGTGTTCCACAAAAGCAACCTAGGTCAGTATGGAAAAATGTAGAGAACATTCCCCCATTTGTCCCTAGAGCAAATGCATTTCCTTCTGGTAATGCAAAACGACCCGCACATGTTCCTTCTGGTAAGCCAGTTCCAGCTGGTCAAACCAAGTCTACTGGATGGAAAAGGAATGTTGCTAGACCATTCTACATACCTATTAGCACTTACTTTCGGAATGGTTTTTGGCCTGGTTATTATGACCCAAGATATATGGGGGAAACAGGATGGGATACTGGTGTTAAGCCCCCAACAAGTTGTTCTTGGACAAATAAAAGGAATGATTTATTCTGGGTACCCAAGAACAATAGTCTTTGTCAGGTGCACTGATTGAGGGGAGGCATAAGCCTAAGGGGAGGCTTATTGTTGTATATCTTGTGTTAACTAACATTTCTTTTTGTTTGTTCTGTGTTTTCTAATTATCATGATGCAGCTGTTGAGTGTGTAGCTCTTTATATTTAATTGATTGGATGAGAAATCATTTGGTCAAACATGTGGGACTGATGAGAATCAGTGAGTTTGTGATATTCAATTGTGGGGTCAGTCAATGGATGGATTAGTCATCATATGGTCATTGGTTTTTAAGCTGATGCTCATGTGATCAATTTATTTCACAAATTCGTGAGTGAGACTGATTGATGCTATGTTTGAATTTTAAAGGCTGATGAATATTAATGGTGTTGGTCAACATATCCTCATTTTTTTGGTTGATTGTCGTATTCTGTATGTGGATTGATATGCTTTTGCACGTGGGATGATCATTAGTCTATACGGTGGTCAACATGTGTGGAAAAGTGAATTAATTGGATTGGGGATAAATGGTCTGATGATATGTTCGAAAATGTGGCCTGGTGCTAGTGATCGAATTGATTATATTTGTCAAAGCTGTTGTCAGTAAGTGGGTGATTGGTTAAAAGCCTCATGTGGGTCGGTGTAAATTGCTTATACGTTATTGGACATGATTGGATGGATCAATGTGGAGACGCATGGGACTGACAAAAGCAAAGGCTTGTCGGTGTCACTGCAGCTATGCTTGAATTATTTCTGCTGATAGTGATTTGGTTGCTGCCGATAGTGTTTCCATTGCTGCTGATAGTGCCTCCTTTGATGCTGCATTCGAATGCTGCTATTCCTTGGTCGCTTGTGATTTTTGGTCAATGTTATACTCAGCCATTTCACGTGTGTGTTAAAGTCAAGTGTGGGGCTAATACAAATATTCAGTAGTCAATTTATTGGTTTTGGCTATTGAATGGGTTGTCACGTGAATTGTGGATGATCGATGTCTCATGCGACATGTGGGGATGAATTTTATTGCTTGATATAATAAGTCAGTTGTGGGTCTTATAAAATCAAAGTGTGGCTAACTTGATTTGTGCGAGTGGGCATTAAATTTTTCGGACTGTTTTGAGTTAATTCACGTGGGGCTTCTATCATTTAATATTCATGATGGGATTGGCTGAAGCAGTAGTCTTGAATTCATTGATGTGGTCAAAGGAAGTTGCAAGATTGGAGCAGAGTCATTTATTGAACATGGGAGAAATTAAGTGATGACGTTTGGTGATTCATGTGGGACTACTTTCAAATTCCATCTCTGATCGATAACTTTGTTACTTATATCAATTAATGGGTTAAGTAAAATGGTTGTTGATATTATAAGAAGTGAACTGCACGTGATTCTACATGTGAGGTTATTTGAATTTCATTGATGTGGCATGTATTAATTTGATCAGTTAATGTTGCTGCTGCTACGTGTTTCATTCTTTTGGTGAGTTGATATTTGTCACCTACTGATATTGAATACATGGAATGATTATTTCTCACATGGGTGGCTACAATATTATTCTTGATACACGTATGCAAGAAAGGTCAGTCAATGTGAGGTTTGATTGATCATGAGTGGAGCAGAGGTAATTTGGTGAAGCTTACAAGTATTCAACACTCCACATGGGTCTGATGTTACTTTTGGGTCATAGAGAATTATTGGTATTTTGTCTCTGTTGCTGCATTCATTGCTGCTGAAAGTGTATTTCAGTTCTTGCTGGTAACATCATTCCTGCTGATAATTCTGCTGGTATGATATAAAAAAAAAAAAAAAAAAAAATGCATTTGTTTGTTTTCTTTCTTTATTTTCTTTTCTATTTATTTTTTTTCTTAAAAAAAAAAAAAAAAAAAAAAAAAAAAAAAAAAAAAAAAATTGTATATTTGTACTAACTTTTCTGCAGGTTTGTTGTATAACTCTGTTGATGGTTATCAACTCACCAGATGTGACTTGTGTCCATCAAAGAGTTGGCTAGTCCAAAGGGTACAGCTTTGGTAAAGACACATCAAATCTGTTGATAGCTGTAATAGCTTGCTCAAAGCTATAGGGTACTTCAACTCACCCATGATTTATTTCTGAGAGTTGAAAATGGTTCTCAATTCACCATGGATGTAACCCTTATGGGATCCAAAGGATTGGCTAGTCCACAAAAGTATGGTTTGTGGTAAAAACACTTGGTATCCATATTTGGTATTCAATTCACCAAGGTTTGCTGTAACCTAAGAATTGACTAGTCCTGAGCAAACGGCTACAGGTAAAGACAAGTCAAATCCGTTTATAGTTGCTGATTTGCTAATAAATCAGATGGTTATCAATGTACCATGGTCTAACACACCTAAACATTGGCTACTCCAGTAGTGATGGCTATTGGTAAAGAGACATCAAATCCATTAATTTTTAATGATTCACCTCTCACAGGAGTTAACACACCTGGATGTGATGAGAATAGTATGAAACTTAAAGTGATTTGATGTACATATTGTCATTAGTAGCAGCCAAGTTCAAGTGAATGTCATGGTGACCAGTATACATGTTTTGAAGAAGATTTCTTATTCCTGCTGAACTATTGAAGTTGCTGCTGGATGCTATAGAGGTTGAAATCTTGCAGGTTATGGATGTTGCTGCTGGTTACTAATTATTGCTGCTGCTAAGTCGCAGTCCTCAAGCCTGAGAAGTTAAAGCTATATCATACAGGAAACTTGAGGTTAACCTAGTTTACCGATCCACTAGGTCAACCACAAGTTTAGGGGAGGAATAATGAGTGTTTGCAGGTTCTTATTTATGGTAGCATTGTTCAAGGGGAAGCATTGAAGACAGTTTTGTAATATCAAATAGGGGAAGATTGTTGGGAACTATGATTTGATTATTACAAAACAAGAAGGACTGAAGATGACAGATGTTAGGAATCTGGGAAATACTATTGTCTCATTGCTGCCGATCTCATTGCTGCCGATAGTGGAGGTGGTTCCTGCCGATAGCTTTGGTTCCTGCTCAAGCTCATTGCTGCCGACAGTGATATATTGTTCCTGCCGTTAGTGTTATTACTACGGGTATTAGTTATTGTTATCCCGTAAGTTTAGAGTGTTTGTTAGGTTTATTTTTAGAAGAGATTGATGTTTATCTCTTTACATGTTTTATTTGTAACAGGCTGTATTAGGGTTTCTTATCTATATAAGAAACATACAGCCATTCATATTGGGACACTTCAACACTCAAGAAAAAACATTCATCAATAACAGAATTCTTAGTTCATAGTCTGATCCATAGAGGATCATTGTCTTTTCTTCTTTATTATACTTGTTGTTTAGTTTCCGCATAAACACTTGTATAGCATACAGAGGTTCTTGTTTATACCAAGCTCAATCAAGCTCGAAGTTCTCGATCCTACACCCTTAAGCCTCAAAACCATTTTTACCGCTTTAGACTTGTTATTCCTTGGCTTTAGTGGGGGAGATGTGTATACTTGCCAAGCTTATGATAGAATATTCGTCACGACTGGACAGTTAAACGATTAGATTTGATTTTATTGAAATATTTTATTTTATTCCTATTTCGTTAAGTGTTTGGTTGTGTGATTATGATAAAACGAATACATGCTTAAATATAAAAATAAATCCTAATATCTTTTAAGATATATTTTCATAAGATTAATTCTAAGGTTTACTTGGGGACAAGTAAAGTTCAAGTGGGGGGATATTTGATGAACTCAAATAAGTACATTTTATTATCATCATTTATCCTATTTATTTGACTTGTTTTATTATATTATGTATGAGAATTGATACTTAATCGTTTACTTTTGTAATTCTCAGTTAAAAACAAGCATTTGGTGAAACTTAGCTATTATGGACTTAAAATGGAGAAAAATGATCAAAATTGGAAAAGGCTGCTGAAATGAAGAGATTGAAGACCATTGCCTGACTTTGAAGAATGCACGTACGCAATTCTGTCATGCGTTGCATATGAAACTTTGGTCAACGAAGAAGAACCAACTTGTTCTACTCCAGATGCGCCGCATTATACTTCTTACATACGGCGCATCACTATCAAGATTTCACCAGTTTTGATCCAAGATACAAGAAGACATGCGCCGCATACAGTTATGAAGATACGCCGCATCTCAAGGCGGTGTACGAATATTCTGGAATATAATAACCTTGGACCCCACGTGAAGTTAAGTCAATGCGCCACATCCACTTATTCAATGCGCCGCATCTTACCTCAGACAGAAACTATAAATACCCCAAGGCCAGACGAATTTGAAAGACTCTTTACGTACGTGCCATATATCCCTAGACGAGCGAACGAATTCAGAAGAATAGGCAGCACAAGACACACCCGAACGAAGATACAAGAGATGTAAGAAGGTCCTGCATGTGTTTAATTCATTAAGTAGTTTTGTTTCATTGTATTAGTACACTTTAATTCATCAGGATTGGTGGCTTGTGTAATGTGACAACGGAAAGGTTGCACTCCCTTAAAACTGCTTTCCCATTAATTAAAGTTTATATGTTGATGTCTTTGGTGACTTTTATTAGGGCATTGATAACCTCTGTGTCTATTAGTGGCTTGTCGTATGTGACTATGGAAGATCATATTGCTCCCACGGTTATAACTAACTTGATCACTTAGGAATAACTTTTAGACATAAGTAATCATTAAGGGTTTACTCGCCGATAAGATTAGAGCCAACGAGAAAGGGTTAATTACATACACTTCATATAAAACTAGCAATAAAACAAGTGACAAGCTACTTAATTATCAGGACAGGTCTTCTTATTGTATCAAGTATTTATCTGTGTACGTGCGTGCTTATCGCTGATTCGTGCTCATTAGTTTAGTTTATTATTTAATTGCAACCAAAACGTGCCAGTCTCTCAGGCTGAACCCCCTTGCGTTAGATTAAGTTGTATAATTGACTTAAGATATTAAAATACTGATTAGAATAACTAGATAATACGTTCCACTCTTAGTGATCGACACTCTACTTACCATTATATTCATACTGACCGGGTACACTGCTCGTTAAGTGTGTGTGTTATTGATAAGTCGGCTAAATATAAATTTAAAACTTGAGTAAGCATTAATACTGCTAAACCGCAATGACACATCACGCGCATCAGAATACGTCCTTACTGCTTAGGCAAAGAAAATGGATTTAACATCCTTAAATCCATTGATGAAGGACCATTTCAGATGGGTACTACCAGAGACGTTGTTACTACTGGTGAAGATGGAACTGTAACCTTTGGAATAGACAGGCCTCGAACTTACAATGATCTAACTGAAAAGGAAAAGAAGAGGTATGATGCTAACGTTAGAGCTTCCAACATTGTTATTCAAGGTCTGCCTAAAGATGTCTACAAACTCATAAATTTTAACACTGAAGCAAAAGCAGTATGGGACAATGTCAAGATGCTTTTGGCTGGATCAGAACTTACAAAAGAAGATCGTGAGTCACAACTTTATGATGAGTTTGAGCATTTTAAAATGAACCCAGGAGAGAATATCACAGACTACTATGTAAGGTTCCATAAGCTGGTGAATGATGTGAGAATCATAAGAATGACTATGCCGAATATCCAACTGAACTCAAAGTTTGTGAACAACATGACACTAGAATGGGACAGATTTGTTACCGCAGTTAAACTCCACAAGGGTTTAAGGGACACAAACTATGAACAGTTGTATGCATACCTGCAACAACATGAGAAACATGCTGCGTATGATCGTCTATTGAGAGAAAAACTCAATCCTACTGCACCAAGTGATCTGCTGGTCTTTGTTGCAAATGTTCAGCAATACAATCAACCACAACTTGATCAATCATATCAAAATCCCATCCTATCAAAGAATCAGTCATTGTTTGCTCAATCATCCATGCACCCACAACCTACTATGAAATCTCAACTAGACTCTGGATATTCTTGCACTGATCAGATGATTGATGAGCTTTCCAATCAAGTGTCCCTACTTGTGCAACAATTCAAAGCTGCTCAAACAAACAATCAACTCAGAAACTCATCTAACCCACGCAATCAGGCTACTGTGGAAGATGGTAGAATTATTGTTCAGACTGTTCAGGGAAGACAAAATGGGAATCCAAGGAATGTTGGGAATGTAGGTAGGGGGAATGCTCATAACAGAGTTGGAAATGTCAACCAGGGACAAGGAAGGCAAGCAAAGTGCTACAATTGTGGTGGATTGGGACATATTGCTAGGAATTGCAATCAGCCTAAACGTCCTCAAAACTATGACTATTTCAAGGAAAAGATGTTATTGATGCAAGCACAAGAAAGTGGTGCTGTGTTGGATGAAGAAGAATTGTTGTTTCTTGCTGGCAATGGGGGAAATAATTTTGATGCTGATGTGGACGAACAACTAGTTCAGTACCTTGCACTTAATGATCCGAACATCTTCAAAGCCGATGATTGTGATGCGTTTGACTCTGATATGGATGAAGAACCAACTGCTCAAACGATCTTCATGGCTAACTTGTCCTCTGTTGTCTCATCACCTCAACAAGCTGGTTCCTCCAACTCATCTGTGATTTCTGAGGTACTAAAACTTTATGACACATATAACGTGGTTGATGTACAGAAGATTCCCAATGAAGTAAAACAGACAGATGTTGTTGATTCAGATACTGTTGACATGGGAAATAGTAATATTATTCCATATGAACAATATGTGAATCACAACAACATGTCTGATGTACAAGATGGTGCATCTTCTGTTAAAAACATTGCTTGTGTTGTAAATAATGTGTGTGCCTTAGATAATGCTTGCTCTATAGATGATGCTGGTGAGTGGCATGAAAACACTGTGTTTGTCCCTGATGATACGCTGACCACTAAACTTAACATATATAAAGAACAAGTGGCCTTGTATGAACAGCGTGCTAACTTTGAACTAACAGAGCGTGAGTAGAAAATGGAAAGTCAAATGCGTACACTTATAACAGAGCGTAATGTTAGGGAAGAAACATTAAAACTAGAATTGAATTCTTTGAAAAGTCAGCTGGATCAGACTGTTAAGCGAAAACATGAAGCTCAAAAAAATTTAAATACACTAAAGCAAGAATTCAAAGATAAAGAAACACAACTCTTAAATGATTTCTCCAGACTTAAAACCCTAAAGAATAAGCTTGAAGATAAGTTGTACACACAGGACCAAACCAGACAAACTGCTCAAATGATTTACAAGCACAGAAAGCTGAGTGATAAGCATAGTGAGAAAACCATAGGTGAACCAAAGTCTGTGTACCTTAGGAATGCAAAAATGGCCCAACCCACATTGTATGATGCTAATGTGATGATTATGCCTGATCATGCCCCACCTGACCACTCATCGTCAGAAGAGAATGATGAAATAGATGTGTGGAAAAGAGAAAGAGTGAATGAGAAAATGAAGGATCCCATCCGCATAGCCAATCGAATAATAGTCAAACCCCATGATTATAATAAGGAGAATCGATTGACCGTGTTTGCACTTCAAAAGAAGTTAATGCCTGAACAAATATTTTGGAAGTATGATACTGAAAAGAGAAAAGCTGATGAGCTTGAAGCCAAAACCCCATCCCTTAGGAAAATTGCTGCTGCGACGGTGTATCCTCCCAATACACCTAGATATTTGGTTCCTTTGACTCTTCCCACTGAATGTAAAACCTTAATTAGCATATATGTACTTTGTCAACTATTTGCTGATTTTGATAAAACATGTAAGAAGAGAATTACACCAACAGGAATTACTGAGGGAGAAAGGTGTTTTGAACAAACAAAAAGTTGTTACTTGACTGAGGTCATGCCATTCTTTAAACTACTCAAAGAACATTTTGAAGGGATGCAAAATACCATTAAAACATAAGTAAATGAAATGAAAGCAGTGCTTAAAGATATGGAAAATGAGGTAACTCAAAATGTGATAGAACTTAAGACTCGTGAGATTGAAAGAAAGAACATTCTCATCTCCAATGTGAATTTGATTGCTAGATGTATTGCACAAGATGTATTTTATACTGCTACTGATTCTGCATTATCTTCTTGTCAATTTCATGAGTATTCTATGGCTTTGAATGTTACCCAGAATCATGTTGTTGAGCTTGAGGGGGAGAATTTGAAATTACAAGAAAAAATTCAAAATGATGACCATGATAACATGGTCAAACGTTTTTCAAAACTAGAGGTTGACTATCTTAATTTACAATTAAAATATCAACACTTAGAAGAAAGATGCAAACTATCGAAGTTCAAGACATCTTCGGATGCTCCTGAATTTGATACGTATTTTGAATTAAACAAACGAGATGAGAAAATTCAAGCTCACACGAACACGATTCGACAATTGAGGGCTCAAATTGCCCAATTAAAATCAAACAAGTGTGATGTGTATGACACCAATAAACCTTCGTCTTTAGATTCTCAGAATTTTCACTATCAAGACACCATTAATAAGTTACACTATGAAAATGAGTGTTTTCGAGCTGAGAATTCTAAGATTAAACAACATTACAAAGAGTTATATGACTCGATTAAAGTCACACGAAACAGTCATAACGAAAAGATAACTTCTTTGTTAAATGAAATTGAGAATCTTAAGACGAAGGTGAAAGGAAAAATGCCAAGTATCACTTGTGATTGTATTGCACCAAAGGTTCCTGCTATTAAAAAGTATGATGTTGTTGTTGGGCCTATTCCATTTCCCCTTAGAAACAATAGACCTGCCCATCAAATATATCTCTATCACCTTAGGGACGGCCTTGGCACACTTCATAAGGTTGTCGAAGAGGACAAAATAGAAAAGCCACTTGATAAGGTAGTTGTGTATGCCTGCGTCCTCACAAAAACGATTCAGGAATTGTTAGAATATGCCAGTGGCTCGGGCCCTAAGCCTTACCACCAAGGAGATGGATTAATTGCATCATCATCCACAATTAAGAACAAGCATGTAACCTTTGAACTATCATCCAGAACATCAGAACCCAACACATCAAAATCAGGAAAGCTTGTGACAGTGAAACAAACTAATGTTCCCATCGTTACTTCTACAAGAGTGAAAAGTGACACCCAAGCTAGCGGGTCAGAGCCTAGAGGCAATGCAAGGAAAGATAGGATTGCGCCGGCTAAGAGTGATCACAAGAAGAGTGTAGAAGCCCAACCTAGGAACAATAAGTTTGCAATGAGTAGATTGAATCGTGTTGATTCTAGTATCAAAAGTACTGTAATTAATTCGAATTCTAATGTTGTCTGTAAAACTTGTGACAAATGTTTAATTTCTGCTAATCATGATGATTGTGTTGTGTCAGTTCTGATGCCTCCCGTACCACCCCATGTAAAGAATGTTAGGAAAACTGAAACAAATAAGAAAGTCTGGATTGCTACAGGAAAAACTTTTGCTAATGTTGGGTACCAATGGAGACCCACTGGAAGGAAATTCATTCTAGGAAACCAGTGTCCCTTACCTAGAAAGAATAATCATAAGATTGTGAAGTCTAAGGAATGGAGACCAACTGGTCGAATTTTGCCTCTAGAAACACAATGCCTTCCAACTAGGTCATCTGCTGAATCTAGGGTAGTCTCCACTATAATGACAACAGCATCTGTGAACCCTGTAACTCCAGAATTTGTGTGTGCTAATCAAACGGAGCCCAACCGCACGTGGGGATCCACATATTTCAGTTATCCATCGTTGTCTGATTTCAAATGCAGGTCGTACAAATCGTCCTTTGGTATTTGGACTCAGGCTGCTCAAAACATATGACGGGAGATCGCTCACGGCTCAAGAACTTCATAAAAAAGTTTATCGGGACAGATAGATTTGGGAACGACCACTTTGGGGCAATTATGGGTTATGGAGATTATGTGTTCGGGGATAGTGTAATCTCTCGGGTATACTATGTGGAAGGACTAGGGCATAACTTCTACAGGAGTGAAAAGTGACACCCAAGCTAGCGGGTCAGAGCCAAGAGGCAATGCAAGGAAAGATAGGACTGCGCCGGCTAAGAGTGATCACAAGAAGAGTGTAGAAGCCCAACCTAGGAACAATAAGTTTGCAATGAGTAGATTGAATCGTGTTGATTCTAGTATCAAAAGTACTGTAATTAATTTGAATTCTAATGCGGTCTGTAAAACATGTGACAAATGCTTAATTTCAACTAATCATGATGATTGTGTTGTGTCATTTCTGATATCTCATGCACCACCACAAGTTAAGTATGTTAGGAAAACTAAAAGAAGTAAGAAAGTTTGGAAGGCAACAGGAAAAACTTTTGCTACTGTTGGGTATCAATGGAGACCCACTGGAAGAAAATTCATTTTAGGAAATAAAAGTCCATTGCCTAAGTTGAATGATCATAGGTTTGTGAAAGTTAAAGAATGGAGGCCAACAGGTCGAATTTTGTCTCTAGGAACACAATGCCTTCCAAATAGGCCATCCGCTGACTCTATGATTGTTCCCACAGTAGAGACTTCAGTATTAGCAAACTCTGTTGCTCCTGAATTTTTGAATGCTAACCAAACGGACCCCAGCTACACGTGGGGATCCACATATTTTAGTTATCCATCGTTGTCTGTTTTCAAATGCAGGTTGTACAAATCGTCCTTTGGTATTTGGACTCAGGCTGCTCAAAACATATGACGGGGGATCGCTCACGGCTCAAGAACTTCATGAAAAAGTTTATCGGGACAGTTAGATTTGGGAACGACCACTTTGGGGCAATTATGGGTTATGGAGATTATGTGTTCGGGGATAGTGTAATCTCTCGTGTATACTATGTGGAAGGACTAGGGCATAACTTGTTTTCGGTTGGTCAATTCTGTGATTCCGATCTTGAAGTGGCCTTCAGGAAACATACTTGTTTTGTCAGAGAGTTGGATGGTGTGGATCTCCTCAAAGGCAGTCGTGGCACCAATTTATATACCATCTCCATTGAAGAAATGATGAGGTCCTCTCCTATTTGCTTGCTTTCAAAGGCCTCAAAGACTAAGTCTTGGCTTTGGCACCGTCGTTTAAACCATTTGAACTTCGGTACCATGAATGACTTGTCTCGCAAGGACCTTGTACGAGGTATGCTCAGACTAAAGTTTGAGAAAGATCATCTATGTACTGCATGTCAACTGGGCAAAAGCAAGAAACAAACCCAAAAACCCAAAACTGTCAACACCGTCCTGGAAGTTCTTCACACCCTTAACATGGATCTGTGCGGTCCAATGAGAGTACAGAGTATAAACGGGAAGAAATACATTCTTATGGTAGTCGATGACTACTCTCGGTTTATGTGGGTAAGGTTTTTGAGAACAAAGGATGAAACTCCAGAGGTTATCATCAAACTAATCAAACAGCTGCAAGTAAGGCTCAACAAAACTGTCCGAATCATCCGTACAGACAATGGAACTGAGTTTTTCAACCAACAACTTAGTCATTTCTATGAAAGTGTTGGCATAACACACCAGAAAAGTGTTCCACGCACTCCTCAGCAAAACGGTGTGGTTGAAAGAAGGAACCGTACTCTGGTGGAGGCTGCAAGAACCATTCTAATATTTTCCAAAGCTCCGATGTTTCTTTGGGCAGAAGCAATTGCAACAACATGTTACACCCAAAATCGATCCCTGATTCATACTACTCACAACAAGACACCTTATGAGTTGATTCATAACAAGAAGCCAGATCTCTCCTTTCTTCGTGTGTTCGGTGCACTGTGTTATCCGACAAATGACAGTCAAGATCTGGGAAAGTTGAAAGCTAAAGCAGACGTAGGTTTCTTCGTTGGGTACGCACCAGATCGTAAGGGATACAAAATCTATAACAAAAGAACCCGAAAAATCATGGAAACAATTCATGTTACGTTCGATGAGTTGTCTGAGCAACCGGCTTCTGGACAATCTAGTTCTGGACCCGCTCTTAACCTTTTGACACCCGGACCAATTAGTTTGGGTCTTGTACAGAATCCCACGCCTGCAGTTCCTTATATACCTCCCACCAGTGAAGAGTTGAAGAAGTTATTTGATCCGATGTTTGACGAATATTTTGAGCCAACAACAATTGATACTACCACTGATACTCCAGCTGTACATCCTGTTGCTGATGCTCAAATTCCACATGACTCAGAAGGCCCATAAGTATCTGTCTCAATCAGTCTCGATGCACCTTCTGCTAGTCCATCACCCTCATCATCAAATATTCAATCTTCTTCGGTGGAACAACGATCTGCAGATAACCATTCTTTTGAAGTTAATCCATTTGCTCCTGTGGATGATGTTCCATTTGAAAACATATTTGCTCCTGAATCTTCAGCAGACACAACCACTTCAGGAGATATCAACTAGGCAACATCAGTTCAAAATCCTCAACCCCATGACCATCTCAGAAAATGGACCAACGATCATCCAATTGAAAACATCATTGGTAATCCTTTACGTCCGGTATCTACATGAAAGCAACTAGCCATCGATGCCCAGTGGTGTTTCTTCAATTCTGTACTATCCAAAGTCGAGCCAAAAGATGTCAAGGAAGCAATGTCCAAAGATTGCTGGTTTAACGCTATGCAAGATGAAATTCATGAATTTGATCGACTTGATGTGTGGGAATTAGTGCCTGCTCCAGAATGTGCGATGATTATAGCTCTAAAGTGGATCTTCAAAGTGAAACTCGATGAGCATGGTGATGTTCTGAAGAACAAGGCACGGCTAGTTGCAAAAGGGTATCGACAAGAAGAAGGAATAGACTTTGAAGAATCATTTGCTCCAGTTGCTCGAATTGAAGCCATCAGAATCTTCCTTGCAAATGCTACCAGCCAAAATATGATAGTCTACCAGATGGATGTTAAGACAGCCTTCTTGAATGGTGACTTAAAGGAAGAAGTTTACGTGAGCCAACCTGAAGGATTTGTGGACGCTGATCGTCCCACTCATGTCTATCGCTTGAAGAAAGCCCTTTATGGGTTGAAGCAGGCACCTAGGGCATGGTATGACACATTATCCAAGTTCCTTCTTGCAAATGGATTCTCCAAGGGTGTAGTTGATCCCACACTATTCACTAGAAAGGCGGGCAAACATCTACTTCATGTTCAGATATATGTAGATGACATTATCTTTGCCTCTTCTGACCCTAGTGAATGTGCTCGGTTTTCAAAAGAGATGAGTTCAAATTTCCAGATTTCAATGATGGGACAAATGTCATTCTTCCTAGGCCTGCAAATCTCTCAAAGTCCCGTAGGCATCTTCATTAATCAATCCAAATATGCAAATGAAATTCTGAAGAAATTTGGATTCGATTCAAGTGATTCTGTTGACACTCCCATGGTTGAAAGATCAAAGTTGGATGAAGACCTTTCTGGAATCCTGGTTGATCAAATAAATTATAGAAGCATGATTGGATCCTTGATGTATGTAACCACCCGCAATTTTCCAGATTTATTTCTATACGAGATTATCTCAGTTTTTCATTTACGAACCTTTCCGAACTCATTTGGTTTGAAAACGTGAAATTTATCTCGCGAAACGTGAAATTCGTACACAACGCGTACTGGCACAACCGACGATCTGTTTTGATTATTTTATTATTCGTGAGAAACGAGGCGTATGAGTAGTCGTTTTATTGGAAAAATTATTCTAAAACGCGAATATTAATTTATTCGGGCAACGAGAAATAAAGCTACGCGTATTTATAATCAAAATCAATGGAAAAGCGATTCTAAAGTTAATGAAATAACTTTCGGGTGCTCGGGAAATGTTTACAACACGATTTATTAGTCTCGTTTACGTTTCGTTAAAGATATGAGGGAATGTATAGTTTTAGTCCCTGAGGGCGCGTTAGGGTTTGTCCTTAGTCCCACCCTCACCCTATAAATATAACACTTATAACAAATTTAGGGTTATTACACCCATTTCACTTCACAGCCGCACCTCACTCTCTCTCCCATTCTTCCGGCCATCTCCGGCCACCCTTCGCCGGCAACACCGCCATCTCCGGCGACCTCATCACAGCCATCATTAAACATCATCAACCCCTCACCATCACACTCCCATATCTTTTTCTTTCTCTCTCGATAACTCAGTTTTCCGGCGAAATTTCCGGCGACACCCATTTATAACCGTACGTGTATAGATCCGTGAAGACCGAAGGTTTTGTTTACTGCTGGTTCGAGTTACCACAGTTACCAGCCGACTCAGCCCCCACCATCGCCGTCACTATCTCCTCCGCCTCACTCTTGTTCTCCTCGTTCGTCTGTGTGGTATGGTAAAACCACACATGTTTATTTATTTCACTGATTATTATCTTGTTACTGTTTTCGTGGATCTATTATGAAACAAGATTTAAAACATTTTTGAAATCCTTCTTGTGGTAAGAAGAGTTGTTGTGATATTTGGTATTAACTGTGTGGCTCGAATGCCGAGAATCCTAGTGGTCTTGGTGTGGTAAGTTTATTTTTGAGGTTAATGGTGTGTTGATAGTGGATGTGAATTCGGATTAATTTTTGGTTACGTTTGTTTGGATGTCGCGGTAAACAGGTTCGAACAAAATAAGTTTAAACCGAGACCAAGTGGTCTCGGTGAGTCTTGTGAATTCCATTTTTGGTCTGTTTGGTGGGAGTGAGCTCGATATTACTTGAACCGAGGCCAAATGGTCTCGGCAAGAGCTTGTCGATACATTTTGTTTATATGATCAGTCGAGTAGGAAGACCGTATGAATTTAAAATTGGATTTGGTTTGGTTGTCTTAAACTATTTTGGTCTTCTCAGGCTGTAAAAATTATTTGAGTACGGTTGTTTAATTGTTGGGCTATAGAGCCCATAATGGGCTGCATTTGTGTTTGGGTTAACTAGGGCTGAAGCCCAATGGGGCTAAGGTTTGTGTTTGAATTTGTTAATCGGGTCAAAGTCTATTGAGTTTAACAAGGTATGTTGGGTTCATGTTACATCTTATAGAGGCACAATAATTATTTTGTTTACTAAATGGTGTTTTGATACTAGTGATCAATTAGTACGTTTCGGATTATGTTTGAAATTGTGAATTAGATTTGAATGTGGATTATAACTCGACTTTGGACTTATAATGGTTTTGTCTCGTTTGGACAATTGTGGATCGTTATCGGACTTACAACATTAGATATTGGACTTATTGAACATTTTGAGACTTGAGACGGTATAATATATTAAACTCGAAAAGACTTTAATATATTAAACTCGGACCGGACACAAAATCTTCAATAAAACCAAAACTAATATTTACAAGGACAATAGCGAGACATAAATTTATTAAATATTATAATTTCAGTTTTTATTAATCCAAGTCTCGACGACTCGAGAAAAACTAATTTTATTAGTTGAACTTATTTTTATTATAAAACATTTATCTTTTATACAAACTATTTGGGATAACGGGGTAAATACCGAAACGTACAAACTGAGTTATTTTATTTGAGGTGTTTGTTTGTCTTTAATTCCGAGAGTTGTCTTCCTTGGTTTGAGTGCTCGTCAGTATTCTCTCGAGTTTGTTGATGTCTTTTCTCCTTGGCGTGAGTTGTCCGTCGAGTATATGTCTTCTTACCACACCACACGAAACGTTGAAACTAAACTTTTGATAAGTTTTGAAAACTGAGTAATCCACGAAAACTACGACACGCTGTCTTTTATAAACTTAATTATTTTGCGAGACGTGTTTTGAGATAATCGTATACGTATTAGGTTGTGCCGATCCTCGACCGTTGTGTACCGCCGTGCTTGTACCTCCGTGTACCGTCGTGCTGTATGTTTTGAGACCGTTGTGATATGCTCTAGATGCAAGTCGTGTCAGTTGTGATCTTTGCATTGCTATGGCTAAGGTGAGTTCATGGCCCCTACTTTTACTAGTTTTCTAACTATTCTTGGGGGAGAATACATGCTCATTTCTACTTAAACTCATTACTGGTTTTACTTGAAACGTGATTTGTTTTCTCCAACGTACTGTTTGGCTGATATGCTGATATATCTGACTTGGTTATTTGAATGCATTATGTGCTTACTTGTTATTTGATGTGGCCTGAAACTGATATGATACTGTTACGCAAGCTGGCTATGGTTATTATATAAGAGGGCTCCTTGTGCCTGATCGTTAATATAGAGGGCTCCTGTGCCTGAGACATCCGTAGTGTGCACCTACAGGACTATTGATGTAATGTTTGGATATGAGACACTCCTTGAGTGCGGCTCACGTGTTTGGTTCATGACTTAGCCAGCGTAACAGTTAAACTTGCGTGACACTATATGAGTATAGTATTTGTATGTCTGATTATGATTCGAGATGCTTTGACTATGTTATTATTTGCGGATTTGGTTCTGGAACTATGACTTAGGCAGTGTTAGCCTACGTTGGACTTGACTTGTTTTCGAACGATGATTTGAACTCGAAAAACCTTTTGGTTCAACCTTACTGTTTTAAACTAAAACCTGTGAACTCACCAGCGTAAGCTGACCCTTTTAGCATGTATTTTCAGGTTTTAGGTGATTGCTTATCTCTGGAGGCGCTTGGCAAGGGGCATGGTCATAGACGACTCTGATATATTTATTTGGGACCGCTTTATTATTTTTGGGCCTTACTTCCGCACTATTTTCAACTGATGTAAATTTAATACGTTTGATAATGAATTTTCTTTTAAACGGTTAAGGTAAAACCGTTCTTTGTACCTTGTGTTGTGATACCAATTGAGTAGCGCCCCAGTGATATGTATGCTTCCGCTGGACCCGATTTTGAGGGTGTTACAATGTATCTTACTGCTAGCAGCCCAGATCTTCTGTTCGCAGTATGTATGTGCGCTCGGTATCAGTCCAAGCCTACCAAAAAGAATCTGGAAGCAGTAAAAATGGTTTTCAGATATCTTCAAGGCACGGTTCACATGGGTCTCTGGTATCCTAAGGACACGGCAATGGAACTCACGGCTTATGCTGATGCTGATCATGCGGGGTGTCAAGATACTCGTCGAAGTACTTCGGGGGGAGCTCAGTTTTTGGGGGAAAAGTTGGTTAGTTGGTCTTCTAAGAAGCAAATGAGCACTTCTATATCTTCTATAGAGGCCGAGTAATTTGCGATGTCTGCCTGCTGTGCTCAAATCCTTTGGATGAGATCACAACTTTCTGACAATGGGTTTTCATACAACAAGATTCCTCTATATTTTGACAACAAAAGTGCCATCGCTCATTGTTGTAACAATGTTCAACACTCCCGGTCGAAGCACATCGACATCAGGCATCACTTCATAAGGGAACAAGTTGAAAAAGGGATTGTGGAACTATACTTCGTGAGGACGGAGTTTCAGCTGGCTGACATCTTCACCAAGTCCCTACCAAGAAAACGGTTTCAGTTTATTCTCCCTCGTCTTGGAATGAAGAGCTTGTCACCTGAATCACTGAAATGTCTTCAAGAAGAACAGGAGGAGTAAAGGATTGTCTTCACATATCCTTTTATATATTTGTATATATATTAAAACAAAAAGAAAATAGAAAAATATAAAACCTATAAAAGCCATAAAAATTAGAAAATCAGAAAATCCCAAAAATAGTTCTTCTAGGCGTGTCTTCTGTTTATCGATAACATTTATGGACCTAGAAATGTCATTCAATAATGACATGGGTCTTTAAATGAAGCTCGAGCAGAAGTTATACTAACCAGTTAAAACATGTCTTAATGGCTTGCTATTACTTTAGATAGCAACCCGCGTTTCTAAATGGGGAAAACACATCGCCAAAAGACGGTTGTTCCTCCAACTGGGTGATGTTCACCTGGGCATGGATTACTTTATATCCATGTTTCTTCAGTCTGATGTACGATTCAGTGCATCATTTCTTGTATAAGAAGAGAAGTCTTCTTTACACCAAAAACTCCTTCAATTCTATGATTCTTCAGGAGAGTTTTGGTTTTTCACAAGGTGGTAACTGGACTTAAATTTCACAACTTCTTGCCGCTCAATTGAATGACTACAGCTCTTTAAATAGAAAACGGGTCATTAATTGAGGGGGAGAGTATTTGTTCAAATTTCTGACACCTTTTTAAGCATTGTGCAACATCAGCAGTGACACTCTCTCGTGGATTAAGGGGGAGGATAGTATGCTTCGTAATCAGATTATATTAAACCTGACCACATTTTCTCCAATAATTTCTAAACTATTTAAATCAATTGGGATCACAAATCTCAAATAGTTTGAATTTTTTGATCGGGGGAGAGAATGTGATTTAAATATGAAATTCTGATAAAATGTGATCTTTTTGGAACTCAAAGTGTAGGCTCTCCCATGTGTGCTAAACCTTTTCGTATATCGATGCACATATTGAGGGGGAGCGGATGATTTATGATGCCAATTGTAGAAGAACACCAAAGACCGACCATTTTATTTAACGTACTGGAGTTATAAGGATGGTAAGGTTAGGTATATGTTCCCACGATCCCGCCAGAACTGGAGGGATCTACCCAGGGACAATCCACTAGTTAGTGTAGAAGTCCTTAGGTATGATTAAAAAGGAGAAAAGTGTGAATAAGGGAAGAGTGCCGACTGAGATGGAGCTAGTATTGGAACAAACCCAACAAGTTGCTAGTGATGAAGTCTCGGTAAGCACTGAAGGGGTTGAAAAATAAAAAAGAATTGTAAAAATAAAGGGTGAAAAGAAAGAAGCCCTCCTTACACTTTAGGCAGAAACCGGGTCAATATATATGCTGTCAGAATCACTAAGTTGATTGCTGACATTGAAGACAAAGTATCATGGACCCAGTGATACGCTGCACAACCCTCCCTAGCCACTCAAGGTCCCTCAAAGGACTCTTGTTTCATTTGTCATGGAGATCAATACATTTCTATCATCTCTCTCACTCCGAGTTAGACGATATTAAAAAGGTGGCAGTCCTCTCCAACCTCCAATCACTAAATCAAAACGCACTATTGAGTCTAGAGCCATGAGATCATCCATTAATCTCATTAGGACACATTTCCAATATGCTTGCTGTTTCATACACCATGAAAAGCAAGAAAATATATATGAAGAGTCCTACGCATTATCCTTGTGGTATTGCCAGAACATCCGAGTGATACATAAAGTATTCACAATGAAGATGGAAATCCTTCTAGAGCCAACATCAAACAAGCTCTTGGTGGGTGACATGTGAGATCCTTCATGGATCAAGCTTGTGACAACTGGAAAGAAACGATGGGGCGATTCAAATTTGAATCAAACTTGTTCCAGGATATGGATTGACGGATACTTTTTGAAAACCTTTCAATGTGCTCACCAACAAAGTTTCGAGCACATTGATTGTGAAAATTTTCAAACAAAAGTATTTTTGACAGAAATGTGATTCAATTTATAAAACCCTCGTCGTGTTACATAAAATGTTTATCCAGTGACACGCGAGTGATTTTTCTAATCAATTTCTCGTCAATCAGTGGGTATTTAATTCACTGATTCACTCTACCATGCGGTCTGCTTTGAGACGTTCCGGTATGAGAACATGCTTAGTATGATGATTCTGACATTAATTTGTTGGAAGACTCATTACTACAAGCTGGAAATTCCTGTCAAGGAGAATCTTCTTTAAAGGGGATTCTACCTGATCACAGGTCGGTCTTCACAGAACCGAAGGTTAAATCCAATCACCACATCGAACGAATGACAAAGCCATATTCGTTCTCCAACTTTATTGCTAACTGTTTTATTTCAGATTCATATAAAGATGGCGATGGTGGTTCCTGATTCCAGCAAGAACGTGTCAATCCACACTCCATGCTCACACTTCCAATTCATTATCAAAGACATCATGATAGTTGAAAGACCTATAACACCGCTTCTACAACTCTGATGAAATCTATCATGGTCCAGAAAAGTGTGAGCATGCAGCCCAAAAGTCACATCAAAACACATGGAGGCAATATCACAGCAGTGGATAAGCTCAGAGATTTACGGTGACTGATGATCTCAAAGAAGGCTCAAAGATCACAACTTTACATGGAGACGATGCTGCAAGATGACTTGAAGACATATGTTGGATGATAACCTCAAAGAATACTCGAAGATCATCCAAGACAAAAGATCAGTCATCAAAAGTTCACTGCTGAAGGCACAAAGATTGATGATATTGAAGAATCAAAGTCTACGAGCTATGAAGTCAAGATCCAAGGATAGAATGCTAGAATTCAGAACATTATTTCCGGGGTGACCTCCCTTAGGGGGAGATTGTTAGGAATATAAATATTTATCTGAAGACTCGGTCACCCCGAGTACTTATTAGCATTTAATAGCTCGTAGGATTATTAGTAATATTAATAGTAGATTAGTTATTATAGAACTTGTCGAGTGGGTCGGGTCTTTACCCACTGTCAGCTCGCTCCACAGCCCACTCGGGGCACAACTAGTAAGTAGTATAAATACCCCTCTCTACCTAGGGAGAGGGTTGGAACTTCTTTCACTCTTAATCTAATATACTCTCATTTCTCTCTCAAGTTCCCAACTTTCTTTCTCTCTCTAAAATCTCTCTAAACCGCCGGCCATATCCACCTATATTGTGTGTTTTATTGCTATGAATATTTTACAAGAAGAATTGACACCACCTTCTTCATCTTCTTTTGGTACTTCATGAACAACATAATCATCTTGTGAACTCTTTCTCTCTTTCTCATTGGTTGTGAAAGTTTGATCAAGCCTTTTATTTAGCACATTAATCTCACTATTTTTCATAAAAAGCTTACCTTCTAGAATGTGGATCCTATCAACATACTCTAACTCATTTTGCTTAAGAAATTTAAGTCTTTCTTCTGCTGATATTAAACCAACTTTATAACCTAAGTTATCTAATTTTAGTTTTTCCACTTCAGCTCTTAGACTCTCATTCCTAGACTTAAGCTCTTCTACAGTATCTAAACATGATTTAAATGAACAACTGGACTCATTAGATACCTCAGAGTCTGAACTAGATGATGAAGAAGTATAAGCCATCAAAGCAAAGTGGGGTCCTTCCTCAGCTTGGTCACTCCAATCATACTCTCCCAAGCCATCACAAGACACCAAAGCAGAAGTAGTCTTGGTTTCCTCAATAGGAACATTCCTTGTATTCTCTCTATTCTTCTTGGGTGCTCTGCATTCCCTCGCAAAATGGCCCTTTCTCTGACAGTTGTAGCACTCAATTTTTGACTTATATTATCAAAATGGCCCCTTTTCTACATTTGATATATTCATTTTTCTCATCAAAATTAGCCTTTAATATACCATTTTTTTTAAATAATATTAAAATTTAATTTTTGATTTGAAAATTTCAAATTAATGATATCCAAAATATATATTTCATAAAACAACGATAACGATGAACAACTATTTCTATTGATGAATAATGCGTATGAAGAACAAATTTTTTAATTGATGAAAAAAAATTATTTATGTCCAACTTATTTTTTTATTGATGAACATCATCTATGATGAATAACACTTTTTATTGATGAGCAGCTCTTTTTATTGATAAACAACGGTTTTTTTTACGATCAACTATTTTTATTGACATCTATGATGAACAACTCATTTATTGATGTATAGTTTTTTTATTGATAAACAACTCTTTCTAATAATGAACATCGCACATAATGAACAGGCCCGGCTACAAGGGTGTGCATGAAGTGGGGTGGCACAGGGCCTCTCATCGTATAAGGCCTCCAAATTTTACAACTTAGCCATATACATATACATTTATAAGTAGTCAATTTGAGTTTACTACTACATCCGTCTCAAAATAAGTGTCCACATTGACTCCTTGAATTTTTTTTTTTTCTTTCAACTTTGACCTTAACTATTTTATTTTGTGTTATAGAATATTTTGTGCAAAATATATGAATGGATTGAGTTTTAAATGTATTTTCATTGGTATAAATTTTATCAAGTATTATATAACACAAACAAAAATATTCAAGATCAAAATTGAAAAAGAAAGACTTTAAAAAGTTAAACTGAACAATTATTTTAAAACATAGGAAGTACACGATTTACAAAGAGAGGGGCCAACGCTAGCCAAGTAGTAAATAATTTAAGGTATATTTTCTAATCTAAAGGCTAAAGCTAATTTACCACAATTTATGCAATGCAACTTTACTTGAAATAAAAAAAATACAACATAATCAAACATTAGTTGGAATAACTACCTTTTTTATGCTATTGAATACTGATATGCTGATTATTAAGATTTAACAAAAGTGTTCTTGCAAAAGTGCTTAAAATAAAGAAAAAACATAATGCACCATATATGTTTGTGAGATGAACTACTAATAGCATCGATAATGCATCAAGTCTTTAAAGACTTGATGCATTTAATGCAATCAATTTTCTAATAAATTCTATCTTTCAACAAGTCATTTTTAAAACCTCCTTCAATGCAAAAAAAGCTTTCTAAAAGCTTTACAAACCTTCTCAACTAGTCTTCATGTAATGAAAATGACTTGGTGAATTTGTTGTCGAACGCTTGGCCTTCACCAAGCTATTCAACTAAAAGTCATTAGCAAAGCATTTGTCACAATGGGTCAAGTCATTCAAATGACCTTTTCAAATAGTAAAAAGTATTTTGTAAACCTTGCATTGCGGATGCTAATGGTGACTTGTTTTTCCGGATATCGATGTAACATTTTTTGTAATATCCATGAGGCTTTTTACATATATCTGAATTCTTCGTACTTAAGAGGTTTACGTTGAAATTATGGCACAGGCCTACCTAAATCAATGAGACGAATGAGACGGCTCTGGTGATTAACAACTATTTGTATTGATGATCATCGCGCATGATGAACATTTTTTTTATCAGCAACATTTTTTATCGATGAAAATTTTTTGTATTGATAAATAACGTTTATGATGACCATGAATAACGTTTTTTATTGATCAACAACTATTTTTAAGGATAAACATCGCATATGATAAATAATTTTTTTTATTGATGAACAACTCTTTTTTTGGATGAACGACTGTTTTAATAAATGAACAATTTTATTTATTTATGTAGGAGTATTTTATTGAGAAACAACTATTTTATTGTTAAAAAACTTTCTTATTGATGATTAACTCTTTTTAAACATATTTGTAAAACTAATTAAACCATCATATCGAGCATAAAGTCGTCTTTTATTAGAGCGGTATATCTATATAGTTTAAATGAACTTTTTTTTTGCCTTTTTTTAGTGTTAAAATCTACTCTTTGAAAATCACATTTGATTTTTAATATGAAAAATCACATATGTGATTGGTGAATGGTGATATCACATGTGATATATAGTATGAAAACAACTTTCAAAACTTGAATCACAAATCACATTTATGATTTTGTATTGTCTAATATTTAATACCTATATAAAAAACGAAAAAAAAAATTGTCGAAAGTAAATCGAATTGAAGTGCCCGTCTAATGAAAAATAAAAAAAATTCTCGTCGTAATGATATATTTTGTGCCGCTTAGTGATTTACCGTTAGTAAATGATAAAAATGTTAGAATTGGTTTTATTATTATTTTTATTTTTATTTATTTATTTTTTGTTAAAAAATGAATAGATAAAATTTCTCGTTTTAATCTTTGATTTTTTGTTCATCTTTATTGAACTCACCCCTCGAGACAATTGGCCTAAATTTGGCTCGCTCAGAGAAACAAAACCTATATAATCAATCGAACAACCCATTTAACTGCGTGTTCTTTTTTTTGGGTAGAAGGTCAAAAGACCCGGTAAATATATTACTACAAAAAACTTTTAAGTACAAAGGATATGGGTGAATTCTCATATCTCAGCCCGTTACATAGGCGGAAAAGCTTATATAACAAGACACTTCCAATTCTATAAACATGAAAATAAACCACTACTCATAAGATATCATTTGATGCCTACGAAAACAAAATTACTTCCTACCATGACCTTTGAGCTTGATATCATACATGTCATAAAAAGCTTCCAATTGCCTGGAAGATCGTAAATCTTATCCGCATAATCACCGTAATCATCTTCAAGCTCGTACCCACAACCTGTTGATGAGAGGAAATTAACCATAGGATTATCATCTGGAATCACCTCCTCCTCATCACTGTCTGAATCAACTATCTCTCCCACCTTGAAAAATGGGTTAACCCTCTTAGTAGAAGAAGTATTCGAAGAAAAAGAAGAACTAAGCTTAATTACTTGCCGCAACCTGCTCCTTCTCTTTCACATCACTCACAAGCGGTTCTTGTTTTTTTTTTCTCCCCGTAAGTAAATTTAATTCTCCTTTTTCATGTTTGTTTCGTTTTAAAATTTTGTGTTCATATTTTATTTATTGATTCTGTTAAATATTTATTTTCTGCTGCCCCCTTTTTTTCTGATAGAACTACTTCTCTACTACACAATGTCATGTTATCTATGCGAATAACTTGTTGATGAGTTATTTGTAAATCTACCTCCCAAATCTCTAATTCAGTGTAGACCTCTCTCGAAATCATGGTATTCTCGTATTGCTAGCTCTGACTTCATCAGCAAGCAAACTCTTCTCGTATTGCTAGCTCTGACGTAGAACGGAAGCATGTAATAAACCCAACAAGGGCTAATGATGTGTTTCATGATTTACCGAATCTATGAATAACACATACGAGCAAGTGAACTCGTCCGTTATAGAAAGATTATGATGGTAAGTCGGGATCGTTCGCAGGGATTTATGTGTGAATCGAGACGTAAGTGTTAAATCTACTAATAGTAAACCTAATGTACTAAAAAATAAGCAATAAAGGTGACAGTGAAAATTCAAATGATTAAACTACACTTGCTTAGACTAGTTTACTACTCTTGATAAGTATGATTCTGATAACTCTTCTTAACATGTTGGTTATGATAATTAGTTGGTGTTCTAATCTATTGTTCTTACAAGTTAAAACCTTCGTCAAGATTTTAGTTTATAAAAACAAGCATTAAGTTTAACCAATCAATTCAAGATCAATTCAAGTTTCCTAAGTTTGATTCACTTTAGTTTCATAAACTTAAACACAAAAACATTCTTTTGTTTTATCAAATTTTCTTAAGAAATGGTCAATACAAAAGGCAACCGATCATAGACAAAATGGCTACAATTGATTGTAAACGACTAATCTTTCGACCTATGAGGTAGTTTTCAATCAATCCAATTTGATAGACAAAAGCATTATTATTACAACCACAACTAAGTTTTTTTGTTTAACAAAAAATAATGGGTAAAAACAATCATTCATAGACAAATGATTATGACTAGTTAAATAACAATAAACCTTTCGACCTTTAGAATTACTAACAACTAGTCAAACTTGATTAACAAATGTCACTATGAAACTTAAGCATAATTGGATATTAGAATTAACTTGAAATTGAATTAAAACATGTTATCACAATCATATACAAATCATTATATAATAAGCATCATCTAAGCAAGTGCATAAAGGCACTTAGCCACACATAACAAACATCAACATAAACTCAGAATATTGGACATTAGAAAACATGATTAAAGTCTTACGATGATTGGAATAAGATTACAAATGATTAGGTAATGATACCAAATGTATTGGTATTGACTTCTTGATGGTTTGACTTCCAAATGTTGAATTCTTGGACCTCCAAAGTTTCTTGGACTTCTAAGGACGAAATTGAGAGCTTTTGAGAGAGTATTTGAGAGTGGTGATTAGAGAGTTGATTGGTAATTGTGTCTTCAAATGATTGCAAATGGCTCTATTTATACTACTTTTAAGGCCTAGGGTGTTTAATGCTTCAACTTGGCCAACAAGCAGAATAAAATAGCCTAGAATACTCAATGGAAGGGCCTAGAATCGTTTGGTGTAAGCTTGAATCTTAACAATGAAGAAATGGCAAGACAGGACACTCCAACCGATCGGCATAGAGTCCATCCGATCGGTTGGTCTTCGTTACCACCTCCAGCCGAATCGGATGCGGGTTGCATCCGATCGGATGGAGGTCTTCAGCAGTCACTTTCTTGGTCTTTTGGTGATTGGCTTGTTTCTTGTTTGTAGCTCTTTGTTCTTCATCCAAACTTGATGTTCTTCATCCAAACTTGATCTTTTCTTTTTCTTGGAACTTGGGATGCTGAATACTTGGATCTTCATTCTTTGAAATGCCTTTTAGTGTGGATCTTGACACGGAAATCTTCGTACAATCGTAAATCTTCCTTTATTCATCATTCTTTCACTTTTTCTTCCTTTTCCATATACTTGGCTACATATACTTTGCAAACATAGTTTGGTGCGATTAAGTAAAAAAAGCATATAAATATAACCAAATAATATACACAAAAGCACGAATAACTGATAAGGACTTATTTGGTACCTTTTTAAGGGGTCATTCAAGCCTAAAATCGAGTAAATATGATAAAATATTGCCTCAAATATTTTCTTTTTCAATTTTAGGTACTTAGGAAGATAATTCTGAAAATCGGCACTTTTGGAGCTTATTTAGACGAAAAAGTGAAGAAAGCGATGAAGTCGCGAAAAACCTGTCAGACAATAGTGTTTGACTGCGTCACATGCTACAACGTGATGGCGTCCCTTACAAAATCGGGATGGATTTCTAGTGTTAAGCTAACAAGTGACGCCTCAGAGAATTTTGAAGACTTTATAACCTGACGCCGTCAGGTGTTAAATGGAGGAGGGCGTCACATTTTAAGGTTACAAGAGACGACCCAAAAGAATTTTACAAGTGACGGCCTCAAATCCCTTGCCGACGCCGTCAGAGCGGCGATTTACACAGAAGAAACCCTAATTAGAGGCGAGTTGACGGCGTCAGAAGCTATAAGCTGACGCCGTCAGAGTTGTATTCCTATATATATTTTCGAATGTTTTCATTGTGAAAGGGTGACATCTTTGGAGAATAAACCCTAGTCGAATTTCAGCAGCTTTGTAAGGGTTTTTCAACCCCTGAACCTTATGTTTTATTGAAGATAAGTTATTTGTTTAATCATTCAATATGTGTATGTGTTGTTTGATTAATTGTTTATCTTTTCTTCAATCTATCATGCTAGCTTAAGTTTGTTTGTGTTTGCTTAGATCTAATGAAACCTAGTTATTGAATATTGAGTTGTTGTCTCTTGTTTAGTTGATTGTTATCGCGTTAGGTTAAGAAAACTGGCTGACCTCTTATATGTAACTAGCTTGAACGTCTTAAAAACAAAACTGTAGAGTGCACTATTGTTTTTGTTCGTTGTATTTATTGCGTGAATTGCGGCTTGCATATCCTAGAAAACTTAATGGATGTTAAGGGATTTAGGGGAGACTAATATTCATAGAGTTGGGGACTTTGGCACCTCCTCACGACGAATAATAAGGAATACGATGCTTCAACTAAAACAAGGACGTGACAATTCAACGAATCAATAGGAGATAACTAGGGAGTAATTAAATCTAAGTAAACACGTTTTTCCTATCATAAGAAGTTCACCAATTTACTTTTTCTTTTTTAGTTTAATTTTAGTTTTATAATTAGTTTTCAGGTTAGTTGATTAACAACTAATTCCTCCCACTCCTTCAAAACCGAGATTTTAATTGCTTTCTAAAAAATATAAAAATACAAAAAGAATCATCCCTCACCTCTAGACCTATCTCGTCATACATCTTGACCTAACGACACTATTCCTTTAGAGAAGATCAATCCCCCAGACCTACCTATACTACACTACAACGATCAGGTACACTGCCTGGAGGATTGCAAGCTTCTCAAGATCCCTTGAGAAGTAAAACCTTTTGCGTGGACGCAATCCTTGCATCAAGTTTTTGGCGCCGCTGCCGGGAAATAGTTATTGTTTAGGTTCAATTTCTACCTCGTTTAGGTCTACTCACTAGATTCCTATCATGTAAGATTTTTATTTTTTTTATTAGCTTTCTTTAGTCTATCTTTTCTTCGTTCCCTTTGTTCGTATCCCTTCATTCGCCATCATGGTGGGTGAAGCCATCTTTTAACCTATCAACCAATAACACCAAACTCCACCAAACCAACAACAACAACAGCAGCACCAAAACCCACCAATTAACCAAGATCCACCTCGAGCCCGTACTCTATGTGAGTACTCCCGACCAATTCACCAAGGCTATCGAAACACCATTGAGCTCCCTTAAAGAGCCAATGTGTATCCCTTGCGATCCGGCACCATCCGGTTGGTGCAAAACGGATGTGCATTCCATGGACTTCGTTCCAAAGATCCAAATATCTCAAGGATTTCCTAAAAATTGTAGATTCCATAGACCTTGATGTTGCAACCTAAGAGACGACACCGTTGCGTATCTTCCAATTCTCTCTACGTGACCAAGCTAGTCAATGGCTTGACCCTTTACCCCGCGGGATGCATCACATCTTGGGACGATCTCACCTCTCGTTTCCTTGCTCAATTCTTCCCACCGGGGAGAACTACGAAATTAAGGAACGACATCTTGATGTTCCAAAAATATTAAGGTGAAACTCTTTATGAGGCTTGGAATCGTTTCAAGGACTTACTCAAAAAAGTCCCTCATCATGGCATTGATATTTGGCTTAAAGTCCAAATTTTCTATGATCATGTCAACTATCTCACCAAGCATGCCATTGATCAAGCAGCCAGCGGTAAATTATGAGAGAAAGATGCTAAGGAATCATGGGACATCATCGATGAACTTGCCTTTTACAGTAACGAATCATGGGATGATCCTCGTGGTGTGAACAAAATGGTCAATGTAGTCTCGTCACTTGACAAAGCCTCCAACCTCTCCGAAGAAAAACTTTGTGAACTCGAAAAAAGGGTCGATTACCTACTCGAAAAACAAAGGAAATCGTTAAAACCCAATCAAGCGACGGTCAATTCCATCTCGAACCAAAAATCCATCCCTTTCTCTGAATCATCCCATAGAGAAAACACGGAATCTTTTCGAAAATACACACGTTCTCCTTCGCCACCCCGCGAACTTAATCCCAATTTTGAGGTTCGAATGAGAGAATATATGTCGGCACATTCTGAAAGGTTGGCTAAATTTGAAGAAGCCATCTATAAACAACGAGAGGATATGCAAGAGTGGATGGTGGAGATGATGAGCTTGCTTAAGGAATACACCAAGATGAAAGCTCTGGAAAATGTGTTGGTAAGAAAAGAAGGTAACGCTCCAATCACCAAATTTATCAATGCTATATCAATTTTCCACGAGGATGACAATGAGGTTGAAGGACAAGCAAGCAATGAGGTGAATGATGATGAGACCGATGTAAACATGGTCAATGCCAGAGATAGCGAATGCAAGGAAGTCATCAATTGTATGCTGTGTTTAAAAGAGGAGAAGAAGACAACCCGAGATGTAGCAAAAGGGTGTGAAAGGGAAATTGAGGAAACACCAAAGTCTCAACCTTTAGGTTATTACTTAAAACACGACATCAATAAGATAACTATTAATAAATGGATAAACAATTATAGGTATATCAACCCATCACGAAAAGCTTTTAAGGGAAAAATGGAATATGATACGTTACCCGCAGGACCCTTATACGAGAGTCTTCTTAAGAGGAAGGTAGCTAAGAAACAAATGGTTTATGGGAATTTTGAAATACCTTGTAGCATAGGTGATTTACAGTATATGAATGCATTAGGCGATCAAGGTTCTGAGGTAAACCTAATGCCTCTATCGACCTACCTTAAGTTGACTAGTGATAAACAGGCTAATACCAACGTTAGGTTATCCTTACACAATCACTCTTTTGTTTACCCTATAGGAATAGCAGAAGATATGTTGGTAAACGTAGCAAGTTTTATGTATTCGGTTGACTTTGTGATTGTTGATGATGAGGAAGATGAATATATGCCCTTAATCTTAGGAGCACCATTCCTTGCAACGGCAAGAGCTACCATCAAATGTGGAGATGGAGTAATTATACTTAAGGCGGGTAAAATTAAAATTACATTCCACATGGTTCCACGTTATATGAGTATGGTATACGCAAAATAGGAAACTTGACGTCAATTTTGCGACACCTCCTAATCACGTCAAGCAAAAAATCCTTTCATGGGAAGCAAGGATTAAGAATTACAAGGAACTTGAGACGGAGAATGAGAAATGGAAAGGTTGGGATTCTAAGGAGAAATACCCAGCGGGGCATCATTACTCCTTGTATAAGAATAGGAACGTTGAGAACGTGACGGAGGATGGAGTAACGTAATAGAGCATGAGTTTGAGTCTAGCTACAAGACTCGTTAATAAAGAAAATCGCTTCTTGGGAGGCAACCCAAGCTTTCTAATTGTTTGTGTGTTTGTTTTTATTTTGTTTGATTTCATATATATGCTCCATCTTTATTTGTATATATTTCATGTTTCGAATATAATTTGGGAAGATCATATTTGTTTATAAGAACGAATTCGACCATGAAAGATAACAAGTAATGATTAGCATATATTTATGTGATTGTTTCGAGTCAAATGCTTGTATCGAGTCACAATGAATGTTCTGCAGTTTTTCCAGGTTGTAATACTCAGATTTTTCCAGAAACAAAACGTAAAAATAGTATCAGGTCATACCTGACGACGTCAGGCTTAACACCCGACGGCGTCAGGCACTACAGCAGCACAATTTTCTAGATTTTTGTTTTTCTGATGAAATTTAAATTTACAGGAATCTGTAGACATTTATTTTGCAAGCATTATATCTTACTTTGCTTTCTAGTTTAGTTTTAGTATATATAGTGTTTACCACCGATTTTATGCGAGATTTTGTGTTTCGTTTTCTTAGTAAATTACAAGTTATATTGGACAAGAAGACGAAAGTATACATTGGAAGTAAAGCTTATCATGTTTGTTTTCTTGGAGGAAGATCTAACCATGTTTTCACATCGTTCATGCCGAGCAAATTAGGGGAGTATTGGTTTCTTTCTCTATTTTATTTTCCCGTTATCATAACATTAATACTTTTCAAGAACATTGGAGACAATGTTCAATTTAAGTGTAGGGAGGGTAAAATGGGATACCTTATAAGCTATAACTTCGCTTGATATTTGTTTTGTCTTAGATTAAATGTGTAATAAAACTAAGAAAGATACTTGTTAGGGCAATTTTAGCACCGAATTTAATTTTTTTTTACAACATATATGAGTGAAACTTTAGTTTTAATAAGCGTCTCATGGATAGGAATTATATAGATAGCACAAAAACCCTTCCACTCAAAAATTTCCACCCAAAAAATGTTAGGTTCGCCTTTAGATATATAAGAAAAAGCATTCACCTTTAATGCTTATGAGTGTATCGGTACTATATAGATGCTAGAACTTGCGTTTGTGATGCATCCCAAGACCGCTAGTGAGACTACATTCGTGTTGTTAGGATTTACTAAATGATAAGAGGCATTAGGATAACCCTTGTTTTAAACATGTAGTATAATTACGTTGGCTTCATTGGTCAAGTAATTTCCCACACCTTTGCGATGTACTCATCTTTAGTACATGATACACCTAGTACACCCCTTAGAGCCTATCTTTTTCGCGGTTCTCGTGATATTTCGGTGGATTCCGAAATAATAATGAAGAACATTGTTTACAATCTACCCCCAAATATACACCCAAATCGCCTTAGCCTACCTTGTTGCACTCATATTTAGTGCATTATTGTTACAACATATATGTTTAAACTCCTTTGTTAATTGTCTAATCGGTTACATGGTTGCTAAGTTGAGTCATATCTTGTAAATACAGTTTTGGGATGATTAGGACTCATGGATAAAAGTACTAGTTGTTATGGAGTAATGGGGAAGAACGTCAATGATTATTACCCCCATATGTGCGTTAATGTTTAAAGTACTCCAAGTGTTTTGATTTTCTTAATTCGGGTCATTAGTTAGTTATGTGTAAAGTATGTAAAAGTTCAAGTGTAGGTAGGTTGCAAGATCCCTTGGATGTATTATTTTGGATGGTAGGGCAAGAGTGTATGAAAAAAAAAAATACAAGAGAGAAAACATACGGACTACCATCTCGTTTCTTTTATTTTTGTTTGAGTCAAGATAGTGTCAAGAAAAATACAAAAAGAGTTAGTAGTTAGCGAGTCAAGTCGAGTCTTGGCTTAGCAATGCCTCATTATACATGTAATTGACCAAGATAATTGACTTGCCTCTAGTAAAATTCCCTTCATCCAACAAACCGTGTTTATCATACCCTTACACCTAACGTTACAACCCTTTAAAAGACCTCTTTGATAGTTTATCCTATGTGCTTACGCCAAAGTGGTGGAGGTTTTTTATCCGTTCCCAAGCCTATGGTAATCTATGTGCTAGGACAGGAAGAGAGTGTTTCAATTTCAACTTTTCCATATGTGATATAACTTTATACACCCGAGAGATGTGAGAATCCAAACACTTTATGTGAGGTGCTATTATATAATTTCCATGCTTATTTTGACTAACGTGGAACGATTGTATGTTGTAATTACTTTTTTATTAATGATAAATGACCCCTAACTTGTAAATTGATTAGAATAAAAGCTCATTTGCTTGGGGACAAGCAAATCCCAAATGTAGGGATATTTGATAAGGATTTATTTGGTACCTTTTTAAGGGGTCATTTAAGCCTAAAATCGAGTAAATATGATCAAATATTGCCTCAAATCGTTTCTTTTTGTATTTTAGGTACTTGGGACGAGAATTCTGGAAATCGGCACTTTTGAAGCATATTTAGACGAAAAAGTGAAAAAAACGACGAAGTCGCGAAAAACCTGTCAGACAACAGTGTCTGAAGGCGTCACATGCTACAACATGACACCGTCCCTTACAAAATCAAGATGGATTTCTAGTGTTAAGCTAACAAGTGACGCCTCAGAGAATTTTGAAGACTTTATAACCTGACGCCTTCAGGTGTTAAATGGAGGAGGGTTTCTAGTGTTAAGCTAACAAGAGATGGCCTAGAAGAATTTTACAAGCGACGACCTCAAATCCCTTGCTGACGACGTCAGAGCGGCGATTTACACAGATGAAACCCTAATTCAAGGAGAGTTGACGGCGTCAGAAGCTATAAGCTGACGCCGTCAGAGTTGTATTCCTATATATATATTTTCGAATGTTTTCATTGTGAAAGGGTGACATCTTTGGAGAATAAACCCTAGTCGAATTTCAGCAGCTTTGTAAGGGTTTTTCAACCCCTGAACCTTATGCTTTATTGAAGATAAGTTATTCGTTTTATCATTCAATATGTCTATGTGTTGTTTGATTAATTGTTTATCTTTTCTTCAATCTATCATGCTAGCTTAAGTTTGTTTGTGTTTTCTTAGATCTAATGAAACCTAGTTATTGAATATTGAGTTGTTGTCTCTTGTTTAGTTGATTGTTATCGCGTTCGGTTAAGAAAACTGGCTGACCTCTTATAGGTAACTAGCTTGAACGTCTTAAAAACGCAACCGTAGAATGCACTATTGGTTTTGTTCCTTGTATTTATTGCGTGAATTGCGGCTTGTAGATCATAGAAAACTTAATGGATGTTAAGGGATTTAGGGGAGACTAATATTCATAGAGTTGGGGACTTCGGCACCTCCCCATGACCAATAATAAGGAATACGACGCTTCAACTAAAACAAACACGCTTTTCCTATCATAAGAAGTTCACGAATTTACTTTTTCTTGTTTTTAGTTTAATTTTAGTTTTATAAATAGTTTTTGGGTTAGTTTATTAACAACTAATTCCGCCCACTCCTTCAAAATTGAGATTTTAATTGCTTTCTAAAAAATATAAAAATACAAAAAGAATCATCCCTCACATATAGACCTATCTCGTCATACATCTTTACCTAACGATATTATTCCCCTAGAGAACGATTAATCCCCCGGACCTACCTATACTACACTAAAACGATCAGGTAAACTGCCTAGAGGATTGCAAGCTTCTCAAGATCCCTTGAGAAGTAAAACCTTTTGCGTAGACGCAATCCTCTCATCAATAACGCTACTAAAAACATGTACAATTTGAGCGTTATCAAATTCCCCCAAACTTGAACTTTGCTTGCCCTCAAGCAAAACTAGAAGTAAAAATAGTTATCCACATGGTACACAAGTATGTTTAAGAAAAATGTGATGCAAATCCACCAAGTATAAGTACAAGTTAGATTCATCATTTTAAGCTTTTACGGTGAAGAATCGAGATGTTTGACAATACCCTCATGACTTTCTTGCTTGATGAACATTACTAATCACCTGACGAAAAAGGAATGAAATATAATTCACTCAAACACTCATTTATTTAGTTGGTTGAGTATATAAGAGAAATCACACTCATTGCTCAATCATGATCTAAATATTACCATAGGCTTGTACAAGAAACAAAACTTCACCGACATGGCGTGAGCACCAAGTATGCATATCAAAGAGGTCTTTTATTCGGGTTATAATGTTTGGCTAAAGGGTTTATAAGACTTATTTGCAAACATCTTATGCAAAACATCGTAGATCGCTGGCGCGAACTCTTGATTTATCAAACAACGGATGGTCATTAAGGTGGTAAACCTTAGTTCGCTAGCGTGTTATCTGATTCCTCAAGAACTTGGATGGTCACTAAAAGGTCAATGCACTTGATATTCTCACAAAGCCAAAAGGTAGGGATAAGGCATGGGATTTGTTTAGAAAAGGTGAAAAATAAAGAATGTACAAAATAGCCGAAGTCTACAAACCAAATGTTGCTAGCTAGTTCAAACCATTATCATATAACTTCGGGAACTCCATACTTGATCGTTCAATACACTATTTCATAGCTCATTTGCTATTCTTGTCACCTTATAATTGCGATGACTTTTATTTTTTATTTTTTATTATTTTTTTATTTTTTTTATTTTTTTTTGAACATAAACTCCAATCGTCATCTTATAGTTGCGATGACTTATCTTTGAATTCATTTCGATCATTGCTTATGGAGTTTGCAACTTTCTTCAGACTTTAATGATTTCCCACATAACATCTGTGGAAAACTAGAAGGGGAGTTGAATAGTTTTACGTCTTTTTAATTTATTATAAAAGCTTTGTTTACTTTTAAAAACTTAGATTCAAGTTTGTTAAAACTTAAATCTTATTATTAGTTATATATGTATTCTTTTAAATTGATTGTAAATGTTTTGGTTTCTTGAATGGATTTTCAAATTGATCTTTATGTGAAGTCGATCTCTAATAAATACTAGCAGTTATATAATCCTATGTGTATGAATGTAATGACGATATAAGTAAAGTAAATAAGGTATGGAAAGATCTAACCGAGACACGAGAGATTTATAGTGGTTCGGCTACAAGGACACATTCCTTGCCTTACTCCACTCCCCGAGCACCGAGCTCGAGAGTTTTCTTCACAACTTCAATAAGCTCCCTTATGGCGGAGAAAACCTTACACGACTTTGGCTTACACCGGCTTAACGACACAAAGCTAAATGTCGAGTTCTAATCGTAGCTAGAACCAATCTCACAACTTCACAGCACAACTTGTACACAACTTATTCACGACGACTTCACGACTTCAACACAATGGCTTCACGACTTCTACACAACGGCTTCACGAATTTTACACGACGACTTCACAACTCCTAAGCTACGGCTTCACGACCACGACTTCACACCTTCTAAGCTACGGCTTCACGACCACGACTTCACAACTTCTAAGCTACGGCTTCACGACCAAGACTTCACAACTTCAACACGACCGCTTCACAACTCCTATGCTACGGCTTCACGACTTCAACACTAGGACTTCACGACCAGGACTTCACAACTTCTAAACTATGGCTTCACAACTTCTACATGATGACTTCAAAACTTCTAAGCAACGGCTTCACGACTTCTACATGATGACTTCACAACTTCTAAGCAACGGCTTCACGACTTCTACACCACGGCTTCACAACTTCTACACCACGGCTTTACAACTTCTACATGACTTCTTTACACCACAACAACTTATACACCTTCTTCACTACTTACACACTATACATATCTAGTCACTTATGTTCACCCACACCTTATACACAAATGAATGAATGATATACAAGGTATACAAAACAAACAACTTGAATAACAAGATGCTACTAAGTTGTAATACTTCTAGTTTTGATTGATAGAAGTATTCTTCTTTTTCACTTGGATGGTGGAAGCTTGGATCACTTAGAAACCAATGCTTAAGATTACATGATCAAAGGTTTTTTTTTGAAGATATGAAATGAGATCTATAACAGAAAGTTTTAGTGCAAAAGGGTGAGTAAAAATCCAGGAGAAGGCTGGTATTTATAGGAGAAAAACTGGACAGCTGGAGGCCTACTGGAGCGGGGGCGGTCCCCTTAATTATTAAGGGGGCCGCCTAGCAAAATTAAGGGGGCCGCCCCTACTGAACGTTGGCCAATTTTGTCCTTTTGTGGGGAAGGTTTTTCTGGAACATTTTAACTGATTTTGGTTAAAAATTTGAATTCATATTGTTATAAAAGATTAAACATTTTTATTTAATGCCAAAAATGTTTTTCAAAAATATATAAAATGTTTTTGATGTTTTATAAAAAATCTAGTTTTTAAGAAAATGTTCCTTTGATCATATAATGCATTAAGCATTAGTTCATTCATACCTTAAGTGATTTTAGTTGTAGAAGTGAATATTTACAACTAAGTACTTATTTAATTTATAAGTTTATGTTTTAATGAGTTTAGATTTTATGATCATCAAAACATAGAGATATGAATAAATATTGATAATGTTTTTAGGCATTTATTTATGTCAACAATCTCCCCCTTTTTTGATGATTACAAAACCTAAACTCATTAAACCAAAAAGTTTATTTTTGGACAAGTATTTAGTGAGTTTACCTTCACTTCTCCCCCTTTTTGTAGAATCAAAAAGGTTAAGCCGACAAAATTCAAACGTGAAGTTTGTCGGGACGAAAACTCTCCCTTGATGTGTACTCCCCCTCATTTGGGGTACCAAGGAATCGATATATGGAATACTTGCAAGAAAAATATTAGAAGCACAAGCATATATATAGCAAAAATAAGCATGCATATAAAGACATTCATTAAAAATGTTGTGTATCAATATACAACCATCCAAGATTATATTCAATCCTACATTAGCTAGTAAGTAATGCAATCTACATAATCATTCTAGGAGTACATGATCTTCCATGGGGCTTGCACACAAAATGGTTTGAAAAATTATTTTTGATTAAGCATTGCATATGCTTAATTTGGTCAGAATGAAGGTGGTGGTAGTGTAGTGGGTGAAAATGATGGAGGTTGTGGTGGAGGTTGGTTGTTAAGCATGTGTTCAAGGGATGAAAGCATGTAGTATATCTCATCTCTAAGACCAAAGATGATGGTTCGGTTGTGGATGTGGTGGTATTGGTGATGATGAGAAATGAGCATCAAGAGGTGTTATTGGTGATATGGAAATGACAAGTTGGGTGAATGGAGGTTCTTGAGTAGGAGGTGGAGTTAATGCTCTTGATGGTGGTGATGAAAGGTGTGAGTTGATGTAGTTATTGATGGATGAAGTGGAAGGTATGGATGAAGATGTTGTGCCATGAGTGAAGGGTGTTTTTGATGGTGCATTTGGTGCACTTGGGGATTAACATTGAGGTGGTGGTGATGGAGTTTTGGTGTCTTAGAGATGATTTTGGTGATAGCATGGTGAATGAAAATGGGTGTTTGATGGAGGTGATGGTTGATTTAGGTAAGGTTTGGGCTAGATAAAAGGGGTCGCAAGATGCAAAAGAAAACAGTAAATTTTACTGCCCAGATGGCCGGTCCCCTTAATTGTAGGCCGGCCCCCTTAAAATTAAGGGGACCGCCTAGGGAATTAAGGGGGCCGCCCATCTGGTGTTTTCCCAGACGATCAAATTTGAAAAATTTCCAGAAAAGGGTCATTTTTAGGGTATTTTTGTAGCAAGCTCCATTTGAATCATGTACATCAAGAATGATTAAATAGTGACATAAACATGTTAATTACGCATGCATACATTTAAAACATATTATGGAATAAGCATGTTATTAATCATCAAGCATGTATATATATCATGATATCAAGTATACAAGCAATAAGCATAACAATCATATATTAAAGACAAGAAATAAAGCATTCATTAGTTGAAAATAATTATGTTAAAAACATAATTATTGATACAACACATATTTTGCTTATAGCATGCAATAAGTAGAAAATTTTAAATTGCCTAAGAGATCCATTGGACTTGCTTGAGACATGAAAACTTGGATTATTTTGGATGGATGATGGTAAAGAGGGGGTAAAAAATGTTGGATTAATGAGGTTGTAAGTTTGGGTGTATGGATGTTGGAGAGAGTGTTGATAGAGGAATTGGAGGTGGAGAGCTTGGACTTGACCATGTTGAATGAGGGTTTTGATGTTGTTCAAGTGGTGGTGTTGGATTAGATCTAGTGAGAAGAAACTCAATCCAAGTGAGACGCTCATTTAAGGTGATGGTTTAATTTTGGAGAAAGATGCAACAAGGACTATTGTTGACATGTTTCTCAATTTGACTCAAGTGATGTGATAATGATGGTGAGATGGATGGTGACGATGGTAATGATGGTTTGATTTTGGAGAAAGATGCAACAAGGACAATTGTTGACATGTTTCTCAATTTGACTCAAGTGATGTGGTGATGATGGTAATGATGGTGAGATAGATGGTGATGGGTCTAAGTTGCTTTGAGCAAGGTGCAAAGCAAGGAGAGCATTAAGCTCATGGGCTTCCTTGAGTTCTTCAATGAACTTCAAGTGTTGAGTGGAAGGTGATGATGATGGAGAGTGGTTGTTATTTGGTGGAGGTGGTGGTGACACTTTTGGTGGTGGAGACATTTGTGAACTTGGGTAATTATGAGTGAATGAAGGTGGACATATGGATGATTGGTTATGTGTGTGAAAGGGTTCATTAGGATGAGGTTTAGGTGTTGGTTGAGTTTAAACAACATCATTTGTTGGGTTATGGCAAATGTCAAGCTTCCTCCTCCAAATAGGTATTTATGGTGTAGTGATGATGTGATTGTGGAAGGTAAATTTTGGTGGATGGTTTGTGACAAAATGTATTTGTGAATTTTGGGAAGTATAGGATAAAATGGGCTTAAAAATAGAAAAAGGGAGCAGCACCTTCGACCATCAAATGGCCGGTCCCCTTAAATATTAAGGGGGCCGCCCATCTGCTGATTTCCAGGTTACTGGAAATGGGTTTTTGGCAGAAAATTGTTGAAAGGGTTGTGTTTTTGAGTTTAGCTTCAAGCAAGTCCAACTTCTTTTTGAGGTAATTTAAAGTTTAGTAACTTATGTATGCTAAGCACATTCAATTAAGCAATTTTAATTATCATGCAACCTACTCATTTACCAAGAAGCATATATGTATATATGAACAAGAAAACAACATATAATTACCAAGTAATTCATACTACTATTATTATGACGATTAATTAGCTAGTTAATTAATCCTAACAAGTGTCTATGTGATGGGAATTTTGTGATAGCATGGATTTCTAGACTTGGATCAAGCATGATTTGAGTAAGGTTTTTGGGCATTATTCAACAATGTTTGAAAGTAGGTTTTATTTGAGTATGAAAATTATTTCACCAAGGTAGATTTGAATTTGTTTCAGAATGTTTTTATAAGGAAATAAAAAGAAGTTGTTACACTTTTTAGTTTTGATAAAAACATGTTTAATAGAGAAGTGACATAATCTTTTTGAAAAATCATTTTCCAAAATATGAAGATTTTCATTTTTAAAAGGAGTTGTTAAAAAAAATCTCATGCTTGATTGATTAAGGCTATTGTCTCATGCTATCCTTTTCAATAAATTATGCGATTTAAACGATAGTGATGACTAAATATTGTATGTTCGATAAAGAACATTTTATTTAATGCCTAGGAGAATTAACTTAAGGTTTTCTAGTTTATTAGCAAGTAATATAACTAGTAGTGTGAGAGCAAAGCAACCTATAAACTAAGCATATCTTAAGGCAGTGATTATCATAACTATATGCAAGAAGTAACTACTCAGGAAAGTTTAAAAAGAAGACTTATCTCAGGTCCAGTATTTCTTCATGATATGAGGTAGTAAATATTAGATGAGTATCACTTCGTTCCATCCTCATTTTTGTAGATAAATAAGTCTTCATGCGCGTGTTTTGAATATGAGTAGGTTAACGCAAGATTTGAGTTACATTCCATTTTGCGTTCATTACCTAATCAAATAAAACAGCTTGGTACCCAGATTCTCATGGGTCCGAGATGATTAGTTGGGGACATCCATTGCGTTTATATGCACGTGGAGAAGATGTCACCAAGAAGTACAAGAATTCCATGACAGTTTGTTTTGAAGAACAAACAATGGATTTCTTGATTTATAAATTATAATCACAGTAAATAGCCTTATATCTAAATTTCTCTACTAGGTTTTTTAATTATAATTTGTTTTGATTTACTTGTTGAAGAGTTATCCGAATTAAATCCTAAACCTGTTTTATCATTGAATGACTTTTGACAACTTAGTAAGAGTTTAAGAGATTTGGAGCTTTCTTCAAATTCAGCTAATATTTTTGCTCTTTCATTTAATCTTTTAATTTCAAGTTTATAATCTTGACATATTTTGCATTCTAGATCAATTTCAATATTACTTTCAAGTCTAGACATTTTATCTTCTAAAATTATTTCTTTTTCAAAATTACTTTCAAAAGATTTTGATAATTTATGTTTAGAAATAGTTTTTAGATCTATGTTGCAAAAATATTTAAAATCATTTTCTAGTTTTGAAAATTCTAAAATGAATGGATCATAACAAAAATGTTCGGTTTCGTATTGTACCTTATTTGGAGTTTTATCTAGTTTGCATTCGTCACATACCGGATGGTGATCTTTTCCTTCGTCTGTGTCACTCTATGATGTTGGGTTGAGTTCACTTTGGAATTGATTCATGTAGTCTTCATCGTTAATACCTTCATTAACAACATTTGATCTAGTAGCACATGTATCTATTGTATCTAAATGTTTATCTATTAAATTTTCTAAAATGACTAATTCATGTACAAGATCAAAATCCTCATCTTTGGCTTGACATTTTTCTTGATGAAAGTTTAAGAGATTTTTCCAAATATCATTTGCCGTTTTACAAAAAGATATTCTTTCATATTCAACTTTCGTCAAGGTTTTGTAAATAATTATTTTAGCTTCATTATTTTTGTTATTCTTTATTTTTAAATAATCATTTTGAGTTTAAAAATCCGTTTTTTTTCGACTTTCAAATTTTGCTTTTGTTGGTTGAAAATCACCAATCGAAATGACATGCCAAAGATCCAGATCAATTGATTTCACATAATTTTCAAATTTATTTTTCCATTCAAGAAAAGTATAGTTTTCAAATAGCGGTGGTGTTTGCAAAAATTCCCCTTCTAAATATTTTTCGGATTCCATAGATCATTTCAAGTTTTAAAATACAGTATATTTTAAAGATCTTGATTGACGTGGCTCCTGATACCAATTGTGGAAAACTAGAAAGGGGTTGAATAGTTTTACGTCTTTTTAATTTGTTATAAAAGCTTTGTTTACTTTTAAAAACCTAGATTCAAGTTTGTTAAAACTTAAATCTTATTATTAGTTATATATGTATTCTTTTAAATTGATTGTAAATGTTTTGGTTTCTTGAATGGATTTTCAAATTGATCTTTATGTGAAGTCGATCTCTAATAAATACTAGCAGTTATATAATCCTATGTGTATGAATGTAATGACGATATAAGTAAAGTAAATAAGGTATGGAAAGATCTAACCGAGACACGAGAGATTTATAGTAGTTCGGCTACAAGGACACCTTCCTTGCCCTACTCCACTCCCCGAGCACCGAGCTCGAGAGTTTTCTTCACAACTTCAATAAGCTCCCTTATGGCGGAGAAAACCTTACACGACTTTGGCTTACACCGGCTTAACGACACAAAGCTAAATGTCGAGTTCTAATCGTAGCTAGAACCAATCTCACAACTTCACAACACAACTTGTACACAACTTATTCACGACGACTTCACGACTTCAACACAATGGCTTCACGACTTCTACACAACGGCTTCACGAATTTTACACGACGACTTCACAACTCCTAAGCTACGGCTTCACGACCACGACTTCACACCTTCTAAGCTACGGCTTCACGACCACGACTTCACAACTTCTAAGCTACGGCTTCACGACCAAGACTTCACAACTTCAACATGACCGCTTCACAACTCCTATGCTACGGCTTCACGACTTCAACACTAGGACTTCACGACTAGGACTTCACAACTTCTAAACTATGGCTTCACAACTTCTACATGACGACTTCATAATTTCTAAGCAACGGCTTCACGACTTCTACATGATGACTTCACAACTTCTAAGCAACGGCTTCACGACTTCTACATGATGACTTCACAACTTCTAAGCAACGGCTTCACGACTTCTACATGATGACTTCACAACTTCTAAGCAACGGCTTCACGACTTCTACACCACGGCTTCACAACTTCTACACCACGGCTTTACAACTTCTACATGACTTCTTTACACCACAACAACTTATACACCTTCTTCACTACTTACACACTATACATATCTAGTCACTTATGTTCACCTACACCTTATACACAAATGAATGAATGATATACAAGGTATACAAAACAAACAACTTGAATAACAAGATGCTACTAAGTTGTAATACTTCTAGTTTTGATTGATAGAAGTATTCTTCTTTTGCACTTGGATGGTGGAAGCTTGGATCACTTAGAAACCAATGCTTAAGATTACATGATCAAAGGTTTTTTTTTTGAAGATATGAAATGAGATCTATAACAGAAAGTTTTAGTGCAAAAGGGTGAGTAAAAATCCAGGAGAAGGCTGGTATTTATAGGAGAAAAACTGGACAGCTGGAGGCCTACTGGAGGGCTAGGGGGTGGTCCCCTTAATTATTAAGGGGGCTGCCTAGAAAAATTAAGGGGGCCGCCCCTACTGAACATTGGCCAATTTTGTCCTTTTGTGGGGAAGGTTTTTCTGGAACATTTTAACTGATTTTGGTTAAAAATTTGAATTCATATTTTTATAAAAGATTAAACATTTTTATTTAATGCCAAAAATGTTTTTCAAAAATATATAAAATGTTTTTGATGTTTTATAAAAAATCTAGTTTTTAAGAAAATGTTCCTTTAATCATATAAAGCATTAAGCATTAGTTCATTCATACCTTAAGTGATTTTAGTTGTAGAAGTGAATATTTACAACTAAGTACTTATTTAATTTATAAGTTTATGTTTTAATGAGTTTAGATTTTGTGATCATCAAAACATAGAGATATGAATAAATATTGATAATGTTTTTAGGCATTTATTCATGTCAACAACATCCATCTTGCCATGTAGTTAGCAACCAACCAAGACTTGACTAAAGGTAAGGCTAGGCTAAAAAGGTGTAAAATCTTTTTGTGTATATATATATATATATATATATATATATATATATATATTATTATATTATATATATTTATATATATATATTACTATTCTTTTGATTTATGAAAAGAAAATATTGGCTTCGAAGGTGTAACTAGGGGTATCTAGCGTTAAAGATGAACGCTAACAAATGGGTTCATATTGGTGGTTAACTAGCGAGTGTAGCTAGCTAAATATCAACATGGAAGGCTATTTTGGGTTAAATCCAAAGGTTGCCTCTTATCACGCATATACGCTTATATCACACAAAATGTGATCTCATAGCAGTCTAGTAATGATTTGTTGGGAATTAAATATTCAAGAAGATTAATATCGGGTTCTGCTCAAGAAATACTCTTAAGTATCATTCTAATACTAGATTCTACTGCTAGCGTTAAACATTCTACTGCTGAATGATTCTGCTGCTGGTGAAGAACTTTCTACTCCTAAGTGGATATCTATCGAAGTATTCTGCTGCTGAGTAGATAAGTATACAAAGATATTATGTGTATTAAAGTCAACAATACACGGTAGATAATATCTTTAGACAAAGTGTTCAGTAACAAGTTGTATATTCAGATACATGTTGTATCTTAGTTACTGACACACATAAGATAAGTTTGCATGTGTTCGACTTGTCTTATTAACTTTGTAAAGATCTTTCTTGTGCTATAAAAGAAAGATCTTAGACTTAGATATTGTGTGTGAAATTGTATGTGCTTAATTCATATGCTAAGTGGATATCTATCGAAGTATTCTGCTGCTGAGTAGATAAGTATACAAAGATATAAAGTGTATTAAAGTCAACAATACACGGTAGATAATATCTTTAGACAAAGTGTTCAGTAACAAGTTGTATATTCAGATACATGTTGTATCTTAGTTACTGACACACATAAGATAAGTTTGCATGTGTTCGACTTGTCTTATTAACTTTGTAAAGATCTTTCTTGTGCTATAAAAGAAAGAACTTAGACTTAGATATTGTGTGTGAAATTGTATGTGCTTAATTCATATGCTTAGAACAACTAAACTAGAACAATATCACAAGTCATAGAAAAATTAAGATTCAAGGTTTTGTAACCCTAGTGATAGTGAAGATCACTTGTATTATCTTGAATAATATTGAATCATTTGGTGATAACTTTCTTTGTTCATTGTTCTATAACAAACATCACTGTTCCATTTCCATAACCAAATTACCTTCTAAGTGTGGTTAAGTAGATTCCGCATACTTAATCATATTAACTCAATATATCATATACATACGTAACAAAGGTTTAACACCCTCTAAAGTGTTTCGATCAACCTATCAATTGGTATCAGAGCAAGGCTGATATAGTAGATTTAGAAGAAGAAGTTGAAGAAATGGACGTACAAGATACTCAGGCTACAAATGTTGCTGCAAAGTTGCCCATGTTCAAACATAATGAATTTGAGTTATAGAGGTTAAGAATTGCGCAATATTTTATGGTTCAAGATTATGCTCTTTGGGATATCATTATGTATGGTGATTCTCTTACACTAGGTTATACATATGTTATTCTTGAAGACAAAACATATAGAAAAAGAAATACTAGACCAGTTACCGGTGATGAAAGGATACAGAAGAGAAATGATCAAAAAGCAAGAAATTTGTTGCTTATGACCATTCCTGGTGAACAGATGCTATCCTTTAGCAAGTATCCTGATGCAAAAACTCTTTCTGAAGAGATTTGTGCATGGTTTGGTGGTAATGAAACTACCAAGAAAACACAGAAGACATTGTTGAAACAACAATTTGAAAACTTTAGTTCAAATAGCAATGAATCACTTGATAAGCTGTTCTCTAGATTACATAAGCTTGTCTGTCAGTTAGCTGTGTTGGGGGTTAAGATAGCCAAGGAAGATTCAACATGAAGTTTTTGAGAAGCTACCTGATGAGTTCCATATCATGTGGTTGTCTGGATGAACAAACAGACATTGAAACCATGAAACTCAATGATTTGTACAACAACTTCAAAATTGTTGAACAAAGTTAAAGAAGTCTGGAAACTATAGTACTAGTTCTGGGAATGTGGCACTCTTGTCATCTCCTAGTATTAGTAAGTCAGAAGAGGTAGATGAAGATGCAGGTGTTTCTACTGCTAACTATGGTGGTCCTACTGCTAGTTCACAAAAGAATGCTGCTGGACTTGGAGATCCAGCATATATGTATCATGTCTAGTCAAACTAGTGGTTCTCTTTAACTCATGAGATCTTGATCAGTTGGTGATTTAATGATTTGAAGAGATGGACATCAAATGCAGTTGCTTTACTTAGCATGAGGGTAAGAAGTTCTGGCATGAACAGGTAAGCAGATTACCATTGATGGTAATGAAACTGCTGGGTTTGATAAGAAGAAAGTAGAGTGTTTCAACTGTCACAGGTTAGGACACTTTGCTAAAGAATGTAGAAACCAAAGGAAGCAGGATAATAGAAGCACATGGTATAGGCAAGAGAAGAAGAAGGAAGTCACAGTGGAAGAGCCAAGGGCTATGCTAGCCATAGATGGTGTTAACTATAATTGGAGCTTCATGGCTAATGAGGAGGAAGTACCAAAAGAAGCTGCAATGGTGGCCACTGAGACTCACTAATGGCCTTTTCTGATTCAGAGGTAAATTCCATAATTAAATGTACTGAATCATGCTCTGCTCTTAAAGCTTATGAAGATCTTAAAAAGAGATTTGATGATCAACTAGAACAGTTATATGATGCATTAGCTAATTTAGCTAATCATAAAAGAGGTCTAGCTGTTCTTGAAAAAAAAATCTTGCATTTTCAAGGAAATGAATCCAGGTTTACTGATGACATGAATGCACTAAAAAGAAACATAGAATTCAAAGATGTGTATATTACTAAACTGAATAAATCCTTAGCAGATCACAAAAATAAAAGTGAAAATGTTAAGATAACAGTAGATGCTTTAGCTCATGCCTCAAATGGAATTAACAAAATTTGGGAAGCTCAAGTAATCAATAAAGCTAGATCTGGTGTAGGATACAAGTCTGTTCCTCCACCATACAGAGGTGTTCCTTCACCTCTAGGTATTGACCTAGCATACACAGTATTTGCTGAGTTTCAAGAACCAATAATGGAATATGGTTCTAAGTCTACTGAGAGTCCTAAGGTAGAGAAAGTAAGTGAGAGTTTATCTAAAACTTCACTTTCTGAGGACAAGGTGTCCTCTGATAGGAAATCAGATGCTATAGTTGTTGAGTAATGTACAACTGATAGTGATGATGAACAGGTTATGTCTAAACCTGAAGTAGTTAAGAAAGCAGGAACAAGGGTTCCTAAAGTGATAAAAAAGGATACTGTTAAGCCTAGAACAAACATTAAACATGTTAGGCAACCAGTTAAATATTGTGAACAATATAGATCCACTAGCAAGCCCAGAGGTAACCAAAGAAATTGGAATGGCCTCAAGTCTAACCAATTAGGTGATGACTTTTTCTTTTATAATAAAGCTTGTTACACATGTGGTAGTTTTGATCATCTTGCAGCTTTCTGTAACAAATGGGTATCTGGGTATGAAAACAATAGGGTGAATTTCAAAAGGCAAATTCCTTAAACTCACTTTCACTCTAGTTCTAATTTTAATAGAATAAAACCTAGAGCAGTTTCAAAAGCAGTTTCTGCTGCTAGACCATTTATGACTGTTAACCCAAGACCAACTGTTAAATATGCAAAATCATTTTACAAAAATGCATTAAAAACTGTTAAAAGGCCCATTCAATCAAAAGCAGTGGTCCAAAAACAAGTTTGGAAACCAAAGGGAACAACTACAAAGCTAGTAGTTTCTACTGCTAAGCATGTAGTTCATACTACTGCTAGGGAAAATCGGGAAAATGCTGTTAAGGCCTCAGCATGTTGGGTTCTTAAATCCAATGTTGCATCAACTGTTCTTAAAAGATTACATTTTATTGATGCAAGAGGCAGATCCAAGTCAGTAATAGCTTGGGTCCCCCAAGGAAACTAATACTCCTTATTACTGTGCAGGAACATTCAACTGATAAACAAGAGGATCAAGGATACTCAGATAGTGGATGTTCAAGGCACATGACAGGCAACAAGTCTTATCTCTCAGATTTTCAATCAATAGATGGAGGCTATGTTACCTTTGGAGGAGGTATTGGTGGTAAAATTTCCGGTAAAGGTACAATTAAAACTGGAAATTTAGATTTTGAAGATGTGTTCTATGTGCAAGAGCTTAAGTATAACCTTTTTAGTGTCTCACAAATGTGTGATAAAAAGAACAGATTTCTTTTTTGTGACACTGAATGTCTTGTGCTTTCTCCAGATTTTAAGATGCCTGATGAAAGTCAAGTACTTCTTAAAATTCCTAGAAAGGGCAATATGTACAGTGTTGATATGAAGAACATTGTTCCTAAAAAGGCTTTAACTTGTCTTGTAGCAAAGGCCACATTGGATGAATCAATGAAATGGCATAGAAGGCTTGGTCACATTAACTTCAAAACCATAAATCAGATTGTTAAGAATGGTTTGGTAAGAGGTTTACCTAAAAAACTATTTGAAAATGACCAAATATGCATTGCTTGTCTTAAAGGCAAACAACACAAAGCCACTTGTAAGCCTAAAATTTTTAACTCTATCAATCAATCATTGTTTATGCTTCACATGGATTTATTTGGTCCTACTTCTGTTAGGAGCCTAAAGCATAAAAGTTATTGTCTAGTTATTACTGATGACTATAGTAGATTTACATGGGTTTTCTTTTTAGGTTCTAAGGATGAGACTTCTAGAATTCTTAAAACATTCATTACAGAGATAGAAAACCTAGTAAGCAAAAGAGTAAAAGTCATTAGATGTGATAATGGGACAAAATTCAAAAATAGAGTTATGGATGATTTCTGCAAAGAAAAAGGTATTAGGAGATAATTTATTGATGCTAGAACTCCACAACAGAATGGTGTTGCTGAGAGGAGAAATAGACTCTAAGTTGCCTATCACTTTTTGGGCAGAAGCAGTCAACACTGCTTGCTATGTTCAAAATAGGGTTTTGGTTGTCAAATCTCACAATAAGACATCATATGAGCTTTTTAGAGGTAGAACTCCTGCAATAGGATTTCTTAGACCTTTTGAATGTCATGTGACAATTCTGAATACCTTAGACCATCTTGGAAAGTTTGATGGTAAAGCAGATGAAGGATTCTTAGTTGGATATTCTGTTAATAGCAAAGCTTTTATAGTATACCACTTAAGAACTAGAAGAGTAGAGGAAAACCTGCATGTGGAATTTTTAGAGAATAAATCCAATGTAGCAGGTCAAGGTCCTAATTGGCTATTTGATCTTGAGACACTAACCCATTCTATGAATTATGTGCCTGTTGTTGCAGAAACTAATGATTTTTCAGGCTCACAAACAACAAATGAGGCAAGGTTAGACAAGGCGACAAATCAAGATCATATATGGATGCCAATAATTACAAGTGTGGCATCAACTTCAAAAAATGATGAATCTTCTTCTGGTAAAGCTAAAGAAGATGTTGAAGATGATCACAAGGAAGATGGAACAAAAGAGCAAGAAAAAGTTTCTGCTATTGATAGTCCTGCTGAGACAGAGCATTCTACTGCTAGGCTTAATTTTTTTGCTGCTGAGCCAAATTATTCTACTGCTGGCCCTTCAGAAACAAATGAAGCAGAATTCTCAGACAATGAGGTGGATTTCAGTAATCTCCCACCAAACTATCAAGTTCCTCTTACACCACACACAAGGATTCACAAAGTCTACTCCCTAGTAAATGTGATAGGAGATGTACAATCAGGTGTGAAGATAAGGCAATAACTGATATCTTCAGACCAACAAGGGCTTCTTGATGCCCTTTATGCTTCAAAACAACATGAGTTTTCAAACTCTTGCTTGTTTGTATGTTTTCTCTCACAAGATGAACCAAAGAACATTCTGAAAGCCTTAGATGATTCAAGATGGGTAGAGGCTATGCTAGAAGAGCTTCTTTAGTTCGAGATTTAGAAGGTATGGGTGCTAGTTGATTTACCTAAGGATGAAAAGGTAATTGGCACTAGATGGGTTTTCAAGAATAAAAAGGATGATAGGGGCATAGTGATTAGGAATAAGGCTAGATTAGTAGCCCAAGGGTACACACAAAAAGAAGGGATAGACTATGAAGAGGTTTTTGCTCCAGTAGCAAGGATTGAAGCAATTAGGTTATTTTTAGCTTATGCTTCTTTTATGGGCTTCACAGTATATCAAATGGATGTCAAGAGTGCATTTTTATATAGAACTATTGATGAGGAGGTATATGTTTCACAACCTCCTGGTTTCATTGATCTAGAACATCCAGAAAAAGTGTACAGAGTAGTTAAAGCTCTATATGGCCTTCATCAGGCACCAAGATCATGGTATGAAACACTGGCTTCCTACTTAATTGAAAATGGATTTCAAAGAGGCAAGATTGATCAGACATTATTCATCAAGAAGCACAAGAGTAATCTTTTGCTAGTTTAGGTGTATGTGGATGATATCATCTTTGGATCTACAAGGAAGGAGATGTGTTTGGAGTTTGAGAAACTTATGCATGATAAGTTTCAGATGAGTTCTATGGGAGAACTTACATTCTTTTTAGATCTGCAAGTTAAGCAATCTTGTGAAGGCATATTTGTTAGTCAAGATAAATATGTTGCAGAGATACTTAGAAAATTTCACTTTGCTGATTCAAAAGTGTCAAGCACACCAATGGACTCTGAGAAGAAACTTCTAAAAGATTTAGATGGAGATAATGTAGATGTACACACTTACAGATCTATGATAGGTTCTTTGATGTATCTTACATCATCAAGACCTGACATCATGTTCTCTGTTTGTGCTTGTGCTAGATTTCAAGTAACTCCAAAGGTTTCTCATTTAACAGTAGTCAAGAGGATTTTTAGATATCTCAAGGGTCAACCAAGGTTGGGTCTATGGTATTCAAGGGAATCACCTTTTGACTTGGTAGCATTTTTGGATAGTGATTATGCTGGTGCTAGCTTGGACAGAAAGTCAACAACTGGAGGATGTCAATTCCTTGGTTGTAGACTTATCTCATGGCAGTGTAAGAAGCAAAGAATTATAGCTACTTCAACAACTGAAGCTGAATATGTAGCTGCTGCAAGTTGCTGTGGTCAAGTTCTATGGCTTCAAAACCAACTTCTTGACTATGGGTACAATTTCTTAAACACTGTCATTCATATTGATAATAGTAGTACGATTTGTATTATTAAAAATCCAGTGCAACATTCTAAAACAAAACACATTGAAATAAGACATCATTTTATTTGAGTCTGTAATGAGAAAAAGTTGATTCAAGTTTTAAAATTAATTCTGAACACAACTTTTCAGATCTTCTTACTAAAGCTTTTGATGTTGGAAGGTTTCAGTACTTGGTAGCAAGTATTGGAATGCTTAATCCTCAATGATTTTAAACTTTGTGTTTATGTAAATAAATTTTTGTTTGTGCTGCTGGCTTTAAAAGATACTACTGTTAGTTGAAAAGTTTGTGCTGCTGGTACAATTTTTTTTGTTTGTTTGTTAAGTTCATATTGTTAGTCATATTATGATACTGATATAAGACATATGCTTTGCATTTTTGTTTCTTGGTTTTAGACTAACTATTTCAGGTATGAACATTGAGCAAAATGGGAAGTCTGAAGTGAAATGGAAGCAGCGAAATGATTCCAGTTGCTTAAATAATAGGTTTATGATGGACTGAGTTTGGGAATTCTTAACAGAGGTCTACACCTAAGTTAATTAATTCTTTAAAACATCTTTCTTCAAACCTAGTTATCATATTTCACATTGACTTGATGGCTCAGTTGATCAGACAGTAACTGATTCAACTCACTTTCTATCATTTTACACTTTCAAAGTATAATGAGCAAGTCTAAGGACATCTGATAGAAAGAACAGCTAGCTAAAGTAAATCTAACACTTGTGTTAGAGGTAACAATTGCTATGAGCTGGAAACCCTGTCAAGAAAACTCTTTGAATGAGTTTATCTGCACACAGGAAGTTATTTATAACTGAAAACATTGGTTCTCACACAACCAGAGGTTAATTTAAACTGAAATGTTGATTAAGTGTCTGTTCCACTCTTAATCCCTTCAAAATGGTTGTAAACTGTATGATTTTTCTTATCATAAAATCAAGTTCATACTGTTCTAGCAAAAGTTTCTTAAAAGGTATTTTTCAAAGAGACTCACAAAAACCATCAAATGATGGACCATGAGTCAAATGTCCAATGAATCATGTTGGGAATTAAATATTTTGTAGATTAAGTATCGGTAAATTCTCTAAGTGATTAAATCTGGTGGTTAAGTTTACTAGTGTTAATCCTGGTTAAGTCTGGTCGTTGAAGATTAAGTCTGCTAGTGTTAATTATGGTGAATACAGAATTCAGTTTGCTCTTCAGAATGTTAAGTCTGGTTGACTGAATGGATAAGTGTACTAAAGTTAAATATACACGGTAGATAATATCTTACCCCATGTGCTCAGTCTTTAACTTATATTCACAGAACAAGTTGTAAACATAGATATATGTTGTATCTTAGTTACTTACACACATAAGATAAGCTAACAAGTAGTTCGATTAGACTTGATGTGACTTAACAATATTGTAAAGATCTTCTTATTCTATAAAAGAAGATCTTAGCTTAGTAGTCAAGTGTGCGTACTTAGAACTTGATAGAACTTTTCAAAAAACATACAACAAGAACAATATCAAACCTTTGTATCATTGTCAATAATATTAATCGTTTGGTGTTAACTCTAAATTGTTCTTTATCAAATTCAACAATCAACATTGTTCCATTTCCATACAACAAATAACCTTCTAAGTGTGATTAAGTAGATTCTGCATACTTAATCATATTAACTCAATATATCACATACACTAAGTGCTAAAGGACTAACATCCTCAAAGTGTAACGAATCCTAACAAGTGGTATCAGAGCTCAGGCTGATATTTGATTTAGAAGAAGAAAGAAGAAGAAATGGACGTTGAATCTATTCAGATAAATGTTGCTGCGAAGATTTCCATGCTCAAACAGAATGAGTTTGAGATGTGGAGGCTGAGAATAGAGCAATATTTCCAAGTGCAAGATTATACACTGTGTGAAATTATTAAAGATGGAGACTCTTTCAAGCCTACCACCACTACATCAACTGTTGACGGGAAAGTGCTGACAACTCTGCAGATGAAGCCAAAATCTGTAGAAGAAAGAATAATGAAGAAGAATGATCTAAAGGCCAGAAGCATGCTGATGATGACCATTCAAAATGATCAACTTTTAAACTTCAGCAAGTTCAAAGATGCAAAGTCTTTGTTTGAGGCCAATATTGCAAGGTATGGTGGGTATGAAGCCACCAAGAAGACCCAGAAGACTCTTCTTAAGCAACAGTTTGAAACTTTCTAATCAATCAACAATGAATCTTTAGACCACATGTTTAACAGGCTTCAGAATATTGTGAGCCAACTCGCTATTCTTGGTGTAGAAATACCTCAAGAAGATTTAAACTCAAAATTTCTGAGAAGCTTACCTGAAGAGTGAGCTATGCATGTTGTTGTCTGGAAAAACAAGCCAGACGTAGACACCATGGAACTGATGGACTTGTATAGCAACTTCAAGATTGTGGAATCTGATTTGAAGAAAACTAGAGGTACTAGTTCAAGTACTGGGAACTTGGCATTTATGTCATCTCCTAGTACCTCAAAATCAGTTGAAGAGGTGAAATTTATTGATGGTATTGGTGCTGCTAGTTCATCAAGCAGTACCATGGGTATTTTGGATGAAAAGACTTGTTGTGTATTTCTCACAAGTCAAAATAATGGGTCCATGCTTACTTATGAAAACCTCTAAGAGATCAATGATGATGATCTAGAGGAAATGGACCTAAAATGGCAAATTTCTCTTCTTAGAATGAGAACCAAGAAGTTCTATCAAAGGATGGGGAAGAAGCTCTTAATCAGCAACACTGATACTGCTGGTATTGACAAGTCAAAGATAGAGTGCTATAACTGTCACATGATGGGTCATTTCTCAAGAGATTGTAGAAGACCAAGGCAGCAAGATAGCAAGAATAGAGGTTTTGGAAGCAAATCCAAAACAGAGGAGGTTATTGAGCCAAAATCTATGGTAGCTATCGATGGCTTAGGTTTTGATTGGAGCTTCCTAGCAGATGAAAAAGAAACTCCTACTCAGATGGCACTTATGGCTTTTTCTCCTACTGAGGTACAATCTCATAAAGCTTGTTCAAATGCTTGTACTGCTCTTAAAGAATTACAAACTTTAATCAAACATTATGATGACCAAAAGAAAGAGCTAAGCAGAACTCATCAAGACTTAGTAGATTATAAGTGTGGATTAGCATCCGTAGAAAAGCAGATCTCGTATTACAAAAAAATGAGCTTGCTTTTTCTGATGACAAAGGTACTCTTAAACAGGATATTTTTTTTAAAGATGTTGAAATTAAGCTTTTGAGAGAGGCTTATGATAGGATCAAAAAGGAAAATGACAATATTCACTTGAGTGTAGAAACACTAGAACATGCTTCTAGAAGTGTAGCCAACATGGTTGAATGTCAAGTGATTAATAGAGCCAAGTCAGGGTTAGGATATAAAAGTGTCCCACCTCCATACAGAGGTATCCCTAAACCCCCAGGAATTGACCTAGAGCATTCAGGCTTACCCGAATTTTAACTACCGAAGTTAAAATATGGTGTTCAACCAAAAACTAATGTAGTAGTTGATGAACCTAAGAAAGTAAGTGAAAGTTTAAGTAAAACTTCACTTCCTAAGGACAAGGTGTCCTTTGTTAGGAAACCAGATGCTATAGTTGTTGAAGACTGGGTATCTGATGATGAAGAAGATGAACATGTTATGTCTAAACCTGAAGTGATTAAGAAAGTAGGAACAAGTGTTCCTAAGTTGGTTAGAAATCATATTGATAGGCCTAAGTCCAGTGTAAAACATGTTAGGCAACCAGTAAGATATTGTGAACAATATAGGTCCACAAACAAGCCCAAAGGTGACCATAGAAAATGGAATACCTTTAAGTCTCACCAAAATGATGACTTTCGATTTTACAACAAAGCTTGTTTCACTTGTGGAAGTTTTGACCATCTTATAGCTTTTTGCAACCAATGGGTATTTGGGTACGAAGACAATAGGGTGAATTTCAAAAGGCAAACTCCTCAAACTCACTTTCACTCTAGTTCTAATTTTAATAGATCATCACCCAAAACAGTTTTAATTAAGTCTGACTTAAAACATGTTAAGTCTGCTAGACCACTTAAGTCTGTTTACCCAAAACCAGCAGTTAAAAATGCAAAATCAACTTTCAAATATGCATTAAAAACTGCTAGAAGGTCCATTCAATCAAAAGCAGTGGTCCAAAAACAAGTTTGGAAAATTAAGGGTATAACTGCAAAGTCAGCAGTTAATTCTGCTTGGCAAGTAGTTAATACTGCTGCTTGGAAAAAGAAGGCAAATGCTGTTAAGACCTCAGCATGTTGGGTTTGGAGACCAATTAAACCCAATGGTGCATCAATCATTTTAAAAAGGATTGATTACATTGATGTAAGAGGCAGATCCAAGTCAGTAATGGCTTGGATCCCCAAAGAAAACTAATTTCTTTATACATGTGCAGGAACATTCAAATGCTAAACAAGGATATCAAGGATACTCAAATAATTAATGTTCAAGACACATAACTGGCAACATGACACATCTTTAAATCATTGGGTATGTTACCATCAAAGAAGGAATAGGTTTCAGAATTACTAGTTAAGATGCAAGTAAATTGCAAAAGTTCATTTTGTTAGTCATATGATAGTGCTGCTATAAGGCATATGCTTTGCATATTGTTTCTTGGTTTTGGACTAACAATTTCAGAAATAAACATTGAGAAAAAGGGAAGTTTCAAGTGAAATGGAAGCAGAAGAATGTTATATCAGTTGCAGACATAATAGGTTTATGATGGACTGAATTTGGGAATTCTTAACAAAGGTTCACACCTAAGTTAATTAATTCTTTAAAACATCTTTCTTGAAACCTAGTTATCATATTTCACATTGAATTGATGACTTAGTTGATCAGAAAGTAACTGATTCAACTCACTTTCTATCATTTTATACTTTTAAGTATAATGAGCAAGTCTAAGGACATCTGATAGAAAGAACAGCTAGTAAAAGTGAATCTAACACTTGTGTTAGAGGCAACAATTGCTATGAGCTGGAAACCCTGTCAAGAAAGCCTTTTGAATAGGTTTATCTTTACACAGACATTTATTTATAACTGAAAACATTGGTTCTCACACAACCAGAGGTTGCTTTAAACCAAAATTTTGATTAAGTGTCTGTTATACACTTAATCCCTTCAAAATGGTTGAAAGTAGTATGATTTTTCCTAATTAAATCATATGCATACTGCTAAAAATCAAAAATTTTCTTAAAAAGATTTTTGGAATAAAAATGACTCAGAAAACCATCAAATGATGGATTATGAGTTATTGCCCCATGAATCACCTATCATAGGATTTAACACACCTAGTAGTGATGAGGGCAGCAAATTAAACTCTTAAGGAATTGATGGCTACATGTTCAACATTGTCTGATAACAAGTTCTAATTGATAGCTCAGATGATGGGGAGAGAAATATTTTGGTACATTGTGAGAGATCTTCAAAACAGGGGAAGAAATGTTATTTGCATCTCAGGGGAGGATATAAATCCCAAGAAAGATTAAATAGTGAAAGGGAGGAAAAGACAAGAGCATACAAGATAATGACATGGAAGTTGAAAATGACAAGAATAGAGCAGATTCTGGAGTATTATATATATTCAGAAAGGATGAAGCATTCCAAAGGAGAAAGTTCTATCTAGGTCAAAGGAAGAGAGCTTTCAGTTTCAATTTCAGTTCACTACGTTTGTTCATCACTTGCAAAGGCATGTTGATAGATGATTTCACATGTTGAAACAAGCATCCAAGATACACAGCACCATTGCCTCTTATAATTCCTCCATCCAAGGAAATTGCACTATTTTTTAGGTCAATGAATGAAGCCTGAAGATGTGTATTGATATTGTTGAAGTCAAAGATCAGAAAGCAGATGAGTTACTGAGTTAGATATTAACCTTTCAGAATAGAAGAAAGTTCAGTCCAAGGGTCTGACTATGAAGTATTTGAAAGATCTTCACAATTCCTCATTTAATTCAGAAAACATGTTGAAATGGATTCACATGTTTAGGGGAGGATTGTTGGGAATTAAATATTCTGAAGATTAAGTATCGAGAAATTCTCTAAGTGATTAAATCTGGTGGTTAAGTCTGCTAGTGTTAATCCTGGTTAAGTCTGGTCGTTGAAGATTAAGTATGCTAGTGTTAATTCTGGTGAATACAGAATTAAGTCTGCTCTTCAGAATGTTAAGTCTGGTTGATTGAATGGATAAGTGTACTAAAGTCAAATATACACGGTAGATAATATCTTACCCCATGTGATCAGTCTTTATCTTATATTCACAGAACAAGTTGTAAACATAGATACTTGTTGTATCTTAGTTACTTACACACATAAGATAAGCTAGCAAGTAGTTCGATTATACTTGATGTGACTTAAAAATATTGTAAAGATCTTCTTGTTCTATAAAAGAAGATCTTAGCTTAGTAGTCAAGTGTGCTTAGTTGGAACTTGATAGAACTTTTCAAAAAACATACAACAAGAAAAATATCAAACCTTTGTATCATTGTCAATAATATTAATCGTTAGGTGTTAACTCTGAATTGTTCTTTATCAAATTCAACAATCACCATTGTTCCATTTCCATACAACAAATAACCTTCTAAGTGTGATTAAGTAGATTCCGCATACTTAATCATATTAACTCAATATATCACATACACTAAGTGCTAAAGGACTAACATCCTCAAAGTGTAACGAATCCTAACAAATCACCTCTCATAGGAGTTAACATACCTAGAAGTGATAAGGGCAGAAACTTAAACTCTTAAGGAATTGATGGCCAACATGTACACTATTGGCTGAAAACATGTTCTCAGGGGAGGATTGGTAGATCAGATAATGCTGAAATGATAGTCAGAGATCTTCCAAACAGGGGAGGAAAACACTCACAGCGGAGAAAATATTTTGGTACATTGTGAGAAATCTTCCAAGCTCAGGATAGATAATATAATCAGGGGAGGAAGTTTAACCAATAAGGGAAGGAAGTATGCTTAGAATTCAGGGGAGGAAAATGATCCATAGCAGATCAAGTTCAGTTAGAAAAGACAAGAGCTTACAAGATGATGAAGTTAGCTTTTTGAGAAGCTAAAATGGGAATAAGCTGTTTCAGCTAATGGATACAATGAATAAGCTCTTCAAATAAAGAAAGTTCAAATGAAGATTCTGGAGTATTATATATATTCAGAAGGGATGAAGCATTCAAATAGAGAAAGTTCTATCTAGGTCATGCTAAAAGTAGATTAGCATCCAAGATACAAAGCACCATTGCCTCTTATAATTCCTCCATCTAAGGAAATTGCACCATCTTTTATTCAAGGTAATGTTTGTTTTCAATTCAAAGAAAGATAATGTTATTGCTGAAAAAAATTCACAGAAAGAAGATGAGTTAGAAAGAAAGATAGTTAATCTTGAAGAACAAAGAAAAGCTCAGATCAAGAATCTGACTATGAAATGTTTGCAAGATCCTCACAATCATGATTTAATTCAGAAGAAACATGTTGAAAAGGATTCACATTTTTAGGGGAGGATTGTTGGGAATTAAATATTCAAGAAGATTAATATCGGGTTCTGCTCAAGAAATACTCTTAAGTATCATTCTACTGCTAGAGCATTTGATTCTGCTGCTAACGTTAAACATTCTACTGCTGAATAATTCTGTTGCTGGTGAAGATCTTTCTACTGCTAAGTGGATATCTATCGAAGTATTCTGCTACCGAGTAGATAAGTATACAAAGATATTATGTGTATTAAAGTCAACAATACACGGTAGATAATATCTTTAGACAAAGTGTTCAGTAACAAGTTGTATATTCAGATACATGTTGTATCTTAGTTACTGACACACATAAGATAAGTTTGCATGTGTTCGACTTGTCTTATTAACTTTGTAAAGATCTTTCTTGTGCTATAAAAGAAAGATCTTAGACTTAGATATTGTGTGTGAAATTGTATGTGCTTAATTCATATGCTAAGTGGATATCTATCGAAGTATTCTGCTGCTGAGTAGATAAGTATACAAAGATATAAAGTGTATTAAAGTCAACAATACACGGTAGATAATATCTTTAGACAAAGTGTTCAGTAACAAGTTGTATATTCAGATACATGTTGTATCTTAGTTACTGACACACATAAGATAAGATTGCATGTGTTCGACTTGTCTTATTAACTTTGTAAAGATCTTTCTTGTGCTATTACAGAAAGATCTTAGACTTAGATATTGTGTGTGAAATTGTATGTGCTTAATTCATATGCTTAGAACAACTAAACTAGAACAATATCACAAGTCATAGAAACATTAAGATTCAAGGTTTTGACCCTAGTGATAGTGAAGATCACTTGTATTATCTTGAATAATATTGAATCGTTTGGTGATAACTTTCTTTTTTCATTGTTCTATAACAAACATCACTGTTCCATTTCCATAACCAATTTACCTTCTAAGTGTGGTTAAGTAGATTCTGCATACTTTATCATATTAACTCAATATATCATATAAACACGTAACAAAGGTTTAACACCCTCTCAAGTGTTTCGATCAACCTATCATGATTTACAAGCACATGTTCTAGAATGAATAAAATCACCGGCACACTCATAGCAAAAAGAACAAACCATAAAAGATGTATGCTGAATACGGAACAGACTCAAATGCTCACAATTTTGGCGGATGGGCTATAATATGTGCTAGCAAATGTTATCGATCCCAAAATGGATTGCAATAATAATCGGGACACATCTCAGATTTTTCAAAATTACAGTTTTTACCAGTGGCCCGATCCAGATACTCTAATATATTATCCTAAAAATGTGAAAAATAACTAGATCACAAGGGCAAACAAATTTTAAATTTTAGCTCAAAAATTAAAATTTTTGTCTTATTTTCCTATTCACCTCCCCCCCCCCCCCACACACACACTTAAGTTAAGCATTTTCCTCAATCTGATAAACGAACTTCAAAGTATGAAAATAGGGAAATAAGAAGGTAAACCAATTTTTTTTTTTTTTTTTTTTTTTTTTTTCGAGATGTAGAAATTCCAATTGAAACTTGCAAAATTTAATCAGAAGCTTACAATTTTGATTTCTTGATCCAAGTGTCAAGGCTAAGTAATGAGTACCTGCAGTAATCTTACACAAAAACAAAACAAACAAACACACAAAATGTATTATTAAAAAGTTAGTGGTATACCCCCACACTTAAGTTCAACTAAGAGATTAGATAAACTTTGGGATGTAATCACTGAAATTAAAAATATGACAAACACACGGGTTGCCTCCCGAGAAGCGCTTGTTTTATTTCCGAGTCATCAGCCTGACTCAAACTCCTTTTCGTTTACGTTGGTGTGATTTTTGGTTTCTTCCTTGAAGATTTAGGAATATACACCATGTTGGGAATTAAATATTCAAGAAGATTAATATTGGGTTCTGCTCAAGAAATACTCTTAAGTATCATTCCACTGCTAGAGCATTTGATTCTGCTGCTAGTGTTAAACATTCTACTGCTGAATGATTCTGCTGCTGGTGAAGAACTTTCTACTGCAACGTGGATAACTATCGAAGTATTCTGCTGCTGAGTAGATAAGTATACAAAGATATTATGTGTATTATAGTCAACAATACACGGTAGATAATATATTTAGACAAAGTGTTCAGTAACAAGTTGTATATTCTGATACATGTTGTATCTTAGTTACTGACACACATAAGATAAGTTTTGCATGTGTTCGACTTGTCTTATCAACTTTGTAAAGATCTTTCTTGTGCTATAAAAGAAAGATCTTAGACTAGATATGTGTGTGCATAATTAAGTGATTAGAATATATCTCTTAAGAACATAGAACAAACACATCAATATCACAAGTCACAAAAACATAAGATTCAAGGTCATTGTAACCCTAGTGATAGAGAAGATCACTCGTATTATCTTGAATAATATTGAATCCTTTGGTGTTAACATTGCATGTTCATTGTTCGATACACAAGCATCACTGTTCCATTTCCATAACCAAAATAACCTTCTAAGTGTGATTAAGTAGTTTCCGCATACTTGATCATATTAACTCAACTTGTCATATACACAAAGCAACAAAGGTTTAACCACCTTATAGTGTATTGAATCCTCTCAATTGGTATCAGAGCAAGGCTGATATAGTTGATTTAGAAGAAGAAGAAGAAATGGACATTGAATCTATTCAAACCAATGTTGTTGCAAAACTACCTATGCTCAAACATAGTGAGTTTGAGATGTGGAGGCTGAGGATAGAGCAATATTTCCAAGTGCAAGACTATGCACTTTGGGAAATCATTGAAGATGGAAACTCTTACCAGCTTACAACCACTACATCAACAGTAGACGGCAAAGTGGTGACAACTCTGCAGACACACCCAACATCTGTAGAAGACAGAATAAAGAAGAAAAATGACTTAAAGGCAAGAAGCATGCTGATGATGACCATTCCCAATGATCAACTTTTAAACTTCAGCAAGTTCAAAGATGCCAAGTCATTATTTGAAGCTATTGTTGCCAGACATGGTGGAAATGATGCCACCAAGAAAACCCACAAGACACTGCTCAAGCAGCAGTTTAAAAACTTCTCCTCTACCAACAATGAATCTCTTGATCATATGTTTAATAGGCTTCAGAATTTTGTGAGCCAACTTCATATTCTTGGTGTTGAAATACCTTAAGAAGATTTGAACTCAAAATCTCTGAGAAGCTTACCAGAAGAGTGGCCTATACATGTTGTTGTCTGGAAGAACAAGCCAGACCTTGATACAATGGAACTGATAGATTTGTATAGCAACTTTAAGATTGTGGAGCAAGATTTGAAGAGAAGTGGAGGTACTAGTTCTAATACTGGGAACATGGCATTTATGTCAACTCCTGGTACCTCAAAATTAAGTGAAGAGGTGAAAGTTGTTGATGGTGTTGGTGTTGCTGGTTCATCAAGCAGTACCATAGGTATTTTGGATGAGAAGGCTTGTTGTGCATTTCTCACAAGTCGAAATGATGGGTCCATGCTCACTTATGAAGACCTCCAAGAGATCAATGATGATGATCTGGAGGAAATGGACCTAAAATGGCAAATTTCTCTTCTTAGCATGAGAGCCAAGAAGTTCTATTAAAGGTGTCACAACCCGCATTTTCAGGATATTTTCCATATTCACTATTCATCTCGGGAAATTACTATTCATCATTTACTATTCACCGATCACTATTCATCATTTTACTATTCATCGATTTCGGAGTCAATTTGAGATTCTGAGAAGCGTTCAGAAATTTTACTATTCACATGACACTATTCATTCCCGGAAGAATTCACTATTCATGGTTATCGTTCATCACTTCGTAAACTAGGTTTACGGGTATTCAAATACGCGTAACCGGTAAGGTTTAGCGGCATATTCATGCATCATCATTAAGGACCCGTCATATAGACTAGAAGTAGTCTACACATCATCAGTATCCTAGGTCATGCACGGATATGCATTATTTCTATTTACGTATGCTTAATTTGTAATTAACGTTACCACTCAGTTTTTACTACTAACAATATACCCGATACTCCCGACAATGATCCTAACATATTTTCATACTTATTATAATGATATAAAAATTATATTATTAATTTACCCGGTGTTTTAAAAACCATTTGCTATATTTTCCGGAAAACGCCTATAACAGCGTCGGTTTGCGAATTTTCAACTCGATAATTATTTTAACACCCGATTCTCATCAGGAATACAATTTCATAATTTTTACAACATCGTCATATTTTATTTCACCTCGTTAACATTTATTTCAAGATAACTCGGTACCCGATAACACCCAATATATAATTTAAACTAGCTAATACTTGTACAATTGGACACCATCATTAACTAGCCCACAAATCTTCCACTCCTCCCCTTGTTTCACGCCACCATGGCCCCCCCTAGATACATTGCACATGCATTTAATTAACTAAGCTTACATAACAAGATTGCTAGATATTTCACTTCATTATCTTCATTTAAACAAAACATAAACTAGCAACTTCTCTTCCCTTTTTCCTTCTCTCTATATTCGGCCAAACAAGAACACCAACAAGAAGTCATCAATTTTTCAAGATCCAAGTGTTTAACAAGTCCTAGTAGTAATCTAGTTTGGGTTTTGAAATAAAAACCACAAAGATTAATAGGGTTTTCATCACCATCTTTCAATAATCATCACAAGTAAGTTACCCATCATTTTCCTACTCTTTTAAACATTTACTTGATGTATTTTCATGATCTAGTAACAAAACATGCAAGTATGTATGATCCATACCACTTTATTAGGTTTTTATTACATAAAAATGGGTTTTGATTATCCTATGCTTATTCCCTTGAAACCCACCATGGTTGGTGATGTTTAGGACCCCATGACACCCTAAGAAGGTGTATGGTAGGATTTGCGAACTTGTGGAGTTGATTTGAAGAGATTTGAGTAAGTTTAGAACTTTAAAAATGGATTTTAAACATTATAGATGAGGGTCTGTCCATAAACGGCAGATCTGGAAACCTCAGTAATTTTTGAACTATTTTGGTCTAAATATTCAGAAATTACTTTCAAAAACGAAACCGTGGGCGCCGGAATCACTAAAATCGGACTTATAACGAAGGAGATATGATTTTCCGAAGTTGGGTGACGAAAACTATTGTTTCAGAAAATTAGGTGCTGATTGCCGAACTTTAAGGGGCAAAATGAGTCGTTAGCCGTGATCTTGATGAGTCGAGCCATTGAAAATATGTTAGTTTATATTTATACGAACCCGTGGATATAAAGAACGTAGAAAACGAGCTTATAACGACCGAGATATACACATTTAAAGCCCGACAATTCAATACTTATTTTGACAGCTCACTACATTAAAGTGTTTCAAGTATGAAAACTAGTATTTTTACAAGTCAAAACATTGATAGCCGATTATCTAAACTGATCGAGGCGCGGTTGATCAAAAGTTGAATATAACGATATTTAGATATTGTTACAAGGTTTACAAAAACGTTGAGTTTTATTTCTAACACATAACGAGCTATATTTCACGGCTAGTTTTACAAGGCCGTTCGGGCATATTTTCAAAAGTTGTAAAAAGAGTTATTTTGCGACGAAAATATTATATTAACCAATATAACACCAAACAAGGATCGTGGAGTACCGTTTCAACATATTTACACGAAAAGTAGTATTTAACTTAACGAGACGTCAAAAATGTATTTTTCGACGATAAACGTTATTTTCCAAAATCATCGAGTGGTATCGATAACATACGTATTTGCATGTGCAGCATCATTTCATTTCTTACATTAGATTCCATCATTCATATTAGGTCGCGGTTAGAGATCGTGCCTCATTTCAGTGTATTCACTTTGTCATCGTAGCTATCATACCAGGTGAGTTTCATAGCCCCTACTTTCGTACATTTTGAATAACTGTTTTGGGGGAGAATACATGCTCATTTTCATCCAAATGTATACATGATTTACTTGATTATGCCACTTGTTTCATCAAAGTATTACTTGCTCCACTTATGAATTTGTTATTGATCCGAATGCATTCACTAGTATTGCACTTAATTTTTATTACTCATGGACACAAGCACTTCAAACATTATGCATACTTAACCGAATGAACCGGCTCCACTACTATGTACATACATGACAAAATGAATGGGTCACATAACCGAATGTACGGGTATTATGACCGAATGAACGGGTCACATGACGAATGAACTGGTCACACAACCGAATGAATTGGTCACATCATCGAATGTATTGATCAACCAAATGTACTGTGAATCTTGTGGTCCACATATTACTTTTATTCACCAAACCAAAACTCATTTGGCAGTGGGTTGTAAACACACAGGTTGCAAGTCTTGTTATGGCCAAGGCTTGGGACTGAGTGGATTTACAATGCCTTTGCTGGGAAATCATTATTCAAAGGCATTACATTTTACAACAACTCTATGAACTCACCAACCTCGTGTTGACGTTTTAGCATGTATTTTCAGGTATTTAGCAAAGACACGCTACTGGAGGCTTTGGCAGGGCATGGCATGGTCATAGAAGACTCTGATATTTATACAGGGACCGTTTTAAACTATAATTTTTAAGGGCCTAATTCCGCATTACTTTTAACAATATAATTCAACATTTTTGTTAAACAATGTTATTCTAAATGATTGAGTTGAAAACCGTTCTTTGCACTTGTGTTGTGATACCAATTGAGTTGCACCCCAGCTACATGTATGCTTCCGCTGGACCCGATTCTGGGGGTGTGACATTAAAGGACGGGGAATAAGCTCTTAATCAGCAACACTGATACTGCTGGTTTTGAAAAGTCAAAGATGGAGTGCTATAACTGCTACATGATGGGGCACTTCTCAAGAGAATGTATAAGGGCAGCAGGATAGCAAGAACAAAGGTTTTGGAAGCACATCTAAAACAAGGGAAGTTTCTGAGCCAAACTCAAAAGCTATGGTAGCTATTGATTGGCTAGGTTTTGATTGGAGTTTCATGGCTGATGAAGAAGAAGATTCTTCACAGATGGCACTCATGGCTTTTTCTACTACTGAGGTACAATCTCATAAAGCTTGTTCAAATGCTTGTACTGCTCTTAAAGAATTACAAAATTTAATCAAACATTATGATGAACAAAAGAAAGAGCTAAGCAAAACTCATCAAAACTATATTGATTATAAGTGTGGTTTAGAATCTGTAGAAAAGTAGATCCTATACTACAAAGAAAATGAACTTGCTTTTTCTGATGACAAAGCTCTTCTTAGACAAAACATATTCTTTAGAGATGCCAAAATTAGCTTTTAAGAGAGGCTTTTGATAGGGTCAAAAAGGAAAATGGAAACATTCACTTGACTACACAAACACTGGAACATGCTTCTAGAGGTGCGACCATCATGATAGAATGTCAAGTAATTAATAGAGCCAAGTCAGGAATACGATATAAGAGTGTCCCACCTCCTTATATAGGAATCCCTAAACCCCCAAGGATTGACCTAGAAAATTCAGGTGTCCTTGAATTTCAAAAACCTGAGCTACAATATGGTGTACAGCCAAAAACAAAGCTAGTTGTTGATGAACCTAAGAAAGTAAGTGAAAGTTTAAGTAAAACTTCACTTTCTGAGGACAAGGAGTCCTCTGATAGAAGATCAGATAGAGTAGTCATTAAAGACTGGATATCTGATTATGATGAAGATGCACAGGTTATGTCTAAACCTGAAGTAGTTAAGAAAGCAGGAACAAGGATTCCTAAAGTGATCAAAATGGATACTGTTAAGCCTAGAACAAACATTAAACATGTTAGGCAACCAGTTAAATATTGTGAACAATATAGATCCACTAGCAAGCCCAGAGGTAACCAAAGAAATTGGAATGGCCTCAAGTCTAACCAATTAGGTGATGACTTTTTTTTATAATAAAGCTTGTTACACATGTGGTAGTTTTGATCATCTTGCAGCTTTCTGTAACAAATGGGTATCTGGGTATGAAAACAATAGGGTGAATTTCAAAAGGAAAACTCCTCAAACTCACTTTCACTCTAAGTCTAAGAGAACAAAACCCAAAGCAGTTACAAAAGCAGTTTCTGCTACTAGACCATTCATAACTGTTAACCCAAGACCAACAGTTAAATATGCAAAATCTTTTTATAAAAATGCATCAAAAAATGTTCAAAGTCCCAATAAAACAAGAGAAGTGGTCCAAAAACAAGTATAGAAACCAAATGGAACAACTACAAAGCTAGCAGTTTCTGCTGCTAAGCATGTAGTTCATACTACTGCTAGGGGAAATAGGGAAAATGCTGTTAAGGCCTCAGCATGTTGGATTCTTAAATCCAATGTTGCATCAACTATTCTCAAGAGATTAAATTTCATTGATGCAAGAGGCAGATCCAAGTCAGTAATGGCTTGGGTCCCCAAAGGAAACTAATAATTCTTATTACTGTGCAGGAACATTCAATTGATAAACAAGAGGATCAAGGATACTCAGATAGTGGATGTTCAAGGCACATGACAGGCAACAAGTCCTATCTTTCTGATTTTCAAACATTGGATGGAGGCTATGTTACCTTTGGAGGAGGTGTTGGTGGCAAAATTTCTGGTAAAGGTACAATTAAAACTGGAAATTTAAATTTTGAAGATGTGTACTATGTACAAGAGCTAAATTATAATCTTTTTAGTGTCTCACAAATGTGTGATAAAAAGAACAAAGTTCTTTTCTGTGACACTGAATGTCTTGTGCTTTCTCCTGATTTTAAGATGCCTGATGAAAGTCAAGTACTTCTTAAAATTCCTAGAAAGGGCAATATGTACAGTGTTGATATGAAGAACATTGTTCCTAAAAAGGCTTTACCTTGTCTTGTTGCAAAGGCCACATTGGATGAATCAATGTAATGGCATAGAAGGCTTGGGCATATTAATTTCAAAACCATAAATTAGATTGTTAAGAATGGTTTGGTAAGAGGTTTACCTCAAAAACGATTTGAAAATGATCAAACATGCATTGCTTGCCTTAAAGGCAAACGACACAAAGCCACTTGTAAGCCCAAGATTTTTAACTCTATCAATCAATCATTGTTTATGCTTCATATGGACTTATTTGGTCCTACAAATGTTAGAAGTATGCAGCATAAGAGATATTGTCTAGTTATTACTGATGACTATAGTAGATTTACATGGGTTTTCTTTTTTGCTACTAAGGATGAGACACCTAGCATCCTTAAGACTTTCATTAAATAGATAGAAAACCTAGTAGACAAGCAAGTAAAAGTCATTAGATGTGATAATAGGTCAAAGTTTAAGAATAGAGTTATGAATGATTTCTGCAAAGAGAAAGGTATTAAGAGAGAGTTTAGTGTAGCTAGAACTCCTCAGCAAAATGGAGTTGCTGAAAGGAGAAATAGAACACTAATAGAAGCTGCTAGAACTATGTTAGCTGACTCTAAGCTACCTATAACTTTTTGGGCTGAAGCAGTCAACACTGCTTGCTATGTCCAGAATAGAGTTTTAGTTGTCAAGCTTCACAATAAGACATCATATGAGCTTTTTAGGGGTAGAACTCTTGCAATAGGATTTCTTAGACCTTTTGGATGTCATGTAACAATTCTGAATACCTTAGACCATTTAGGAAAGTTTGATGGTAAAGAAGATGAAGGATTCTTAGTTGGATATTCTCTCAATAGTAAAGCATTTAGAGTATACAACCTAAGAACTAAGAAAGTAGAGGAAAACCTACATGTGGAATTTTTAGAGAATAAATCCAATGTAGTAGGTGAAGGTCAAAATTGGCTATATGATCTTGAGTCATTAACCCTGTAAAACCTGAAAATTTAAAACATGCAAAAATTACCAAATTACCCCTGAAACTTTAAAATCTAAATAAAGCTTAATTAAAGTTCCGAATTAATCCCGAATCTCTGGAAACGAACCACAAATCAAGTGAGATAATTGTGATATAAGCTTCTAATATTTTTACAAGTACAAAAATGTATTATTACACAAAAAAATCACTTGGGCCGATTATGTATACATAAGTTATAATTTTATTTTATTTAAAAACATTTAAAACATAAAATAAATTAAGAAAATAAGTTAATTAAGGTAAATTGATTTCTTGGGCCATCAAGGCCGGTTCTTAGCCATATCCCTCCCCCAAATATTCGGTCCATCTCAACAAATACCAATCCCTAATTTTATGCCTCCATTTAACCCTAATTCTAAATAGCCGACACACAAAAAAAATCACCCACACACCATCCGATTTTTCTGAAGGAAGGAGGCAATTTTATGGAGTTCTTGGTGGTGCAAGGGAGGTGAGAAAAATAATTACAAGTCCTGGGAGTCGATCGTTTGGTCGTGGAAATTGTTAGAGTCGAAAATCTTGGAACCGAGCAACACAAATTCATAGCGTGTAATCCCTTCGATCTAAAAACCTTCTGGTATTTTTCTAGTACTTCTTTAATCATATATAATGTGGGAAAAATAGTATAATCGAACCATGCATCATGTATTGATCGAATGAAAAATAAAGAGCTTAAAACCCTAATATTGGAAATCGGATTCTAATTAATCCATGCGATTTTTCTGAGTTTGATGAATAATTTTTGTGGGTTCTATTTGCCTCATATAACATGAGAAAAATGGTCATTTGAATTATTGGAGTCGAATTCGTGGTTTTTGGAAATAAATTGTACATCGGGTTTTTAAGAAAAAAAGGAAAACGTAGACCAAAAATGGATACCGATTTATCTAGGGTTTTTGTAGGATGAAATCTGGAAGTAAATGATGTATAATGATGATATAATGATTTCTTATTGATTGGGATTATTAGGGTTTAGTTTTAATGCAAATTTTTGAATACCGATTGGAAAAATAATAAGTTAAGGGGGTGTTTTGTAATTATTAAAACTTGTGGGATATTTTTATAATGTTTTCTAGATCAGGGGGAACATATAAAAATTATTACATGAGGGTCTTAATTGTAAATTTAGCGAGTTATGGATTTAATGTGTAATTATCTGGCGATTTGAAATAAAAAGTATAAGGACCTGTTTTGCCAACTTTGAAACTTCTAGCACATTTTTGTAAGATCATATACATCTGTAGGAATGTGGGAAAAATATAACTTTGGGGTCCTAAGTGTAAATATTGCAATATAATGAATTAATGGCATATTAGGGTTTCGATTTGAAATTAATTAAAAAGGAGGGACCAAAAGTGTAAATATGAAATATTGAGGTTGTTTTGAGTTAATACTGATATAAAAAGGTTGTTGTGTAATTTTGAGGATTTATGGGCTAATTATGTAATTGTTATGAATTATGACTTAATATATATGTTTTGTAAACTTAAAGGACTAAATATGTAAATTCTGAATTCTGAGGGGTCTAATCTGTAATGTACTAACTTCTGATGGTATATTCTGTAAATTTGAAATATAATATTCTTGGTTGGTAATTATGGATATTGTAGGGTTTAATTTGTAAAATATGTAATTATAAGGTTGGTTTTGTAAATTATGTAACTAAAGGGGTGTAATCTGTAAATTGTGAAACTTAAGGGAATAAAATGAAATTCTGAATAAAGTGAGTGTATAATTCTGTAACTTAAAGTAATTTCACTAATGACCTTGGAAATTAATGAAGTTACATTTAAAACCCTAAACATTGTATAATTGTCATAATTAACCCTAAACTTCTGTAACTTGATAAAATGTACTGTATTCCATAATAATCTTTGAATAAAGGTTCAACCTAATCTGAAATGATAATATCTGTTAATTCTGGAAACCTGATAATTATGGAAACTTACTAAATTCTGGAAACCTACTAAAAATAGAAGTTACTTATAATGGGAAGATAACTGAAAACCCCTTTCGTATTTCTGTTTTCTACTCCTTAGGTTCGAGGAGGGAGTGATTTGATTTCCTGTCAGCCTTTTCTATTTTGTGTGCTTGCATTGAAATAAGGTACGGATATTCTGCCCTTTTCAGTAAAGGGCCTTCGTTCTCTTGATTGATTAGATTCGTTTAAGATTTCCTGAACCGTTGCTATGTATCCCTTGTATTGTGAAACTTGATCTGTGTACTTACTCTTGGACCCTTGTTTGAACCCTTGCCATGATCTTTGATTTATACCTTGTTCTGAACCTTGCCATGAACCTTGATATGAACCCTGCCATAAATCCTTGACTTGAACCTTGATATTTTTGATATTATAACTGGACGAGAAAATCTTTTTAATTAATTATGAAAATGTTTCAAGAAACTATTTTGAAGACGACCTTTATAGAAACCTTTTGAAAACACCTTCTTTATGAAAACCGTTCAAAAATCATTTTATGGAGACCAGTACTTAAGGATTATTTTGACACCTATAAAATGGACTTTTAATATAAACTGTTAAAGTGAACTTTATTATGAACCTTTGAACCTCCTGATATTGACCTCCTGATATTGACCCTCCTGATATTGACCTCCTGATATTGACCTTCCTGATATTTGAACCTTCTGATATTGAATCCTCTGATATGAACTTTCTGACTTGATACTTGGCACCTGACACTTAATACTTGATATCTGATACTTGACACCTGACACTTGATACTTGATACTTAACCTTGACCCACAGTTTGATATTACGAGCCACCCACCAGGCATGAGGTGTTCATGTCCTTGTCATTGATGCACCGATGACTTGACTCTAGGGTAGGAGAGAGATGTCCTATCCCGTCCCTGACTTGATTATATGGTGTGTATTGGTAGACTCTGCCCACCTGGGGCCTAGACTTGACCTGATCTGTTTATATTACTTGTTATATCTGGTGACTGATGGTGTGTGCGATGCACGTCTTTCACAACCTCTGGGAGCTCATGACTCCAACCCTATGAGGTAACCCCTCACCCTGTTGTATCTGATACATGAGGACACCCCTCATATTATCTGGTTACTTGAGAGGCATCCCCTCTGGATTTCTGATGTGGCTACATGATTATGATATCTCTGATTTCTGGGCTCGTAGTGGATTTCTGTTACCCTTACACTTACCTGTACTACTTTCCTTAACCCTTGACATATTTGCATGACCTTGACATCACTTATCTTTCATTACTGTTGCATTATACTTGTACCTTGACTCTGACCAGTTCGTATTTCTCTTCCTGTTCTTTATTCTATATTAGTGCTTTGTTTCTGTTATATCTGTTCACTGAGCTCTCGTAGCTCAGCCGCATTTCTTTTCCTGCGGCAGGTACATTTAAGCTAGGAGCTGGGTTTAGCTTGGGATGAGAGCAACTTGTGTGAAGTTTAGACCTTGTCATTCTAGTGTGACCATTTGGCTATTATATCTGTTATGCCATTGTTGGCACTTGGATTTTTATTGTACTTCGTTATTTCTGTCTTGCACTTGATATGAGTCGTGTTGACTTATTTTCCTTTGGATTTTAATGTTAAGGCTTCCGCTATTTTATTTCTTGAATGCTTGTATCTGATATGAAACCATGTACTTGTGACGCCTTTGCCCTTGCCGGGTTGGGGTGTTACAAACCCATTCTATGAATTATGTGCCTGTTGTTGTAGAAAGTAATGATTTTTCAGGTTCACAAACAACAAATGAGGCAGGGTTAGACAAGGAGACAAATCAAGATCATGTATGGATGCCAATAAGTACCAGTGTGGCTTCAATTTCAACAAATGATGAATCTTCTTCTAGTAAAGCTTAAGAAGATGTTGAAGATGAACACAAGGAAGATGGAACAAAGGAACAACAAAATGTTTTTGCTGATGATAGTACTGCTGAGACAGAGCATTCTACTGCTAGGCTTAATTTTTCTGCTGCTAGGCCAAATGATTCTACTGCCGGACCTTCAGACTCAAATGAAGCAGATTTCTCAGATAATGAGGTGGATTTGAGCAATGTCACACCTAACTATCAAGTTCCTTCAACCTCACACACCAGGATTCACAAAGTTGACTCCCTAGAAAATGTGATTGGAGATGTACAATCAGGTGTGAAGACAAGACAACAATTGATGTCTTCACACCAACAAGGGCTTCTCGATGCCCTTTATGCTTCAAAGTAGCATGAGTTTTCAAACTCTTGCTTGTTTGTATGTTTTCTCTCATAAGATGAACCAAAGAACATTCTGAAAGCCTTAGATGATTCAAGCTAGGTAGAGGCTATGCAAGAGGAGCTTCTTCAGTTCAAGATTCAGAAGGTATGGGTGCTAGTTGATTTACCTAAGGATGCAAAGGTAATTGGCACTAGATGGGTTTTCAAGAATAAAAGGGATGAAAGAGGAATAGTGATTAGGAATAAGGCTAGATTAGTAGCCCAAGGGTACACACAACAAGAAGGGATAGACTATGATGAGGTTTTTGCTCTAGTAGCAAGACTTGAGGCAATTAAGCTTTTCTTAGCTTATGCTTTATTTTTAGGCTTCACAGTTTATCAAATGGATGTTAAGAGTGCTTTTTTATATGGTACTATTAAAGAAGAGGTTTATGTCTCACAACCTCCAGGTTTCATTGATCCTGACCATCCAGAAAAAGTGTACAAAGTAGTTAAGGCTCTTTATGGCCTTCATCAGGCACCAAGAGCTTGGTATGAAACACTGGCTTCCTACTTAACAGAGAATGGATTTCAAAGAGGCAAGATTGATCAGACACTTTTCATCAAACAGCACAAGAAGGTTCTTCTGTTAGTGCAGGTGTATGTGGATGACATTATCTTTGGGTCTACAAGGAAGGAGATGTGTTTAGAGTATGAGAAGATTATGCATCATAAGTTTCAGATGAGTTCCATGGGGGAACTTACATTCTTTTTGGGTTTGCAAGTTAAACAGTCATATGAAGGCATATTTATTAGTCAAGATAAATATGTTGCTGAAATACTTAGGAAGTTCAACTTTGCTGATTCAAAAATGGCAAGCACACCAATGGACTCTGAGAAGCCACTTCTTAAAGACTTAGATGGAGAAAATGTGGATGTACACACATACAGATCTATGATAGGATCTTTGATGTATCTTACATCATCAAGACCTGATATCATGTTCTCTGTTTGTACTTGTGCAAGATTTCAAGTAACTCCAAAGGTTTCTCATTTAACAGCAGTTAAGAGAATTTTTAGATATCTCATGGGTCAACCTAGGTTGGGACTATGGTGTTCTAGAGAGTCACCTTTTGACTTGGTAGCATTTTCAGATAGCGATTATGCTAGTGCAAGCTTGGACAGAAAGTCAACAACTAGAGGATGTCAATTCCTTGGGTGTAGACTTATCTCATGGCAGTGTAAGAAGCAAACAATTGTGGCTACTTTAACAACTGAAGCTGAATATGTAGCTGCTGCAAGTTGCTGTGCTCAGGTCCTATGGCTTCAAAACCAACTTCTTGACTATGGGTACAATTTTATGAACACTGTCATTCATATTGACAATAGTAGTACAATTTGCATAAGTAAAAATCCAGTACAACATTCTAAAACAAAACATATTGAAATTAGACATCACTTTATAAGAGACTGTAATGAGAAAAGATTAATTCAAGTTCTTAAAATTGCTTCAGAACACAACTTTGCAGATCTGCTAAAAAAAGCTTTTGATGTTGGAAGGTTTCAATACTTGGTAGCAAGTGTTGGAAGGTTTCAATACTTGGTAGCAAGTATTGGAATGCTAAATCCTCAATGATTTAAATCTGTGTGTTTATGTATATAAATTTTTGTTGGTACTGATGGCTTTGTAAATTGGTACTAGCTATTACTTTTAATTGTGTTTATTCATACAGTTAGTCATATGTTTATTCTAATATAAGACAAGTACTTTGAACATTGTTCTTTTGGTTTAAACTAACAATTTCAGGTATGAATGTTTGAGCACAAAGGAAGTTTCAAGTGAAAGGGAAGCAGCAGAATGATAATATCAGTTGCTGACACATTAGGTTCGTGATAGAAAGAGTTTGGGAATTTACACCTCCTTAAAACTTCTTTCTTGAAACCTGATTGTGAAATTTCACCTTGAATTCATGACTTAGTTAATCAGAAAGTAACTGATACAACTCACCTTCTATCATTTTATACTTTTAAGTATAATGAGCAAGTCTAAGGACATCTGATAGAAAGAACAGCTAGTAAAATTGAATCTAACACTTGTGTTAGAGGTAACAATTACTATGAGCTGGAAACCCTATCAAGAAAGCCTTTTGAATAGGTTTATCTTTACACAGGCAATTATTTATAACTGAAAAACATTGGTTCTCACACAACCAGAGGTTGCTTTAAACCGAAATTTTGATTAAGTGTCTGTTATACACTTAATCCTTTCAAAATGGTTGGAAGCAGTATGATTTTTCATAATAAAATCATGTACATACTGCTAATGGCAAAAGTTTCTTAAAAAGGATTTTCAAAGAGACTCACAAAAACCATCAAATGATGGACCATGAGTCAAATGCCCCATGAATCACCTCCCATAGGAGTTAACACACCTAGAAGTGATGAGGGCAGCAAATTAAACTCTTAAGGAATTGATGGCTACATGTACAACATTGTCTGATAACAAGTTCTAGTTGATAGCTCAGATGATGGGGAGAGAAATATTTTGGTACATTGTGAGAGATCTTCCAAACAGGGGAGGAAATGTTATTTGCAATCGACGGGAAGAAATTTCTCAAGGGAGGAAATAAACCTAAAGAAGGAAGATTAACCAATGAAAGGGAGGAAAAGACAAGAGCATACAAGATGATGACATAGAGGTTGAAAATGACTAGAATAGAGCTGATAATCTCTTCTTCATGAACAAGATTCTGGAGTATTATATATATTCAGAAGGTATGAAGCATTCCAAAGGAGAAAGTTCTATCTAGGTCAAACGGAGAAAAGTTTCAATTTCAGTTCACTATGTTTGTTCATCACTTGCAAAGGCATGCAGATAAATGATTTCACTTGTTGAAACAAGCATCCAAGATACACAACACCATTGCCTCTTATAATGCCTCCATCCAATGAAATTGCACCATCTTTTATTCAAGGTATTGTTTGTTTTCAATTCAAAGAAAGATGATGTTATTGCTGAAAAAGATTCACAGAAAGCAGATGAGTTAGACAGAAAGATAGTTAATCTTGAAGAACAAAGAAAAGCTCAGATCAAGAATCTGACTATGAAATGTTTACAAGATCCTCACAATCATGATTTAATTCAGAAGAAACATGTTGAAAAGGATTCACATGTTTAGGGGAGGATTGTTGGGAATTAAATATTCAAGAAGATTAATATCGGGTTCTGCTCAAGAAATACTCTTAAGTATCGTTCTACTGCTAGAGGATTTGATTCTGCTGCTAGCGTTAAACATTCTACTGCTGAATGATTCTGCTGCTGGTGAAGAACTTTCTACTGCTAAGTGGATAACTATTGAAGTATTCTGCTGCTGAGTAGATAAGTATACAAAGATATTATGTGTATTAAAGTCAACAATACACTGTAGATAATATCTTTAGACAAAGTGTTCATTAACAAGTTGTATATTTAGATACATGTTGTATCTTAGTTACTGACACACTTAAGATAAGTTTTGCATGTGTTCGACTTGTCTTATCAAATTTGTAAAGATCTTTCTTGTGCTATAAAAGAAAGATCTTAGACTAGATATGTGTGTGAATAATTAAGTGCTTAGAATATATCTCTTAAGAACATAGAACAAACACATCAATATCACAAGTCACAAAAACATAAGATTCAAGGTCTTTGTAACCCTAGTGATAGTGAAGATCACTTGTATTATCCTGAATAATATTGAATCATTTGGTGTTAACATTGCATGTTCATTGTTCGATACACAAGCATCACTGCTCCATTACCATAACCAAAATAACCTTCTAAGTGTGATTAAGTAGTTTCCGCATACTTGATCATATTAACTCAACTTATCATATGCACAAAGCAACAAAGGTTTAACCACCTTATAGTGTATCGAATCCTCTCACACCACGTTTCCTTTAACTATTCCTTCTCCAGTTTCATCTATGTCATACACTTTTGCGGTATTGCAAGCTTTAGGAAGAACATCCCAGATGAAACCAGTTTCCGCAGCCCATGAAGTGTTTTTTTTTTATAATATACTAGAAAAGGTGCCATGAATGTAATAGCTTCATATTTTGATTCAGGCAGAGTTTCTTTGATTGAAATCTCGTTCATTTTCTCCTTATCATAATACAATTTAATTCAGTGCCCTTGTTGGGAACACGTTATTAGTCAATCAAGTATTGATCATTTATGTAATAGGTTGCTTAGGCCTTTAGGTTAGTTTTTATGCTTCGGCCTGTGTAGAAGGCCCATGGGCCGTGGCCTTTTATTTATGTTAATTATATGTTAATTAGGGCTAAAGCCCAACTCCTTGTAAGATACTATAAATACCCCCTCCCATTCAAGGGAAAGGGTTGGTTGATTAATGCAAGTATCATTTCATTACTCTTAAGCTTAATCTCTCTCTCTAACTTTCTCTCTTTAACTTTCTCTCTCTAGATCTAAGATTCGATTAGTAGCTTGTGTGATAAATCTAAGTAACATCAAGTGGTATCAATTGCCAAGGGGTAATTTAGGTTTTTCTAGATTAGATCTAAGTGAAATTTGAAGAAATTCATCTAGGGTACTGTTCACGTGCAATTTCTTCCGACTTTGGAATGATTTTGAGAAATCCTTCGAGTTTGAAGGTTTTCTCCGAGTTTCTGGATTTTCTTCAAGTTTCTGAAATCTTTCGACTTTCTCTTCAAGTTTGAAGAGTTTGTCGAGTTTGTTCAGTTTCTCCGAGTTTCTTAGATCCTCCGAGTTTCTAAGTTCAGAACCTTCGAGTTTCTAAGTTCAGAACCTCTGAGTTTCTAAGTTCAAAATTTCCGAGTTTGTAAAGTTGAGAATCCTCTGAGTTTCTAAAGTTTAGAATCCTCTGAGTTTCTCAACATTAAAACCTCCTAGTTTCTAACAAAGAATTCTCCAAGTTTCTAACACATAATCCTCTGAGTTTCTAACAAGGAATACTCTGAGTTTCTAACTTTGAATCTTTCGAGTTTCAAAGATTGAATCTTTCGAGTTTCTAGAGTAAAATCCTTCGAGTTTCAATGATTGAATCCTTCGAGTTTCTAGAGTAAAATCCTCTGAGTTTCAAAGATTGAATTCTCCGAGTTTCAAGATATTTTTCGAGTTTGTCTGATAAGGAAATTTTTTGACTTTCTGAGGATTTTTCCAAGTTTGGATTCTTCAAATTTCTTGGGATTTTCTTCAAAGTTCTTCGACGTACAAAACTAATCTTCGACAACAACTGTCATTATCCTTTAAAGATCCTACATCCACAAGTTACTTCAATATGTATCAACCACCATACCATAACTACTTCTATAATCGAAAACAACAACAGTATCGTCAACAACAACCATATCAACAACAGTATCCTCAACCACAATATCAACCACAGTATCAACAACAACACATGTTAATGCAGCAACACCAATTTCTTCCACAGCAACAAATCCCTCAACAACCGATGCAAACTTACCAACCTCCTTCAAGAGAACCACACTGGTTTAAAAAAATGTGTGAAGCTATTAGCAGTCAATAGTCGAGACATGAAGTAGGGTCTTTAGACACACCACCAATGTTAACACCAGGGAATTATGTGCAGTGGTCCAGTCGTTTTCTCCGGTTTATCGAGCTAAAGAAACCTCATGGAAAGTAACTGAAGAAGGTTATCATTGATGGACCGTATCCAGCTCCTACTACAACCATTCCTGCAGATCCAAATCATGTTCCTCCAAGAGAAGCAACTACAACCCCTATTCCTCTAGCTCAACTCACCGCAGAACAAGTTCTTCAACAAGAGGCTAATGAGTTAGCAATGTCTTACATCCTCCAAGGGGTTCCCAATCCTATCTTCAGGAGTATCGATGCATAAAAGACAGGAAAGGATATGTGGGAGCATGTACACCTTCTCATGGAAGGTACTGAGTTAAATCAGGAGGACTTGGAATCTAAGCTTTATATGGAATACACACATTTCACCATTGAAGCTGGGGAATCTTTAGAATCATACTACCATCGGTTTACTAACATTATCAATGATTTAGACCGTCACAACATCGTTTTACCAAAGATTGTTGTGAACTCTAAGTTTTTGGGGTGTCTCTGGCCGGATTGGCAAAAGTATGTGACTTTCGTTCGACAAGCCAAGAATCTACACAACGCCTCTTATGGGTTGTTGTATGATTACCTAAAACATCACGAATAAGAAGTTGACAAGGACCGAGCAGCTCGTGGAGGATTTTCATCATTACCTACTTCAAACCCACTTGCTTTAATGGCTCAGTCTCACTTTGCACCACTAAATCAGGATTTTGTTCAACCACCACCTCATTCGGGTTATCCCTCACAACCTTCAAACCAACTTGTCCCATACGAAGCACCATCACAATATTCTGATAATCAACTAGTTTCAAACGACAATACCGATTCTATGATGTATTCCAACGTTGAAAATGATGAAGACGATGCTTTTAACTCACTGAATGAAGGATTTGCGTTGATCGCTAGAGCTTTTAGCAAGTTCTCAAACAAATCTAACAACCATCTCCGATCTTCATCCAACATGAGAGGAATCGATACACTGTTAAGGTGGTTAAACCTTTGTGACTTTGTGTATATGATATATTGAGTTAATATGATTAAGTATGCGGAATCTACTTAATCACACTTAGAAGGTTATTTGTATTACGGAAATGGAAAGTAATGCTTTAGTAACGAACAATGAACATGCTATGTTAACACCAAACGATTCAATATTATTAAGATAATAATACGAGTGATCTTTTCTTATCACTAGGGTTACAACCTTGAATCTTATGTTTCTATATCTTGTGGTATTGTTTGTGTTTTTTCTCGAGAGATATTAATTAATGATACTTATTTTTTTTTACACATACATATCTAGTCTAAGATATTTCTTTTATATATCAAGAAAGATCTTTACAATAATGTTAAGTCTTGTTGAACAACTTGCTAGCTTATCTTATGTGTGTCAGTAACTAAGATACAACATGTATCTATGTTTACAACTTGTTCTGTGAATATAAGATAAAGACTGAGCACATGGGGTAAGATATTATCTACCGTGTATAATTGACTTTAGTCAACCAGACTTAACGATAGAAGAGCAGACTTAATTCTGTATTCACCAGAATTAACACTAGCAGACTTAATCTTCAACGACCAGACTTAACCAGGTAGCAGACTTAACCAGGATTAACACTAGCAGACTTAACCACCAGACTTAATCACTTAGAGAATTTCTCGATACTTAATCTTCATAATATTTAATTCCCAACAATCCTCCCCTAAACATGTGAATCCATTTCAACATGTTTTCTGAATTAAATGAGGAATTGTGAAGATCTTTCAAACACTTCATAGTCAGACCCTAGAACTAAACTTTCTTCTATTCTGAAAGGTTTATATCTAACTCAGTAACTCATCTGCTTTCTGATCTTTGACTTTAACAATATCAATACACATCTTCAGGCTTCAAACATTGACCTAAAAGATGGTGCAATTTCCTTGGATGGAGGAATTATAAGAGGCAATGGTGCTGTGTATCTTGGATGCTTGTTTCAACAAGTGAAATCATCTATCAGCATGCCTTTGCAAGTGATGAACGAACGTAGTAAACTGAAATTGAAACTGAAAGCTTTCTTCATTTGACCTAGATAGAACTTTCTCCTTTGGAATACTTCATCCCTTCTGAATATATATAATACACCAGAATCAGCTCTATTCTTGTCATTTTCAACTTCCATGTCATCATCTTTTATGCTCTTGTCTTTTCCTCCCTTTCACTGGTTAATCTTCCTTGGGCTTTATTTCCTCCCCCGAGATGTTTCCTCCCCTGAGATGCAAATAACATTTCCTCACCTATTTGGAAGATCTCTCACAATATACCAAAATATTTCTCTCCCCATCATCTGAGCTATCAATTAGGACTTGTAATCAGACAATGTTGTACATGTAGCCATCAATTCCTTAAGAGTTTAATTTGCTGCCCTCATCACTTCTAGGTGTGTTAACTCATATGAGAGGTGATTCATGGGGCAATAACTCATAACCCATCATTTGATGGTTTTCTGAGTCATTTTGATTCCAAAAATCTGTTTAAGAATTTTTTTGACTTTTAGCAGTATGCATATGATTTTATTATGAAAAATCATACTGCTTTCAACCATTTTGAAGGGATTAAGTGTATAACAGACACTTAATCAAAATTTTGTTTTAAAACAACTTCTGGTTGTGTGAGAACCAATGTTTTCAGTTATAAATAATTGCCTGTGTAAAGATAAACCTATTCAAAAGGCTTTCTTGACAGGGTTTCCAGCTCATAGCAATTGTTGCCTCTAACACATGTGTTAGATTCACTTTTACTAGCTGTTCTTTCTATCAGATGTCCTTAGACTTGCTCATTATACTTAAAAGTATAAAATGATAGAAAGTGAGTTGAATCAGTTACTTTCTGATCAACTAAGTCATCAATTCAATGTGAAATATGATAACCAGGTTTCAAGAAAGATGTTTTAAAGAATTAATTAACTTAGGTGTGAACCTTTGTTAAGAATTCCCAAACTCAGTCCATCATAAACCTGTTATGGCAGCAACTAGAACACACTCTGCTGCTTCCATTTCACTTGAAATTTCCTTTGTGCTCAAATGATCATACCTGAAATAGTTAGTCTAAAACCAAGAGAACAATGTACAAAGTACTTGTCTTGCATTAGAATAAGCATAGAACTAACTGTATGAACAATACAATTTAAATTTGTACAAACAGCACAAACTTTTGTAATAGTAGTATTAACTGACAAAGCTAGCAGTACAAACAAAAATTTATATAAAAAAACACATAACTTGAAAAATTCAAAGATTAAGCATTCCAATACTTGCTACCAAGTACTGAAATCTACCAACATCAAAAGCTTTTGTTAGCAGATCTGCAAAGTTGTATTCTGAAGCAATTTTAAGAACTTGAATTAATCTTTTCTCATTGCAGTCTCTTATAAAGTGATGTCTAATTTCAATGTATTTTGTTTTAGAATGTTGTAATGGATTTTTAATAACGCAAATTGTACTACTATTATCAATATGAATGACAGTGTTCATAAAATTGTACCCATAGTCAAGAAGTTGGTTTTGAAGCCATAGGACTTGAGCACAACAACTTGCAGCAGCTACATATTCAGCTTCAGTTTTTGAAGTAGCCACAATTGTTTGCTTCTTACACTGCCATGAGATAAGTCTACACCCAAGGAATTGACATCCTCCAGTTGTTGACTTTATGTCCAAGCTAGCACCAGCATAATCACTATCCGAAAATGCTACCAAGTCAAAAGGTGATTCCCTTGAATACCATAGACCCAACCTAGGTTGACCCTTGAGATATCTAAAAATCCTCTTGACTGCTGTTAAATGAGAAACCTTTGGAGTTACTTGAAATCTTGCACAAGCACAAACAGAGAACATGATGTCAGGTCTTGATGATGTGAGATACATCAAAGATCCTATCATAGATCTGTATGTGTGTACATCCACATTTTCTCCATCTAAATCTTTTGGAAGTTCCTTCTCAGAATCCATTGGTGTCCTTGCCATTTTTGATTCAGCAAAGTTGATCTTCCTAAGTATCTTAGCAACATATTTATCTTGACTAATAAATATGCCTTCATATGACTGTTTAACTTGCTAACCCAAAAAGAATGTAAGTTCCCCCATGGAACTCATCTGAAACTTATCATGCATAAGCTTCTCAAAATCCAAACACATCTCCTTCCTTGTAGATACAAAGATAATGTCATCCACATACACCTGGACTAACAGAAAATCCTACTTGTGCTGTTTGATGAAAAGTGTCCAATCAATCTTTCCTCTTTGAAATCCATTCTCTTTTAAATAGGAAGCCAGTGTTTCATACCGGGCTCTTGGTGCCTGTTGCAGGCCATATAGAGCTTTTACAACTCTGTACACTTTGTCTGGATGGTCAGGATCAATGAACCCTGGAGGTTGTGAGACATACACCTCTTCTTCAATTGTGCCATATAAAAATGCACTCTTGACATCCATTGGGTAAACTGTGAAGCCTAAAAATGAAGCATAAGCGAAGAAAAGCCTAATTGCCTCAAGCCTTGCTACTGGAGCAAAAACTTCATCATAGTCTATACCTTCTTGTTGTGTGTACCCTTGGGCTACTAATCTAGCGTTATTCCTAATCACTATTCCCCTTTAATCCCTTTTATTCTTGAAAACCCATCTAGTGCCAATTACCTTTACATCCTTATGTAAATCAACTAGCACCCAAACTTTCTGAATATTGAACTGAAGAAGCTCCTCTTGCATAGCTTCTACCCAGCTTGATTCATCTAAGGCTTTCAGAATGTTCTTTGGTTCAGCTTGTGAGAGAAAACATACAAACAAGCAAGAGTTTGAAAACTCATGTTGTTTTGAATCATAAAGGGCATCAAGAAGCCCTTGTTGGTCTGAAGACATCAGTTGTTGCCTTGTCTTCACCCCTGATTGTACATCTCCTATCACATTTTCTAGGGAGTAGACTTTGTGAATTCTAGGTTGTGGTGTAAGTGGAACATGATAGTTTGGTGGGAGATTGCTCAAATCCACCTCATCGTCTGTTAATTCTGCTTTCTTTGTTAATTATGCTTCTTCAGTTAAGTCTGTTTCTTCAGTTAAGTCTGTTTCAGCAGCATTATTGATAGCAGAACTATTTTCTTGTTCCTTTGCTCCATCTTCTTTGCTTTCATCTTTAACATCTTCTTTAGCTTTGCCAGAAGAAGATTCACCAATTGTTGAAGTTGATTCCACACTTGTACTTGACCAGATTGGCATCCACACATAATCTTGATTTATCTCCTTTTCTAACCTTGCCTCATCTATTGCTTGTGAACCTGAAAAATCATTAGTTTCTGCAACAACAGCCACATAATTCATTGATTTGGTTAGTGTCTCAAGTTCAAATAGCCATGTTGGTCCTTCACCTTCTACATTGGATTTATTCTCCAAAAACTCCACCTGTAGGTTTTCCTCTATAATCCTAGTTCTTGTGTTGTATACTCTAAATGCTTTGCTATTAAGAGAATATCTAACAAAGAATCCTTCATCTGCTTTACCATCGAATTTTCCTAAATGGTCTAAGGTATTGAGAATTGTCACATGACATCCAAAAGGTCTAAGAAATCCTATTGCGGGAGTTCTACCTCTAAAAAGTTCATATGATGTCACTACTAGAAAAACAGCTATTCTTGACGCGCAATGCGCGTCATAAAGGGGTCAGATGACGCGCAAATGCCCATCAAGGATGGACCAGTCATAAAGCTTCATGACTCGCATATTTGCGTCATCCCTCTATGACGCGAACTTATGACCCCACGTTTTATGACTCTCCTTTTTGAGTGTCATAACCTAATTTTTTTTTTTAAAATTAATTTTTTTCAGTTCCTAATTTTCTATAAATGGCAATTAAAAACCTGATAATACAAAATTAAAAACACAAATATCAAAATAATGCATTTCATATATTAAAAACCTGATAATACAAAATTAAAAACACAAATATCAAAGTCAATGAAATGTACAGATGCAATATTCGTTTAAACAAACCCATGCCATTTGAAGTACATTTAACAGGATATTTTCCTTGTTGCTGCTAGAACTAAAAATCAACCTAACTTTGCCTATGTTAAAAACCCGCTTATACTCAAGAGGGGGTCCTGAAAGATGATAATAAACTGGAAATCAACAAAAGTCGTTGACATATACCTAAATAAAAGCCATCATTTTAAACACCTCTCTAAAAAAGCCTGATCTATTTCTAGAGGCTTGTGTTTCGTTGGACGTTGATGCACGTTCTGTAAAAGCACGACCCTCATACGAAGGAGAATTGGCAGCTGCAGACGACAGAAAATAAAGTATTCAGTATATATTAACAGCCAAAATATGAGCCTGCATTAAATTTTTTTTGTGGATAAGAAAGAAAGATGCTGACTTATCACAGATGGTCTGGTAATAGGAGAGAAAGGATCCGCCGCTGCAGTTGAACGGCGTCTATTTATCCGAGACGAACGTCGATGTATTCCACGTTGGTGAGTCGCTAAAGAAACGGGTGCTGCATACGAAAAAAAAAGTAACATGAAAGGAACATTCAACAATAGAAAAGAAACGTGTGTTAAAGTGAAGCAACAGAAAACAAAAGAGATGGTCACCTGTCCTTGCCATTATGGTTTCAGAACTTACATGAACCCGTTGACCATTCGCAGATGAGAACGCTGCGCAAACAATAGAATATTTATCAACATGGACGATTGGATATAAATACAAATAAAACAAAATGTAAATACACACACACCACCTTTAAAAGACTGCGAAACAGTGTTTGACTCGAAGTCCAATATGACCGGTCCTGGAATTGGCCTCACCATATCTAATAAAACGGTTATCAAACATGTCATGAGCCAACATCTGTCCCATTTTAAAATCAAATGCAATACTAAATTCGATCCTTCAATATCACCTCTACACTCAGCACACGCTTATATAGCAACGTGTCGAGTAAAAGTATCAAACGCAACAACGAAAATATACCTTCAAAAGCAGGAGGCGCGAGCTGCAGCTGTGAATCAGGCCTGAATGGACCATGTTGTGACTCTGCAATATTGTTTAAAAAGTTTATTGCACAAACCAACACGGTGATGTGGGAGCAGCATAAGAAGTATAAACCTGCCTGCACACCAATTCTAACATAACAAAAACGCCCCTGTTGGGTTCCTTTTTCACACCAAATAGACCAACAAACAAACAATTAGCTAGGCCTGTTGGATGGGGCGCTTATCTGTGTGACAGCAACCAAACTAAACGCACCTTTTTGCACAGAAAAATAAGCAACAAACGTACCCTTTTTAGTGCAGAAAATCTGCAGCAAACGTACCCTTTCGGGACTGAAATAAGCAGATATAACTGCCCCTGATGGGCTGGGAATATGCAGAACCATAACAAAGCCACATATGATAAATCCAAATCCAAATGAGCAAATAAACGAAACACCACCCTATTTGGATGGTATTTCCAGCCGATAACCAAATAAACGAAACACCACCCTTTTGGTTTTATCATTACCGTAACATAACAAAGCTACATATGATAAATCCAAATCCAAATGAGCAAAAACAAATAAATAAACAATCCAAATCCGAACCATGTTTCACCAAGAACATTTAACAAATATATTCATTCAGGCCTTTTATCAAACAGTTTGTGTGCGGTCTTTACATCAACCAAAATTCAGCAATTTTTAATATATTTATCCAACTAATTCAGTCAAACACAATCTTCAATCAGTAAACAAACCAAATTGATTAAATCCTAATGAACTTTCAGCTCAAATCAACAATCACTTTCATCAAAAACTCATCCGAATTGATTAACCAGCAAATCGAATCATTTCATCGCTAAATCAACAATTAAGCAGTGGTGCTTGTGTAATTTAAGCATAGAAGCATGAAGAAGCAGATTCTAATTTAACGAATTTATACGAAACTCACAGCTTAGGTTTAAAGATATTATTTTGACGAAAAATTAGCAAACTATAAAAATCACACTCAAGTGTGACTGTAATCTTCACTTCCTGCCACTCATCAATTCTGAATCAAGATAACTCTTTGAAAGCTTCGAAAAACAGTAACAATGGAGGAATATATGGCCGGCGGTTTCTAGCTTGAGATGAAGAGAGATCGAGTGAACAGAGATGGGATGATTAGATATATAAAGTTTTTGGATTGGATTGAGACGAAGAGAGCTACGTTTTCCGCCATTGATTTTGTTAAGCGTGAAGAAAGCGTCTAGTGTGTGTGTGTGAAAATGGTGTGGTAAATGGTCTTGACAAATAAAAGGGGATTTGAAAGTTTTCAAGCTTTTGTGAGCGGGAAACAAATAAAAGGGGATTTGAATGTTTTCAAGCTTTTGTGGTCCGTGTTTTTTAAAAATTTTGAGATATGACACGAATTTTATGACACACAAAAATGCCTGTCGTCTAGCCTTCAGATTTTACAATTTATGACAGTTTTTTTATGACTTAGAATTTTGCGTGTCATTATATTGTGTGTGTCATAAAAAGCATGTCATTAAAGGCCCTTTTTCTAGTAGTGTGTCTTATTGTGAGGCTGTACAACTAAAACTCTATTTTGAACATAACAAGCAGTGTTGACTACTTCAGCCCAAAAAGTTATAGGTAGTTTAGATTCAGCTAACATAGTTCTAGCAGCTTCTATTAGTGTTCTATTCTTTCTCCCCTAATACCTTTTTCTTTGTAGAAATCATCCATAACTCTATTTTTAAACTCTGTCCCATTATCACATCTAATGACTTTTACTTTCTTGTCTACTTGGTTTTCTATCTGTGTAATGAATGTCTTAAGAATGCTAGAAGTTTCATCCTTAGAACCTAAAAAGAAAACCCATGTAAATCTGCTATAGTCATCAGTTATAACAAGACAATATCTCTTATGCATAAACAATGATTGATTGATAGAGTTAAAAATCTTGGGCTTACAAGTGGCTTTGTGTTGTTTGCCTTTAAGACAAGAAATGAATGTTTGATCATTTTCAAATCTTTTGTGAGGTAAACCTCTTACCAAACCATTCTTAACAATTTTATTTATGGTTTTGAAATTAATATGACCAAGCCTTCTATGCCATTTCATTGATTCATCCAATGTGGCCTTTGCAACAAGACAAGTTAAATCCTTTTTGGGAACAATGTTCTTCATGTCAACACTGTACATATTGCCCTTTCTAGGAATTTTAAGAAGTACTTGACTTTCATCAGGCATCTTAAAATCTGAAGAAAGCACAAGACATTCAGTGTCAGAGAAAAGAACTTTTTTCTTTTTGTCACACATTTGTGAGACACTAAAAAGATTATAATTTAGCTCTTGTACATAGTACACATCTTCAAAATCTAAATTTCCAGTTTTAATGGTACCTTTACCGGAAATTTTGCCACCAACACCTCCTCCAAAGGTAACATAGCCACCATCTAATGTTTGAAAATCAGAAAGATAGGACTTGTTGCCTGTCATGTGCCTTGAACATCCACTATCTGAGTATCCTTGATCCTCTTGTTTATCAATTGAATGTTCCTGCACAGTAATAAGGAGTATTAGTTTCTTTTGGGGACCCAAGCCATTACTGACTTGGATCTGCCTCTTGCATCAATGTAATTTAATCTTTTGAGAACAGTTGATGTGACATTGGATTTAGATGAATTCCAAACCCAACATGCTGAGGCCTTAACAGCATTTGCCCTGTTTCCCTTAGCAGCAGAATTAACTACTTGCCTAGCAGAATTAACTGCTTGCCTAGCAGAATTAACTGCTTGTTTTGTAGTTGAACCCTTAATTTTCCAAACTTGTTTTTGGACTACTGCCTTTGAATGAATGGGCCTTTGAACAACTTTTGGTGCATGTTTATAAAATGTTTTTGCACCCTTAGCTGTTGATTTTGGGTAAACAGTCAGAAATGGTCTAGCAGAATTAACTTGATTTAAGCCAGACTTAACTAAAACTGTTTTGGGTTTAGTTCTGTTAAATTTAGAACTAGAGTGAAAGTGAGTTTGAGGAGTTTGCCTTTTGTAGTTCACTCTATTGTTTTCATACCAATATACCCATTTGTTGTAGAAAGCTGCAAGATGGTCAAAACTACCACATGTATAACAAGCTTTGTTGTAAAAAAGCAAAGTCATCACCTAATTGGTTAGACTTGAGGTTATTCCAATTTCTTTGGTTACCTCTGGGCTTTCTAGTGGATCTATATTGTTCACAATATTTAGCTGGTTGCCTAACATGTTTAATGTTTGATTTAGGCCTAACAGTATCCCTTTTGACCACTTTAGGAACCTTTGTTCCTGCTTTCTTAGCTTTTTCAGGTTTAGACATAACCTGTTCATCTTCATCACTATCAGTTGTACGATCCTCAACAACTATAGCATCTGATTTCCTAACAAAGGACACCTTGTCCTTAGAAAGTGAAGTTTTACATAAACTCTCACTTACTTTCTCTACCTTAGGACTCTCAGTAGACTTAGAACCATATTCCATTATTGGTTCTTGAAACTCAGCAAATCCCGTGTGTGCTAGGTCAATACCTGGAGGTGAAGGAACACCTCTGTATGGTGGAGGAACAGATTTGTATCCTAAACCAGACTTAGCTTTATTGATTACTTGAGCTTCCCAAATCTTATTAATTCCCTCTAAGGTATAAGCTAAAGCATATACTGTTATCTTAAGATTTTCAGTTTTATTTTTAGCTTTAGTTAATGATTCATTTTGCCTAGAAATTATTTCATCTCTGAACTCTATGCCTCTTTTTAGAGCATTCATGTCATCAGTAAACTTAGATTCATTTCCTTGAAAATGTAAAAGTTGTTTTTCAAGAATAGCTGTTCCTCTTTTATGATTGCCTAAATTAGCTAATGCATCATATAACTGTTCTAGTTGATCATCAAATCTCTTTTTAAGATCTTCATAAGCTTTAAGAGCAGAGCATGATTCAGTACATTTACTTATGGAATTTACCTCTAAATCAGAAAAGGCCATTAGAGCAGTCTCAGTGGCCACCAGTGCAGCATTTGTTGGTGCTTCCACTTCATCAGCCATGAAGCTCCAATCATAGTTAACCCCATCTATGGCTAGCATAGCCATTGGCTCTTCCACTGTGACTTCCTTCTTCTTCTCTTTCCTATACCATGTGCTCCTATTATCCTGCTTCCTTGGGTTTCTACATTCTTTAGCAAAGTGTCCTAACCTGTGACAGTTGAAACACTCTACTTTCTTCTTATCAAACCCAGCAGTTTCATTACCATCAATGGTAATCTGCTTACCAGTTCTCTGCCAGAACTTCTTAGCCCTCATGCTAAGTAAAGCAACCTGCCATTTGATGTCCATCTCTTCCAAATCATTATCATCCAACTGATCAAGATCTTCATGAGTTAGAGGAGAACCACTAGTTTGACTAGACATGAATATATAGAATGCTGGATCTCTAAGTCCAGCATCATTCTTTTGTGAACTAGTAGAAGGACCACCATAGATAGTATTAGAAACACCTTCATCTTCATCTACCTCTTCTGACTTACTAGTACTAGGAGATGACAAGAGTGCCACATTCCCAGAACTAGTACTATAGATTCCAGACTTCTTTAGACTTTGTTCAACAATTTTGAAGTTGTGTACAAATCATTGAGTTTCATGGTTTCAATGTCTGGCTTGTTCATCCAGACAACCACATGAGTATGGAACTCATAAGTTAGGCTTCTCAAAAACTTCATGTTGAGATCTTCCTTAGCTATCTCAACACTCAACACAGCTAACTGACTGACAAGCTTATGTAATCTAGAGAACAGCTTATCAAGTGATTCATTGCTATTTGAACTGAATTTTTCAAATTGTTGTTTCAGCAATGTCTTCTGTGTTTTCTTGGTAGTTTCATTACCACCAAACCATGCACAAATCTCTTCAAAAAGACTTTTTGCATCAGGATACTTGCTAAAGGATAGCATTTGTTCACCAGGAATGGTCATAAGCAACAAATTTCTTGCTTTTTGATCATTTCTCTTCTGTATCCTTTCATCACCGGTAGTTGGTCTAGTATTTCTTCTCCTTTCAGTTTTGCCTTCAACAATAACATCCGTATAACCTAGTGTGAAAAAATCACCATACAAAATGATATCCCAAAGAGCATAATCTTGAACCATAAAATATTGCTCAATTCTCAACCTCCACAACTCAAACTCATTCTGTTTGATCATGGGAAACTTTGCAGTAACATTTGTAGCAGTATCTTGATCATCCATTTCTTAAGCTTCTTCTTCTAAATCAACTATATCAACTTGGCTCTGATACCAATTGAGAGGAATTGATACAATGTTAAGGTGGTTAAACCTTTGTGACTTTGTGTATATGATATATTGAGTTAATATGATTAAGTATGCAGAATCTACATAATCACACTTAGAAGGTTATTTGTATTATGGAAATGGAAAGTAATGCTTTAGTAAAGAACAACGAACATGCAATGCTAACACCAAATGATTCAATATTATTAAGATAATAATACGAGTGATCTTTTCTTATCACTAGGGTTACAACCTTGAATCTTATGTTTCTATATCTTGTGATATTGTTTGTGTTTGTTCTTGAGAGATATTAATTAAGCACACTTATTTTTTTTACACACACATATCTAGTCTAAGATCATTCTTTTATATATCAAGAAAGAACTTTACAATAATGTTAAGTCTTGTCGAACAACTTGCTAGCTTATCTTATGTGTGTCAGTAACTAAGATACAACATGTATCTATGTTTACAACTTGTTCTGTGAATATAAGATAAAGACTGAGCACATGGGGTAAGATATTATCTACCGTGTATAATTAACTTTAGTCAACCAGACTTAACGATATAAGAGCAGAATTAATTTTGTATTCACCAGAATTAACACTAGCAGACTTAATCTTCAACGACCAGACTTAACCAGGTAGCAGACTTAACCAGGATTAACACTAGCAGACTTAACCACCAGACTTAATCACTTAGAGAATTTCTCAATACTTAATCTTCAGAATATTTAATTCACAACACAACACAAGGAATCAGGCAGTTGTTAATGATGGAAGGGTTGAAATCCAAAACAGGGCTTTCGGGAGATTTGGTTCAGGAAATTATATGGGGAATTCAAGTGGTCAAAGGTTCAGTTCAGAAGGAAGTAAAAGAAACAACATGGGTAATACACAGAGGAGGGCTCAGATTGTTGGAACAGAAAAGAAAGGGATTGCAAATACAACATTTACATGCTATAATTGTGGTGGGAATGGTCACATGGTAAATGCATGCCCCAAGCCAAGTACAATGGACAGTGCTTATCACAAGGAAGCTCTTTTTCTGGACTTAAAAGATGAAGCTGGTGGTACTTTGACCCAAAAAGATCACAACTTTATGGCAAATGCATTTTCGGACGATGACATGGAAGATCTGGAGGCAAATGCAGCATGTGAGAAAACATGCATATGGGTGAAACAGGCCTGGTGTATGATACCGACGGCTTGCCTCAGGTACCTGAATCTAAATGTCTCATTCATGAAATTGTATCACCCTCTGCATCTGCATCTACGCAAGAAAATATTGGTCAAAATGAATCATCGTTATCCTCTCAAGACGATGACCAAATAAACACCGTTGTTACCTTTGATGATGATCAAATTAACACTGTTGTTTCATTTGATGATCCTCTTGATGATGATCACAATGCTCATATTGAACAAGATGATCTTGAGTATGATACGAATCCAGAGCTCATGACCTTGCTGATGACCACCCAAACACAATTAGATGCACAGAAATCCCAGATTGATAAATGCAATGAAATTAATCGGAACTTAAAAGTTAAAGTTGCATTGTTAACTAATGATCCTGAGTGCTACAAACTACAACTTTCAAATTTTGAAAACCCAGAAAAACGTGGGAAAAGCTTTGAGTCTGCATTCCAAGAATCATATGTGAAAGTACAAAATTTAGAACATCAAGTTCGTGAGTTGACCATTTCCAAAAATGAATTAATTTCACAAAAGGAACAAGAAAAATTTGATTTTCAAAAACAAGTTGACATTCTGCACTCTGAACTTTCCAAAACAAAAACAGAATTGTCAACTTGTCAAGATAATTTTTCTGAGCACCGACAAGTTTCAAGGAAACGTGTTTATTCATACCTTGAGGAAATTGTGGCATTGGAAGGCAAACTTAAAGAATTTCAAAACGTTGTGTATAAAACGGGTGAATCTGTAACAGCTATTCAAAAATTAACTGTCAAACCAAATCCCCAAGGATATGGCTTTGCAATTGGAAATGATCAACCATGTTTTTTACATAAAGCACTCAAGGAAAATCCAAAGTTGTACAGTGCTGAATTATTGTTGGATGATACTTTCACGCGTGTTGTTGTGTATAATAATGAAAAGGAAATGGAACAAGATGACGAGAGTCGATCCAAAATGAGTAATGTCCACTTTCATAAACAATATGATTACTCACGGGTACCTCATATTAATGCCACTTTCGTACCTCAGAAAGAGAAATCAGAACAAACATTGTCTTTAACTGAAATGCATGGAACTTCTGAAGTTGTCCTTGTGACCACAGTAGCACAAGTTAATGGTCCTTTACCAAATCCGGGTGTCAATGCTCAAATGCCAAAACAATGTCGTGTCCTTCGATATTTTAATACTTTCGTGGAAGACATAAAACTTTTGGAAGATGCAATTGAACGTAATTCAGAAATAAAAGTCTATACTCTTCTATCTCCCTATGAGAAAGATAAGAGAGAAGTTTTTCAAAAGCAATTTTTGCCACATGTTAAACACCTGTGACTTTGTGCTACACATTGGGAACAGAAACTTCAAACAGAGGTTACATCAATGATGAGCATTTTCGAAGCAAAAGATAACAAGATTTTGAAACAAAAATATCAAAAGAAAGCTTTGGAAAAAGAAGCCGATCGACTCTTGGAAAATGTTCTATGATCTGACATAATTTCTGTTATCATGAATTCCATTTATCTGTCGTGCAATGAAATGATTGTTGATGATCACTATGTTGAAATTGAGACATTGAGAATTGAGATTGATAATTTGCATAAAGAAAATGAGAGTCTTAGACAAATCAATGATGATGTGGAAACCAAATGTGCAAAAGAAATTTTCAAACTTAACCAAAAATTGCAATGGTGTCAGACTCAGAGTATTAACTTTGAGTTAGCATTCCAAAGCCAAAAAGAATCTTTGTCTTATCAAAACGTTCATGTTTCAAAACTTCAAAATCTTGAAAAAGAAAATGATGTTTTAAAACATCAAATTTTTGAGTATGAAAAAGACATTGATGAAGTTTGTAAAAACATAAATGACACTGTTCGGTTAAACAGAGAATTGGACTCAAAAATTCAAGAGCAAAAACACATCATCATTGAGTTGAAAGAGAAACTCAAAGTACTTGACAAAGGGAAATTTGTACAGCAAAATGTAATTGCTCCAGGCATGTACCGAATAGATGAAACGTCTAATAAAGCATCTCCACAGACCACTAATGTGCATGCTTCAACTTCTACAGGATTAGGCACCCCTTCTAAGGTTAGCAGATGAAAGACCAACAAGACCAAACAGAAGAGTAGAATCTGGAAACCTAAGAGCGGCTCCCCTAAACCTCAAGAAGTAGAAGTTCACACTAGTAGTTTGAATAAGACGCATGTTATGTCTAACGTAGAATCCAACTTGTCAAAGTGTAATTCTAAGTGTGATGTAACGAATGCTAAATCTATAAATGTTTTAAATGATGTTATGGTTGATGCTTATTGTGTATTTTGTTGAAAAAGTATCTTGTCTGGTAATCATCAGAAATGTGTTACTAGAACCCTTTTGTCTCGTACACAGAAATGTACTAACGGCATTTCCTCTAGGCTCACTACCACTGCTAAGTCCATTTTAGGAAAACCGCCAAAAGTAGTTTCTGAGACCACCGTTGACAAGACCATAAGTGCACCTAGAACAATCCAATCACCAAGTGCATTCACTAGGAAGAAGGCCGAATCTAGTTGGACGTGGCAGCGTTGGTTACAGCATACACCTAGCTTTACTTGGGTACCAAAGATGCTTAAAAACTGTGTTACTAACCTAACGGGATCCACCGTTACCAACTTTCCATTTGTGTCAACTTCTTGTGATGCAGGTGATTCAAATCGTCCTTTGGATTGTTGATAGCGGGTGTTCCCGACACATGACAGGCAATTTAAAGCTTCTAGTAAACTTCGTCGCTAAGTTCATAGGTACTGTCATGAAAAGCAGTATATATTGGTAATCGTAGATGACTTCTCGAGATGGACTTGGGTTTACTTTCTTCGCACCAAAGATCAAGCTCCTCCGATGATCATCACCTTTCTCACAAAGATTCAGGTTCAGCTACGCAACACCATCATAAAATTCGAACAGACAACGGAACTGAATTTAAGAATCAGACTCTTCGGGAGTATTATGAGAAAGTGGGTATTGAACATCAAACATCAATTGCACGCAGCCCAGAACAGAACGGAGTGGTCGAAAGACAAAACTGAACGTTAGTGGAAGCCGCAAGAACGATGTTGATAAATGCTCAACTACCGGATTACCTCTGGTCTGAAGCCGTTTCAACCGCCTGCTACACCCAAAACAGATGTATGATCACCAAAAGGCACACCAAAACCCCATATGAAATTGTTCACAGAAGAAAACCGAACATAAATTACTTTCATGTCTTTAGGGCTCTCTGCTACCCAATGAATAATAGTGATGACCTTGGAAAGTTAAAAGCCAAAGAAGACATAGGGATTTTTATCGGATATTGTGAAAATTAAAAAGGATTTCGAATCTGGAACCGTCGAACCCGAGAGATTCAAGAGACCATACACGCTAACTTCGATGAGCTCACCGATATGGATTCGCAGCAAAACAGCTTAGGACCCGAATCTAACCGTCTAAACTTCCCTGATCACTCAGCTGCACCTCTATCTTTCAATCGCAAAGACTTAGAAGATTTGTTTGCTCCGTTATTTGATGAAACTCTTGTTAGTCGTGCTTCTAATGTATCTACAAGTTCTGCTGCACAACCCGTCAATATTCATGCACCTGATACACTAGGAATTACCACAACAACAGTTGTCGACGATGCACCTCCAACAGAAACCTCATTATCAGTAGAACAAACATCTTCTAACACTGTGACTGCAGCTGAAGATCCACCTCTACATTCTTCTGAGGTACCCACACCAGCAGATTATGACGGCAATGCTTTCTTCCATCCATTTGCTCTGGCTCCCACCATTCCAGATATTGCCAAGTCGTCCACGAGCAATTTGGATCCGTCAAATCTGCACCAAAACTTTCAACACTACCCTTTAACCCATAAGTGAACTAAGGATCACCCTCTCGTGAACGTGATTGGCAACCCAGAAAACTCGGTCATGACACGTAAACGCCTCCACACAGACGGTGAAACTTGCATTTATGCACTCACCATTTATCAGTCCGAACCCAAAAACATTAAAGAAGCCCTTACCTACGACAATTGGATTGAATTGGTGCAAGAGGAACTTGATCAATTCAAGCGTTTGGAAGTTTGGCAATTGGTAGAAAGACCAGATGGGGTATACGTCGTCGGGTTGAAACGGATCTGGAAGAATAAGTTGGATGCGGATGGCACGGTTATTCATAACAAGTCCTGGTTGGTTGCTAAAGGATTCAATCAAGAGAAAGGAATCGACTTCGAGGAATCTTTCGCACCAGTGGCGCGTCTTGAGGCCGTTCGAATGTTTTTGGCATATGCAGCTCACAAGAATATCACTGTATACCAAATGGACGCGAAGACGGCATTTCTGAATGGTCAACTCCGTGAAGAGGTGTACATTACACAACCAGAGGACTTCGTCGACCCAGAACATCCGAATCATGTTTACCGGCTCAAAAAAGCCCTCTACGGCCTTAAACAAGCCCCGAGGGCATGGTACGACAAACTATCTACATTCTTACTAGCTAATCATTTCACTAAAGGATCAGTTGACCCGACTTTGTTTATACAAAAACACGGGGAGGACATTCTCATTGTTCAAATTAATGTGGATGACATCATTTTTGGGTCTACCCATAAAAAGTACTCAAACGCTTTTGCAAAATTAATGAAACAAAACTTTGAGATGTCCATGATGGGTGAACTCAAGTTCTTTTTAGGACTGCAAGTTCATCAATCACCTCGTGGTATTTTCTTAAGTAAGTCCAAATATGCTCAAGAGATTTTGAAAAAACATGGCATGACCAGCTGTGACACCTATAATACCCCCATGTCGTCATCATCCCCGAAGCTAGATGCTGATCTACATGGGACACCCATTGATCCTACCAAATACCGTAGTATGATTGGGTCTCTCATGTATCTCACAGCTAGCCGACTGGATATTGTTTTTGCCACATATCTATGCTCCCGTTATCAGTCTAGACCAACTGAAAGACATATATCTGCTGTTAAAAGAATCCTTCGATACATAAAAGGAACCATTCACTTGGGGATCTGGTATCCGAAGGATTCTGGTTTTGAACTAATTGCCTTTTCAGACACGGATAATGTAGGATGCATAGACACAAGGAAAAGTACATCTGGGGGAGTACAATTTTTGGGTGACAAGCTTGTCTCTTGGCAGTCAAAGAAGCAGGACTATACATCACTGTCGTCTACCGAATCAGAATACGTCGCCATGTCAGAATGCTGCGCTCAAGTCATCTGGATGCGGTCACAGCTGATGGACTACGGATACGTGTTCAACAAGATTCCGATGTATTGTGACTCCAAGAGTGCCATAGCTATTTCCTGTAACACAGTTCAGCATTCAAACTCCAAGCATATTGCTCTCCGGTATCACTTCATCAAAGAGCACGTGGAACAGGGTACAATTGAACTTTATTTCGTGGGTACAGAATACCAATTGGCCGATTTATTTACCAAAGCCTTGCCTCATGCAAGATTTGTGAAATTGGTTTACCAGATTGGTATGCAATGTTTGACTCCAGACGATTTAAACAATTTTCTTAAACAAAATTAAATGAGTCAAACATCAAAACTATCTTTGTAAATAATTTATCAAAAACAAAAAAAGATTTTCCAATTTTTTTTAAACTAAATAAAAAAAAAAAAAAAAAAAAAAAAAAAAAAAAAAAAAAAAAAAAAAAAAAAAAAAAAAAAAAAAAACCTTCTTTAAATGTGCAAATGTCAAAACGAATCAAATTATGTTCTCGTCATTTCAAATGTCATCAATTTCAAATCACGAACATATTTTGAGGGGGAGAATTTTTTAACGTTTGCACATTTATTATCTAATATCTTCATCATTATCAAAATCTTCATCGAACAATATTTCTATGATCTCTTGGACTACAAGTCTGTCAAAATTTCACAAATATGTCTTAGTTCAAGGGGGAGAAATGGACATAAATTAAGTTCAAAACAAATTGGACCAAAGGCTTCAACCATAACAAACATCAAGGACTTAAATTGTCAAGTTGTTAAAAGTTTCACAATAGGACTTAAGTGAACTAGGAGTCTAGTTAAATGACTGAGTTTGTCAAAGTGAAATAAGTTGTCAATTTAGGGCCATGTATCAACTAGAACACTAGTTAGGGGACTGAAATTGACAAATAAGCAAACTTGGTCAAATATAAGTCAAAAACTGATTGTTTCCCTCTCACTAAAACACACGGTATCACTCATATCTCTCTCACTAAAAAACCCGCCAAAACTCATGGAGATAACAAGATTTTTTGATTCTTCATTAAACATCAATTTGTAAGTGTTTAATTCAAGCATTTTTACCTTAGAATCATTTGCGCATCATTCTTGTAGCTAAATATAAGATTTTACGATTTAGGGTTTAAGGGCATGAATTGGGCGTTTCTTGTATATTGTTGTTTAGTCTAATTGAGTTAGTATATTAGCTTCATAACATGATTTAGAATGCTATGCACATGCTTAATTAGATTCAATAACATCAAGTTAGGCAACTCGATTGAATTAGGGTTTAAGATGTCGCGTTTGTGGGCTGAGATAAAAGAGTGATGTGTTTGAATGTTTAAATGGTGGGATATGCTTATTTGTTGTTCTTGATTATGCGTTTAATGTTTCATAACATAAATCTAAAAGTTAGTCTTGGTTCGAATGAGTACATGCGTTCATATTGACTGAGAAGAACAAAGTGCGGCTGTGAATGAGTTTTCTAAGTGTTTATGGTTGTTTAGGACATGGTTAGGATGAAATGTTTATTGCTTGTGAATCATGAATGGAATACATGAAATCTGGTTAATCTGATTGTTTCCAAGTTTCTATATGTTCATCCTTCGACTTTGTGAGAAAAAAATCCTTCGACTTTGTTGTCTGTTTGAATCTTTCGACTTTGTGCTAAAATGCTTCGACTTTGTTGGATAACTTGAAATCTGTCGACTTTGTCTCCGAGTTAGGAGACTAAAGTCATGGACTCTCCGAGTTTCTAGTAACTTTCCGAGTTTCTAGATATTCTCCGAGTTTCTATAAACTCTCCAAGTTTATATAAACTCTCCGAGTTTCTACAAACTTTCTGAGTTTCTACAAACTTTCATAGTTTCTTCAAACTTCCGAGTTTCAATAAACTTTCCGAGTTTCTACAAACTTTTTGAGTTTCTACAAACTTTTCGAGTTTCTTCAAACTTTCTGAGTTTCTATAAACTTTCCGAGTTTCTGTAAACTTTCTGAGTTTCTGTAAACTTTCTGAGTTTATAAAAATTCTCCGAGTTTCTAAATTTTTTCGAGTTTCTAAATTTTCCGAGTTTGTGATAAGTGCTCCGAGTTTGTGTACTTTTCAGACTTAGAGTATTATTGGAATAAACTTAGGAAAGTGCAAAAAGATAGAAAGAATAAGGATTGCTTGTTTATGGTTTGTTTGACTGATAAGTGACTATTTTTCATGATTTAGTCCCACTATATGATGCATCATACAAGTTAGGCTATAATCATGTAACAAATAACATACACTAACATATATATCTAATGTCTATTGCGTGTTGCTGTTGGTGTTTGTGGTATACAGGCTAATCATAACTCAAGGATCCGTTACTCGAAAGGAGATGATTCCCGAAGGAGATGAGCGTAAAATCAGTGAATCCAACTCAAGAGTCGACTTTGAGAACTTACCATGTCATCAGTCATGTCAGAGAGTTGTGGAAATACTCAAGAGACACTACGTCAGTTCTGTGATGACAAAGACAGTTAGTGTACCTGAGGTGTATATGAATCAGTTTTGGCATTTCATGATCATAGGAAAAGACAACAAAAACATTACAATCATAGTTGACAACACAGAGATTCAATTTGGGGTTGATACTCTTCGCCACGTTCTAGACCTTCCATCAGAAGCCTCGGGACCAAGAGGCAAATTCCACGATGACCCAACCTTTGAAACCATGGTTGAAACATTAATGCGTCTCAGCTATGATGATCAGGATGAAGAGTTCACCTCAATCTCCAAAGTGGACAGGAAGTACATCCCTCAGCCTTGGTTGACCCTTTACACCATCATAATTCATTGTATAACCGGAAAAGCAACTGAACTTGAACACCCAAGACTGGAACAGTTACAATTCTTCTGGGGTGTCGTCAAATTCTACCAGATGGACTTCGCTAAGTTCATATGGAATGATATGATTTACCAAGCCCAACAGTTCTGACAAAAGAAGGGTTACAAGATACCCTTTCCTCGATTCACCAAGCTCATAATTTCACATTTCATGAAGAATCATCTAGAAATAGATAGAAGATCAAATGAGAATGCACATACCGAACACATGGATCACATTCTCACCAGGGTTAAAGTGAAGATGACAAACACCAAGAAACAGGGTTTGAGAATCCCACCAAGTATGTTAACTGAAGCGGTGAAGGGAACTGATGCTTACCAATGGTACGATGAAGCTGAAAAGGCCGGAAAGGTGGGAATTACAGAAAAGGGAACAAAGTTAACCAGGGGTAACGGTAGAGGAACTGGAAAGATAGTCCCAGCAGCTTCTTCTCGAATAAAGAAAGTCTCAAAACCTGATAAGAAGAAACTGATAACGAGAGACAAGTCCACTGAATTGAAACTTAGAGACGAATCTACTGACGAAGATGAAGAAGAAGAAGTCGATCTTAGTAATGGAAAGAAGAAGAAAGAATTTGAAAAGATGAAGACAGTATTGGCAGAGACTGACAAAAGCTTGGGCAAAAGAAAGGGAAAATCACTCAAGATGTCAGATCAATCGTTTAAACCCATCGAACCTCCAATGACTGAAGAAGAAGAGAAAGAACAATTCGAGAAAGCATCAAAGGAAAACAGAAAGAAATATCTAGCTAATCAAGAGAAGCGTGAAAGAAGAAAAAGAGGTGAAGGATCAGCTTCACATGTTGAAGAAGAAAAAGAGGATTCAGAGGCTACAAAGTCTGTTACACTTAGTGAATCTGAGGGTGAAACGGAAGAGTCAGATGAAAGAATACATACACCCACAGCTTCAGGATTTGAATCAGATGAGAATGACAATGATGAAGAGGAAAAAGATGACGAAGAAGAAGATGAAGAGGGTGAAGATGATGAGGATGATGATAACAAAGACGATGAAGGAAATGAAGAAGGAGACGACCAAGATGAAAACCAAGATGGCAACCCTATTCCATCTCCTCAACCGTTATCTATGGGTCAATCCCCCAGTGAGCTCAATGATCTCAAAGAGCAACTCCTTGCACTTCAAAAGAAGGTTACTGAACTTCAACAATCAGAAGACTGTGAGCACAAAGCGTTGAATGTACAGCTTACTGAAGTGAAAAAACAGTTGGATACACAGAAATCTGACATCAATGACATCAAATCATTTGATCTGGAAAAGGCAGCAGAACAATATCTCAGAACACATGTCCCTCAAGAAGTCAGCTCTCGAGTACCCCAAGAAGTCAGAAAACATATTCAAGAAGCACTTCCAGAACTTCTTAAGGAATATGTCAAATGGAATCTGGAATGAACTATGGCCAATCTGATGAAAACCATACCAATGACGGTTCGGACCGTCCCATCCAAACCGTCTATTGATGAACTCAAAGGACAATTGCTTGAAAATATCATGGATAATCCTGAAGAGGATGAGCTTCATCAGGCTTTACTTAATTCAATCAAGAAAGCTGAAAAGAAAGCAGAGGCATGTAAGAAGGATAAGCCAACCAAGCGTCGTCGGGATGATCCTGACAAACACGATCAAGGAAGGAAAAGAACGAAACCTTCCAAATCAACTGGCCCTTCTACTACAGCACATTCTTCTGGCACTACCAAGCAATCAAGTCATGACAAGTTCGTTCCTCTAGAAACCGGGGCATTCGATGAGACTGAAGCACATGATGATATGAGTTTTGATCAAGAAACAGCTGCTCTACCACCAAGAGTTCCAAATGTTGCAGCACCACCTACAGATGCTCCACTTAAACCAGCACCTGAATGGGTAAACCCGAACGCTCCAAGGTTCGATTGGTTTGAAACAATGGTGGATGCATATCCAGAAGCTCCAGCTGAGAATGAAGCACCTGTTGAAGGTTCAATTGTGGACTTCACCAAAAGGTTAAAGAAGGTGATGAGAGTTCAGAAGTTGGGGTTACCTGATATCATCAGAGTTCGCAAAGAAGGCTTTACGGAATTCAAAACTGTCACAACTTCAGAGCTGGAATTTGAGTACAACTTGGAACAAGTGGCAAGAGCTCTTTCATAAAATATTGACTGGGATCATGCACGGGCTTCTCATCCATCCGAAAACTTTAAACTCCCAAATTATTCGCAACCCTTACCCCTCGTCGGTCCTTCTCACAACCAAAAGATACTCAAAGCATATTTTTTCAACAATGATCTGGATTATCTAGTCTATGGAAACACAAACCCAGAAAAATGATATGCTACCTCCTTTACCAAGTATCTGGCAGCATCTTATGCGATGGAAGGTTTTGAAGAACAGATCAGCGATTTATTCGTCCACAAAGTTGAAGAATACAACGATGAAGCTGCTCTTGGAATCTATCATTGGCCAGATATGAGGAAATGGTTCTATAAATGGATGCTTACAAAAACATCAAAGACTGATGTTTATCACAAAAGTAAGATCCTTTCAATCACGAGTGCTGAAACAAAATCGATGTTTGGCTACAACTTTCTGAAGAAGATCACCGTGAGGAGGCTGGATGATCAAGAATACACCTTTAGCGAAGCAGATTATCCCTACCTGCATATCAACGATATTGAAGACATGTATCTCCTGAAAGTTCAAGAAAAACTCGAACATCTTCCTGGACGTCTTCAGTATGACATCGTCAACTCGGTTCTGTTATACATCCGGAACATTGTCATCAGATCAAGAGTTAAAGACATGCATCTTGGGGTAGAAAGCTACCAGAAGAAATTGAATTTAGTCAAGCCTAATCTCAGACCTCCGGGGATAGCAGATAAGAAGCCTTATTCTTTCAGTGATAGACCATTCGGGGTAGCATACTTGTCAAAACGAAATTCAACAAGGTTCTTGGGTTATCAAGATCTCCACAAGTTCAGTGATGAAACTTTCCTACTTGTCAAGACTGAACTTCAAAAGATTCTGGAAAACCATAGAAAGGGGTTGAAGTCAGGGTGGCTCAGGCATATGACTTAGGATAAGAATGATGTAATGCAAGCTATCAAATTCATTGAGAAGATTGATCGAAGAATCAAGTTTCAGATGACGATGAGACGATTGGAAAGCTATGTGGGGGGACGAGCCAGAATTCACAACATTCTCACATTCCGTTGTCCTGAGCAATAATCATTGGTACCATTGTCATAATTCATCATATTTGTTATCTTTGACTATGGCTTGTGCACTCATAACAGTGCACAACCCGTTCTTGTAATGAAAGGACCCTAAGGTACGCTTTAGTGCCTCAATCCTGATCAAAGGAGCGAAAGCTTCTTACTTATGAGTAGAATTAACCAGAATTTTCTTAAGTTTTTCAAAAATTCTGCTCATAAGGACAAGTATTCCTTTGTTAAGGGGGAGTACTTGAAAACATAATCTTTGTTCAAAACTACCAAATGTTCTTGAAATTCTTCCCGTAAACCTCAAAAAGCATATTTTAATCATAAAGTTTAACAAAAACAACATGAATATGCTATTTTTGAGGGGGAGAATAAAAATGTGATTAAAATATGATAAATCTAAGTTGAAATCTCACAAGAGCTCGACTCAGAATTGAACCCTCGAATTGACGATATCAATAGTCTGTAATCGAAAAGACATGTCCGGCATGGGTAATAATTTCAAGCTGGTTTATCCGGTGATGTAAACGTGTCTCGTAAAGGACGTGTCTGAGTAGAATGTACCGATTTCGAGAGATTTTCCTTGAATGTGATCTGGATGGGTAATAATTTCAAGCTAGTTCTACTAGTAATGTAAACGTGTCTCGCAACGATCATGTTCATTGAAAATCAATCAATTCAAAAAGTGCTAACTCTTCCCGACATGTGCAAATTTACCTTAAATACTTATGAGCACATGGTAAGGGGAGTATTTCTGAAAATCAAAAAACTCTCAAAGTGTTAACAAAATATGTTTTTCATAATCATAAATACTTTGAGAGATTTTCAAAAAGTTTGGTTTATGGCATCAATAGGATAGTCATGGAGAAATAAGGTGACTAAGGTTCGGAAAAACCGTCCTATGATCCGCCAGAGCCGGAGGGATCTACCCAAGGACAATACCAATAGTTTAGAACTAGAAAGTCTAGAACTAGAAAGTCCTAGGTATGATGAAAAAAGGAGAAAATAAATTAAAGGAGAAAGAAGGGGTTGAAGAATAAAAAATAAAAGTAAAGAAAAGGGTAAAAAGAAATAGCCCTCCATTTGATCAACCTTAGGGTAGACACCGGGTTCAATACATATGCTACTGGTTGTTACTACGATAACACCGGTATTGAAGATTAAGCCGTCATGGACCCAGTGACGCACTGCACTAAACCTTCTAGCCACTCAGGTGTCTCTCAAAAGACACTTGCTTCATTTCACACGGAGATCCCTTCATTATCTATCGACCTCTCACTCCGAGATGTGTTGATATTGAAAAGGAGGCACTCTGCTCCATGCCTCCGACGACCAAAATTAAGCACTTAATTGAGTCTAAAGCCATGAGATACATCAAAGATCTCTTAGGTACACTTAGCATACACTGGATGTTCAACAAAAGGAACACCAGTTGTAAATTATAAGAGTGTCCTTCGCAGATCTTAGCAATCTGCCGAGAACATTCATGAGAGAATTCATAAATTATGATTCTGAGTGATTGAATGGAAATCCTGCCAGGGTCAACATCAAACAGCCCTGACAGCAAGTCACTTCAGTAATCCCTTGAAGGTTACGCTTAGTGTTAGCTCCAAAACGGTCTACAATCATGGGGTGATCTCCAGCGACTCACTGAATCATGGGTGCACTTCTGTGTGTCTGTGTAAGCCCTTTCGGGGGTATCCGATTTAGAATGGCCTGGGCTAGGATTAGAGAAAGTGTTGGTACTAATCTGAATGGATCCTTCTAGCCTGTTAAAGGTCGTAGCTAATCTGGATAGATCCAAACTAACTACAAGAGAAACACCGATTATGAACAATATAAGTTATGCGGAATCTAACTTGTATTGCTAAGAAGAACAACGAATACTAAAAGAACTTTTATTACTATTAATCTGCGTAGGTTACAGATTACTAACTAAAGTAGACACAAAAATTGATTACTTGTTCTAATGCCGTAGGTTCCTTTTATACACCAAGGAAACCCTAATAGCTTACAATAACGTGTAAAGAGATGTTACATATCTCTTCCTAATATAACTCCATGCATATCTTTGCATATCTATTCTAATAATAACTTATGCATATCACATAAGCAGTACTAACTAAAACACGCTAACAGTACCTTTCTAACACGAACAGTACTAACTTAAAGCTAGCAGTACTAACTACATAACTAACAGTACTAACTGTAACCAGCATATGAAACTCCAGAAACACATAATTCCCAACAATCCTCCCCTAAACTTATGATTTCTTTGCAAATCACTAAGTTTCTTCAGATTATGTGTTGTCTTTAAGCTTCTCTTGATTTCTTGATTTCTTTTGAACTCTTTTTAGACTCTCTTCGACTCTTGATCTCTTTTTAGTCTCTTTTGGAGGATGTGTCCAAACACTATGTTCTTCAAATACCTTGATGATGATTTTGAATTCTTTTGTCTTTATTCAGCTATCCAGATGATATTTATAAACAGAAACACAGCAACAATAACCTATTCACAGCAGTATCAACCAGAGGAGTACATTACACAACCAGTGAAGAGGTGTACATTACACAACCAGAGGACTTCGTCGACCCAGAACATCCGAATCATGTTTACCGGCTCAAAAAAGCCCTCTACGGCCTTAAACAAGCCCCGAGGGCATGGTACGACAAACTATCTACATTCTTACTAGCTAATCATTTCACTAAAGGATCAGTTGACCCGACTTTGTTTATACAAAAACACGGGGAGGGCATTCTCATTGTTCAAATTAATGTGGATGACATCATTTTTGGGTCTACCCATAAAAAGTACTCAAACGCTTTTGCAAAATTAATGAAACAAAACTTTGAGATGTCCATGATGGGTGAACTCAAGTTCTTTTTAGGACTGCAAGTTCATCAATCACCTCGTGGTATTTTCTTAAGTAAGTCCAAATATGCTCAAGAGATTTTGAAAAAACATGGCATGACCAGCTGTGACACCTATAATACCCCCATGTCGTCATCATCCCCGAAGCTAGATGCTGATCTACATGGGACACCCATTGATCCTACCAAATACCGTAGTATGATTGGGTCTCTCATGTATCTCACAGCTAGCCGACTGGATATTGTTTTTGCCACATATCTATGCTCCCGTTATCAGTCTAGACCAACTGAAAGACATATATCTGCTGTTAAAAGAATCCTTCGATACATAAAAGGAACCATTCACTTGGGGATCTGGTATCCGAAGGATTCTGGTTTTGAACTAATTGCCTTTTCAGACACGGATAATGTAGGATGCATAGACACAAGGAAAAGTACATCTGGGGGAGTACAATTTTTGGGTGACAAGCTTGTCTCTTGGCAGTCAAAGAAGCAGGACTATACATCACTGTCGTCTACCGAATCAGAATACGTCGCCATGTCAGAATGCTGCGCTCAAGTCATCTGGATGCGGTCACAGCTGATGGACTACGGATACGTGTTCAACAAGATTCCGATGTATTGTGACTCCAAGAGTGCCATAGCTATTTCCTGTAACACAGTTCAGCATTCAAACTCCAAGCATATTGCTCTCCGGTATCACTTCATCAAAGAGCACGTGGAACAGGGTACAATTGAACTTTATTTCGTGGGTACAGAATACCAATTGGCCGATTTATTTACCAAAGCCTTGCCTCATGCAAGATTTGTGAAATTGGTTCACCAGATTGGTATGCAATGTTTGACTCCAGACGATTTAAACAATTTTCTTAAACAAAATTAAATGAGTCAAACATCAAAACTATCTTTGTAAATAATTTATCAAAAACAAAAAAAGATTTTCCAATTTTTTTTAAACTAAATTAAAAAAAAAAAAAAAAAAAAAAAAAAAAAAAAAAAAAAAAAAACCTTCTTTAAATGTGCAAATGTCAAAACGAATCAAAATATGTTCTCGTCATTTCAAATGTCATCAATTTCAAATCACGAACATATTTTGAGGGGGAGAATTTTTTAACGTTTGCACATTTATTATCTAATATCTTCATCATTATCAAAATCTTCATCGAACAATATTTCTATGATCTCTTGGACTACAAGTCTGTCAAAATTTCACAAATATGTCTTAGTTCAAGGGGGAGAAATGGACATAAATTAAGTTCAAAACAAATTGGACCAAAGGCTTCAACCCTAACAAACATCAAGGACTTAAATTGTCAAGTTGTTAAAAGTTTTCACAATAGGACTTAAGTGAACTAGGAGTCTAGTTAAAGGACTGAGTTTGTCAAAGTGAAATAAGTTGTCAATTTAGGGCCATGTATCAACTAGAACACTAGTTAGGGGACTGAAATTGACAAATAAGCAAACTTGGTCAAATATAAGTCAAAAACTGATTGTTTCCCTCTCACTAAAACACACGGTATCACTCATATCTCTCTCACTAAAAAACCCGCCAAAACTCATGGAGATAACAAGATTTTTTGATTCTTCATTAAACATCAATTTGTAAGTGTTTAATTCAAGCATTTTTACCTTAGAATCATTTGCGCATCATTCTTGTAGCTAAATATCAGATTTTACGATTTAGGGTTTAAGGGCATGAATTGGGCGTTTCTTGTATATTGTTGTTTAGTCTAATTGAGTTAGTATATTAGCTTCATAACATGATTTAGAATGCTATGCACATGCTTAATTAGATTCAATAACATCAAGTTAGGCAACTCGATTGAATTAGGGTTTAAGATGTCGCGTTTGTGGGCTGAGATAAAAGAGTGATGTGTTTGAATGTTTAAATGGTGGGATATGCTTATTTGTTGTTCTTGATTATGCGTTTAATGTTTCATAACATAAATCTAAAAGTTAGTCTTGGTTCGAATGAGTACATGCGTTCATATTGACTGAGAAGAACAAAGTGCGGCTGTGAATGAGTTTTCTAAGTGTTTATGGTTGTTTAGGACATGGTTAGGATGAAATGTTTATTGCTTGTGAATCATGAATGGAATACATGAAATCTGGTTAATCTGATTGTTTCCAAGTTTCTATATGTTCATCCTTCGACTTTGTGAGAAAAAAAATCCTTCGACTTTGTTGTCTGTTTGAATCTTTCGACTTTGTGCTAAAATGCTTCGACTTTGTTGGATAACTTGAAATCTGTCGACTTTGTCTCCGAGTTAGGAGACTAAAGTCATGGACTCTCCGAGTTTCTAGTAACTTTCCGAGTTTCTAGATATTCTCCGAGTTTCTATAAACTCTCCAAGTTTATATAAACTCTCCGAGTTTCTACAAACTTTCTGAGTTTCTACAAACTTTCATAGTTTCTTCAAACTTTCCGAGTTTCAATAAACTTTCCGAGTTTCTACAAACTTTCTGAGTTTCTACAAACTTTTCGAGTTTCTTCAAACTTTCTGAGTTTCTATAAACTTTCCGAGTTTCTGTAAACTTTCTGAGTTTCTGTAAACTTTCTGAGTTTATAAAAATTCTCCGAGTTTCTAAGATTTTTTCGAGTTTCTAAATTTTCCGAGTTTGTGATAAGTGCTCCGAGTTTGTGTACTTTTCAGACTTAGAGTATTATTGGAATAAACTTAGGAAAGTGCAAAAAGATTGAAAGAATAAGGATTGCTTGTTTATGGTTTGTTTGACTGATAAGTGACTATTTTTCATGATTTAGTCCCACTATATGATGCATCATACAAGTTAGGCTATAATCATGTAACAAATAACATACACTAACATATATATCTAATGTCTATTGCGTGTTGCTGTTGGTGTTTGTGGTATACAGGCTAATCATAACTCAAGGATCCGTTACTCGAAAGGAGATGATTCCCGAAGGAGATGAGCGTAAAATCAGTGAATCCAACTCAAGAGTCGACTTTAGAGAACTTACCATGTCATCAGTCATGTCAGAGAGTTGTGGAAATACTCAAGAGACACTACGTCAGTTCTGTGATGACAAAGACAGTTAGTGTACCTGAGGTGTATATGAATCAGTTTTGGCATTTCATGATCATAGGAAAAGACAACAAAAACATTACAATCATAGTTGACAACACAGAGATTCAATTTGGGGTTGATACTCTTCGCCACGTTCTAGACCTTCCATCAGAAGCCTCGGGACCAAGAGGCAAATTCCACGATGACCCAACCTTTGAAACCATGGTTGAAACATTAATGCGTCTCAGCTATGATGATCAGGATGAAGAGTTCACCTCAATCTCCAAAGTGGACAGGAAGTACATCCCTCAGCCTTGGTTGACCCTTTACACCATCATAATTCATTGTATAACCGGAAAAGCAACTGAACTTGAACACCCAAGACTGGAACAGTTACAATTCTTCTGGGGTGTCGTCAAATTCTACCAGATGGACTTCGCTAAGTTCATATGGAATGATATGATTTACCAAGCCCAACAGTTCTGACAAAAGAAGGGTTACAAGATACCCTTTCCTCGATTCACCAAGCTCATAATTTCACATTTCATGAAGAATCATCTAGAAATAGATAGAAGATCAAATGAGAATGCACATACCGAACACATGGATCACATTCTCACCAGGGTTAAAGTGAAGATGACAAACACCAAGAAACAGGGTTTGAGAATCCCACCAAGTATGTTAACTGAAGCGGTGAAGGGAACTGATGCTTACCAATGGTACGATGAAGCTGAAAAGGCCGGAAAGGTGGGAATTACAGAAAAGGGAACAAAGTTAACCAGGGGTAACGGTAGAGGAACTGGAAAGATAGTCCCAGCAGCTTCTTCTCGAATAAAGAAAGTCTCAAAACCTGTTAAGAAGAAACTGATAACGAGAGACAAGTCCATGAATTGAAACTTAGAGACGAATCTACTGACGAAGATGAAGAAGAAGAAGTCGATCTTAGTAATGGAAAGAAGAAGAAAGAATTTGAAAAGATGAAGACAGTATTGGCAGAGACTGACAAAAGCTTGGGCAAAAGAAAGGGAAAATCACTCAAGATGTCAGATCAATCGTTTAAACCCATCGAACCTCCAATGACTGAAGAAGAAGAGAAAGAACAATTCGAGAAAGCATCAAAGGAAAACAGAAAGAAATATCAAGCTAATCAAGAGAAGCGTGAAAGAAGAAAAAGAGGTGAAGGATCAGCTTCACATGTTGAAGAAGAAAAAGAGGATTCAGAGGCTACAAAGTCTGTTACACTTAGTGAATCTGAGGGTGAAACGGAAGAGTCAGATGAAAGAATACATACACCCACAACTTCAGGATTTGAATCAGATGAGAATGACAATGATGAAGAGGAAAAAGATGACGAAGAAGAAGATGAAGAGGGTGAAGATGATGAGGATGATGATAACAAAGACGATGAAGGAAATGAAGAAGGAGACGACCAAGATGAAACCAAGATGGCAACCCTATTCCATCTCCTCAACTGTTATCTATGGGTCAATCCCCCAGTGAGCTCAATGATCTCAAAGAGCAACTCCTTGCACTTCAAAAGAAGGTTACTGAACTTCAACAATCAGAAGACTGTGAGCACAAAGCGTTGAATGTACAGCTTACTGAAGTGAAAAAACAGTTGGATACACAGAAATCTGACATCAATGACATCAAATCATTTGATCTGGAAAAGGCAGCAGAACAATATCTCAGAACACATGTCCCTCAAGAAGTCAGCTCTCGAGTACCCCAAGAAGTCAGAAAACATATTCAAGAAGCACTTCCAGAACTTCTTAAGGAATATGTCAAATGAATCTGGAATGAACTATGGCCAATCTGGTGAAAACCATACCAATGACGGTTCGGACCGTCCCATCCAAACCGTCTATTGATGAACTCAAAGGACAATTGCTTGAAAATATCATGGATAATCCTGAAGAGGATGAGCTTCATCAGGCTTTACTTAATTCAATCAAGAAAGCTGAAAAGAAAGCAGAGGCATGTAAGAAGGATAAGCCAACCAAGCGTCGTCGGGATGATCCTGACAAACACGATCAAGGAAGGAAAAGAACGAAACCTTCCAAATCAACTGGCCCTTCTACTACAGCACATTCTTCTGGCACTACCAAGCAATCAAGTCATGACAAGTTCGTTCCTCTAGAAACCGGGGCATTCGATGAGACTGAAGCACATGATGATATGAGTTTTGATCAAGAAATAGCTGCTCTACCACCAAGAGTTCCAAATGTTGCAGCACCACCTACAGATGCTCCACTTAAACCAGCACCTGAATGGGTAAACCCGAACGCTCCAAGGTTCGATTGGTTTGAAACAATGGTGGATGCATATCCAAAGCTCCAGCTGAGAATGAAGCACTGTTGAAGGTTCAATTGTGGACTTCACCAAAAGGTTAAAGAAGGTGATGAGAGTTCAGAAGTTGGGGTTACCTGATATCATCAGAGTTCGCAAAGAAGGCTTCACTGGAATTCAAAACTGTCACAACTTCAGAGCTGGAATTTGAGTACAACTTGGAACAAGTGGCAAGAGCTCTTTCATAAAATATTGACTGGGATCATGCACGGGCTTCTCATCCATCCGAAAACTTTAAACTCCCAAATTATTCGCAACCCTTACCCCTCGTCGGTCCTTCTCACAACCCAAAGATACTCAAAGCATATTTTTTCAACAATGATCTGGATTATCTAGTCTATGGAAACACAAACCCAGAAAAATGATATGCTACCTCCTTTACCAAGTATCTGGCAGCATCTTATGCGATGGAAGGTTTTGAAGAACAGATCAGCGATTTATTCGTCCACAAAGTTGAAGAATACAACATGAAGCTGCTCTTGGAATCTATCATTGGCCAGATATGAAGAAATGGTTCTATAAATGGATGCTTACAAAAACATCAAAGACTGATGTTTATCACAAAAGTAAGATCCTTTCAATCACGAGTGCTGAAACAAAATCGATGTTTGGCTACAACTTTCTGAAGAAGATCACCGTGAGGAGGCTGGATGATCAAGAATACACCTTTAGCGAAGCAGATTATCCCTACCTGCATATCAACGATATTGAAGACATGTATCTCCTGAAAGTTCAAGAAAAACTCGAACATCTTCCTGGACGTCTTCAGTATGACATCGTCAACTCGGTTCTGTTATACATCCGGAACATTGTCATCAGATCAAGAGTTAAAGACATGCATCTTGGGGTAGAAAGCTACCAGAAGAAATTGAATTTAGTCAAGCCTAATCTCAGACCTCCGGGGATAGCAGATAAGAAGCCTTATTCTTTCAGTGATAGACCATTCGGGGTAGCATACTTGTCAAAACGAAATTCAACAAGGTTCTTGGGTTATCAAGATCTCCACAAGTTCAGTGATGAAACTTTCCTACTTGTCAAGACTGAACTTCAAAAGATTCTGGAAAACCATAGAAAGGGGTTGAAGTCAGGGTGGCTCAGGCATATGACTTAGGATAAGAATGATGTAAAGCAAGCTATCAAATTCATTGAGAAGATTGATCGAAGAATCAAGTTTCAGATGACGATGAGACGATTGGAAAGCTATGTGGGGGGACGAGCCAGAATTCACAACATTCTCACATTCCGTTGTCCTGAGCAATAATCATTGGTACCATTGTCATAATTCATCATATTTGTTATCTTTGACTATGGCTTGTGCACTCATAACAGTGCACAACCCGTTCTTGTAATGAAAGGACCCTAAGGTAGCTTTAGTGCCTCAATCCTGATCAAAGGAGCGAAAGCTTCTTACTTATGAGTAGAATTAACCAGAATTTTCTTAAGTTTTTCAAAAATTCTGCTCATAAGGACAAGTATTCCTTTGTTAAGGGGGAGTACTTGAAAACATAATCTTTGTTCAAAACTACCAAATGTTCTTGAAATTCTTCCCGTAAACCTCAAAAAGCATATTTTAATCATAAAGTTTAACAAAAACAACATGAATATGCTATTTTTGAGGGGGAGAATAAAAATGTGATTAAAATATGATAAATCTAAGTTGAAATCTCACAAGAGCTCGACTCAGAATTGAACCCTCGAATTGACGATATCAATAGTCTGTAATCGAAAAGACATGTCCGGCATGGGTAATAATTTCAAGCTGGTTTATCCGGTGATGTAAACGTGTCTCGTAAAGGACGTGTCTGAGTAGAATGTACCAATTTCGAGAGATTTTCCTTGAATGTGATCTGGATGGGTAATAATTTCAAGCTAGTTCTACTAGTAATGTAAACGTGTCTCGCAACGATCATGTTCATTGAAAATCAATCAATTCAAAAAGTGCTAACTCTTCCCGACATGTGCAAATTTACCTTAAATACTTATGAGCACATGGTAAGGGGAGTATTTCTGAAAATCAAAAAACTCTCAAAGTGTTAACAAAATATGTTTTTCATAATCATAAACACTTTGAGAGATTTTCAAAAGTTTGGTTTATGGCATCAATAGGATAGTCATGGAGAAATAAGGTGACTAAGGTTCGGAAAAACCGTCCTATGATCCGCCAGAGCCGGAGGGATCTACCCAAGGACAATACCAATAGTTTAGAACTAGAAAGTCTAGAACTAGAAAGTCCTAGGTATGATGAAAAAAGGAGAAAATAAATTAAAGGAGAAAGAAGGGGTTGAAGAATAAAAAATAAAAGTAAAGAAAAGGGTGAAAAGAAATAGCCCTCCATTTGATCAACCTTAGGGCAGACACCGGGTTCAATACATATGCTACTGGTTGTTACTACGATAACACCGGTATTGAAGATTAAGCCGTCATGGACCCAGTGACGCACTGCACTAAACCTTCTAGCCACTCAGGTGTCTCTCAAAAGACACTTGCTTCATTTCACACGGAGATCCCTTCATTATCTATCGACCTCTCACTCCGAGATGTGTTGATATTGAAAAGGAGGCACTCTGCTCCATGCCTCCGACGACCAAAATTAAGCACTTAATTGAGTCTAAAGCCATGAGATACATCAAAGATCTCTTAGGTACACTTAGCATACACTGGATGTTCAACAAAAGGAACACCAGTTGTAAATTATAAGAGTGTCCTTCGCAGATCTTAGCAATCTGCCGAGAACATTCATGAGAGAATTCATAAATTATGATTCTGAGTGATTGAATGGAAATCCTGCCAGGGTCAACATCAAACAGCCCTGACAGCAAGTCACTTCAGTAATCCCTTGAAGGTTACGCTTAGTGTTAGCTCCAAAACGGTCTACAATCGTGGGGTGATCTCCAGCGACTCACTGAATCATGGGTGCACTTCTGTGTGTCTGTGTAAGCCCTTTCGGGGGTATCCGATTTAGAATGGCCTGGGCTAGGATTAGAGAAAGTGTTGGTACTAATCTGAATGGATCCTTCTAGCCTGTTAAAGGTCGTAGCTAATCTGGATAGATCCAAACTAACTACAAGAGAAACACTGACTATGAACAATATAAGTTATGCGGAATCTAACTTGTATTGCTAAGAAGAACAACGAATACTAAAAGAACTTTTATTACTATTAATCTGCGTAGGTTACAGATTACTAACTAAAGTAGACACAAAAATTGATTACTTGTTCTAATGCCGTAGGTTCCTTTTATACACCAAGGAAACCCTAATAGCTTACAATAACGTGTAAAGAGATGTTACATATCTCTTCCTAATATAACTCCATGCATATCTTTGCATATCTATTCTAATAATAACTTATGCATATCACATAAGCAGTACTAACTAAAACACGCTAACAGTACCTTTCTAACACGAACAGTACTAACTTAAAGCTAGCAGTACTAACTACATAACTAACAATACTAACTGTAACCAGCATATGAAACTCCAGAAACACATAATTCCCAACAATCCTCCCCTAAACTTATGATTTCTTTGCAAATCACTAAGTTTATTCAGATTATGTGTTGTCTTTAAGCTTCTCTTGATTTCTTGATTTCTTTTGAACTCTTTTTAGACTCTCTTCGACTCTTGATCTCTTTTTAGTCTCTTTTGGAGGATGTGTCCAAACACTATGTTCTTCAAATACCTTGATGATGATTTTGAATTCTTTTGTCTTCATTCAGCTATCCAGATGATATTTATAAACAGCAACACAGCAACAATAACCTATTCACAGCAGTATCAACTAAGTTGGCTTTGTAGTTTTTGGCAAACTACCAGCCATAAACGGATTTGACATTTCTTTACCAGTAGCCATTTGCTCTGGAATAGCCAATGCTTTATTATAGAAACATGGTGCATTGATTACCATATAGTTTTTGGTAAACTATCAACCATCAACGGATTTGAGATGTCTTTACCAAGAGCCGTTTGCTTTGGACTAGTCAACTCTTCACTGTGAAGCATGGTGAGTTGATAACCATATAGTTTTTGGCAAACTATCAGCCATTAACGGATTTGAGAAGTCTTTACCAGACACCGTTTGATCTGGACTAGTCAGTTCTTGATGTCTGTTAGACATGGTGAACTGATGACCATTTGTTATGTGGTAGAGGTACCAACACTCAAAGATCCTTCTCATTCCATCACAGCTTCCATATTTCCAAAAACATGTCACAACTCTTCATTCTGCTTCTTAAAAGACATCCTTTTCCTTAGCAGTAGAAACTTTTTAAGTAGCAGTACAAACTGTTATACTTATCAGTAGAAAGAATTTCCACTTCTTTATTTTAGGTTTTCTTGTAAACCCTATATATAAAGGGTATTAGACAGCTGGTAATAGACATCCAGAAACATAGAATTCTCCAATCAAAATCATCACAACTTTTTCTTTAATTTCCTCCCCTTAGCAAAATCATCTACCATTTATAACATTTTCCACTTTTTCCTTCCCTGTTTGGATACATACTCCATAACAATTAATCCATAACCTGCCTATTTACCTCCCCTGAGCCTATGCAACTATACATTTAGCATTCCAATGTTAACCACTAAGAAATTGAACCTGCTAACATCAAAGGCTTTGGTTAAAAGATCAGCCACATTATCATCAATATGAATCTTAAGCACCTGAACCAGCTTCTTCTCATAAGCATCTCTAATGAAGTGATGCCTAATTTCAATGTGCTTGGTTTTGGAGTGAAACACAGGATTCTTCACAATGCAAATGGTGCTCTCATTATCAATGTAGATCTTTGTGTTCATGAAGTTGAAACCAAAATCTAACATCTGATTTTGAATCCACAAAACTTGTCCACAGAAATTAGCAGCAGCAACATACTCTGCTTCAGTTGTAGAAGTAGCTTCAATGGTTTGCTTCTTACATTGCCATGAGATAAGCCTTCTACCAAGAAATTGACAACCTCCGGTTGTGGATTTCCTATCAAGACTTGCACCAGCATAATCACTATCAAAGTAAGCTTCTAAATCAAATGAGGAGACTTTAGGATACCAAAGACCTAATTTAGGCTGGCCTTTGAGATATCTAAAGATCCTTTTTACTGCATGAAGATGTGAAGTCTTTGGAGTTACTTGATACCTAGAACAAGCACAGACTGCAAACATGATGTCAGGTCTAGAAGCAGTCAAATACATTAAAGATCCAATCATGGACCTATAAAGATGGACATCCACATTAGCAGCTTCTTCATCCTTGACTAATGGCTTATTTGACTCCATGGGGGTACTGGCAGATTTAGCATTAACCAAATCAAACTTTTTCAGGATTTTTGCAACATATTTATCCTGAATTATGAAAATTCCATCTTCTTGTTGTTTCACTTATAATCTAAGAAAGAGGGTGAGCTCTCCCATAAAACTCATCTGGAACTGGCTTTTCATCAATGCTTCAAACTCTTCACACCAAGACTTCTTAGTAGAACCAAAAATAATATCATCTACATAAACTTGCACCAACAGAATATCATTTTTGTCCTTCTTTATGAATAAAGTCTTATCAATGGTTCCTCTTCGAAAACCATTCTTCAAAAAAAATAAAGATAAAGTAGCATGCCTGGCTCTGGGAGCTTGCTGTAAACCATATAAAGCCTTCACAACTTTGTAAACCTTCTTTGGGGATTTAGGATCTACAAATCCTAGAGGTTGAGTCACATACACCTCTTCATCAATTGTGCCATACAGAAATGCACTTTTCACATCCATCTAATAAACTATAAACCCCTTGTATGAAGCAAATGCCAAGAAGATCCTGATGGCCTCAATTCTAGCCACAGGTGCAAATACCTCATCATAGTCTATTCCTTACTCTTCTCTGTAGCCTTAAGCAACTAGTATTGCCTTGTTCCTCACTACAACACCTCTTTCATCCTTTTTATTTCTGTAAACCCACTTGGTACCAATAGCTTTCTTTCCAGGTGGCAAATCTACAAAAATCCATACCTTCTACAACTTTCTTCTGCAAGAGCTTGAGATATACTCTTGGGTTCAATTTGAGAGAGAAAACAGGCAAACAAACAATGTTGAAAATCCTTATGATTGTTTCTCCTCTGCTTTTGAATGTAGCTGACCAAAGCTTGAGCTCCAGAATTCTTGTTTACTCTGCTTCTAGTCTGAACTGTAGAACTTGGATCTCCAATAATTTGAGATTTATGATGAACATATGTACTCTTGATGTAGGAATAGGATCAACATCCACTGTGTCTTCCAAATTTGAGAAATCAGTCACTACTCCTTCATCATCATAGGATGCATTTGAGAAAATTCCATCTCTTGGACGGGCGTAAATATCTTCAAGATTAGGCATTACATCATCATCTTGAAGAACATCTCTGGTTAGCTCAGGATATGACAAATCATCATCAGAAACTCTTGAAGGACTGGCAGTAAAAACTGGTGTGCTAGCAGTAGGAACTGAGTTTGTACTGCTAGTTGATTTCTTTGAAAAAGTTTCATCAGCTTCCTTCTCTTTTCTTGTAACCCTTTCAAGCTCATCCAGAAAAGCTTGATCTTCTGTGTCATCAGGCTTAGAATCAGACTTTGAATCAACATCTGCCTTTCCCCTTGAATACTTGACATTTGGAGAGCAATTGGACAAGAAGGGAAGTACAAAAGATTCCTCAGAAGAGTCACTTGAATTGATATCTTCTTGTGTACCTGCATTTGGGTTAGCTTCTTGTGGACCTGCATTTTTGTTAGCTTGATTCCTTGCAACAACAGGTATATAATTCATAGAATTTGTTAAATAGTCAAGATCAAACATCCAAGCATGTCCTTTTCCTGCAACATTAGGTTTATTTTCAAGAAACTCTACATGCAAGTTCTCTTCTACTTTCTGAGTCTCCAAATTATAAACCCTAAATGCCTTATTGCTTAGAGAGTATCCAACCAAGAATCCAGAATCAGCTTTCCCTTCAAACTTTCCTAAGTGGCCATAAGTATTCAAGATGGTCACATGGCACCCAAAAGGTCTTAAGTAACTTATAATAGGAACCTTGCCAGTTAAAAGCTCATAAGGTGTTTTATTTTGAGGTTTGGTCACTAATACCCTATTAAGAACATAGCAAGCAGTACTAACTGCTTCAGCCCAAAATATACTAGGTAAAAATGAATCTGCTAGCATAGTTCTAGCAGCCTCAATCAAGGTCCTATTTTTCCTTTCTGCAACTCCATTTTGTTGTGGAGTTCTAGCATTACTATATTCCCTTTTTATGCCCTTGAGATCACAGAATTCATTTAGATCCCTGTTTTTTAATTATGTTCCATTATCACACCTAAAAACCTTAACTATGTGATCTAATTGGTTCTCTATCTGCCTAATAAAGCTTTTAAGAATATCAGCAGTTTCATCCTTAGAACCCAAAAAGAACACCCAACTAAACCTACTGAAGTCATCAGTGATTACTAAACAATAGGTCTTATGATTTATACTCCTCACAGATGTGGGTCCAAACAAGTCCATATGCAAAATCTTTAAGGGTTTACTAACAGAACTCATTAATTTAGCCTTATAGGAGGCCTTGTGTTGCTTTCCTTTCTGACAAGCCACACAAGTATGGTCATTTTGAAAAATCTTGGAAGGTAAACCTCTCACAAGATTTCCATTCACAAGTTTGTTTATTTTTTTAAAATTGACATGACCAAGCCTTCTGTGCCATTTATTAGATTCATCAACTGTAGCTTTTGCAATCAAACAAGATAAATCTCCAGAAGGAACAATGTTCTTTAGATTGAAACTGTACATATTGTTTTGCCTAGGGATTTAAGTAATACTTGATTTTCATCAGGTAACTTAAAATCAGGAGACAATACAAAACACTCAGTATCAGTGAAAAGAACTTTGTTCTTCTTTTTACAAATTTGTGACACAGAAAAGAGATTGAACTGATCAAGTTCTTTCACAAAATATACATCCTCAAAATCTAAATTTCCAGTTTTTATAGTTCCTTTACCAGTAATTTGACCTTTGCTACCTCCAAATACAACTGATCCACCTCTGAATTCTTCATAATCTGAGAGTTAAACCTTATTTCCAGTCATATGCCGGGAACATCCACTATCAACAATTCCTTTATCCCTTAAAGCTCCATAAGGATTTCCCTGCACATCAAATAAGAAAAATTAGTTTTTCTTTAGGACCCAAGCCACAGATGACTTGAGTCTACCTTGTGGATCATTATATTTGAATGTCTTATAAGAACATGATCCACTGTTGCTTTGGGATCTATATGTATATTCATTTTGCATAGGATCCCAAGTCCAACATGCTGAGGCTTTTACAACATTCCCCTTATTTCCCTTAACAGTATTAATTACTGCTTGTGTCCCAGCAGTAAAAACATGATTTACCTTAGAAGTAGTAACTCTGGGTTTACTAATCATGTTATTAAATACTGTTGTATTATAAAAAGTCCTTTTGACTGGTGAATGAGTTTTGTGAAAAACATTTTGCCTTTTACGTGTATCATTCCCAGTTGATCTTGGTTTAGAAGAATTAAAACTTCTCCTAACAGTAGTTACATTATTCCTAGCAGTAGTGACATTTTGCCTAGCAGTAGTAACTGGATTTGGCCTAGCAGTAGGAACTGCTATCTTGCCAGATCTAGTTAACACTGCTGATGGAACAAAGTTCTTATTATTCTTAGGTTGAGTCTTTTGATTTGAAATTTTTTGTTTATTCACCCTATTAACATTGCTCCATACTGGTCTAACCTCACTTTTAACAACATTCTTAACCTCAACCTGTTTAGCCATTCTTTTCTCATGAAAATCACAATCTCTAATAAGATGACTATAACTTCCACATACAAAACATGCTTTTCTAGTGACACTATATCCCAAACCAAATCTTTGAGTCCTCAACTTACTATGTGTGTCTTGTTCCCTAACATCTTTCCTAGGAGTTTTTACATGCTCAACAGTATTACTACAAGTACAACTAGGTTTTTCTTATTCAACAGAGGCTTTACACACATATTCATCTTCACTATCAGATTCATACTCCTCAATGATAGGAGCATTAGACCAAACTTTTGGTTCATTAACTACTTTGGGTTCATTAATAACCAATTTAGGCACAGACTCAGTTGATTCCTCATAAGAAGGAGCAACATCAGTGGTTTTAGACTCAGTTTCACTAGTTTTAGCATCTGTTTCACAAGTTTTAGTCTGTTTTGGACCATATGTAAACATTGAATCATCTATTTCAACATTATTCCTAGGAGGCATATAAATTCTAGTGATAGGGGGAACTGCATGCATTCCTTCAGTTTTAGCATACCTATCATTCATAGGAACATCTTCTACATCACTGTCACTACTGAAAAATACACTTTCAAACATTTCTTGCTCATAACTCATCTTCTGATCATCCCGTCAGGACACATCTTAAAATGATAAGTATTTTCCCCATAATAGTGTTTTAGTTCTGAGAAGAATTTACTTCGTTGGGCAAGAGTTAATCATTTTTTGAGAATTTTCCCAACGAGATAACTTGCAAAGTCTGCAAACCATGGAATCTCCTTTTCATCAGCTGTGGCAACAGTCATGAGAGTTTCATCAGGGAAATAATCCTTTCTTATCTTTGATTTCGATGTCAAATTCTTGGAGAAGCAAAATCCATCGGATAAGACGCGATTTTGCATCTTGTTTGGTAAACAGATACTTAAGCGCTGAATGATCTGTAAACACAATTGTTTTTTAAAGCACGAGATAAGATCTCAATTTGTCAAAAGCAAAAACAACGGCTAGTAATTCCTTCACTGTAACTGTGTAATTTTGTTGAGCATTGTTAAGTGTTTTGCTGGCAAAATATATAGGAAGAAAGTGTTTACCTTCACGTTGTCCTAATACAGCTCCAACAGCGAAATCACTTGCATCGCATATGAGCTCGAATGGTAGTGACCAATCAGGTGAAACCATAATAGGTGCACTAGTCAGTTGGGTTTTCAATGTTTCGAAAACCTTAATGCAATCTGCATTAAAGTCAAAAACAGAATCTTTTTCAAGAAGTTTTGTCATGGGACGAGATATTTTGGAAAAATCTTTGATAAAACGGCGATAAAAATTGGCATGTTCTAGAAAACTTCTTACGGCTTTAACGTTGGTTGGAGGTGGTAATTTTGTGATAACACCAATTTTTGCTTTGTCCACCTCCATTCCTACACTGGAAATTTTGTGACCAAGCAGAATTCCTTCAATCACCATGAAGTGACATTTTTTCCAGGTAAGGACAAGATGTGCAGCTTCGCATCTTTCGAGCATTTTATCGAGATTAGAAAGACAAGCTTCAAATGAGTCTCCAAAGACTAAAAAGTCATCCATGAAAACTTCCATACACATTTCTAGCATGTCTTGGAATATTGGAATCATACACCTTTGAAAAGTTGCAGGTGCATTACAAAGACCGAAAGGCATACGCCGGTAAGCGTAGGTTCCAAAAGGGCATGTGAATGTATATTTTTCTTGATCGGCAAGATCAATAGGGATTTGGAAATATCCTAAAAAGCCATCGAGGAAACAAAAGAACCTATTCCCTGCTAGTCTTTCAAGCATTTGATCCATGAAGGGTAGAGGAAAATGATCCTTTCTGGTGGCTTTGTTTAATTTTCTATAATCAATACACACACGCCATCTACTAACAGTTCTAGTAGGAACTAATTCATTCCGTTCGTTAGTCACAACGGTCATTCCTCTTTTTTTGGGAGCACAGTGAACGGGACTCACCCAAGGGCTATCCTCGATGGGGTAGATGATACCAGCATCAAGAAGTTTAATGATTTCTTTCTTAATAACTTCTTTCATATTGGGATTGAGTCGACGTTTTCTTTCCACAACAGGTTTAGCACCTTCCTCGAAATTGATTTTGTTCTGGCAAAAAATCAGGGCTAATTCCTGGAATATCAGAAGTTTTCCAAGGAAAAGCTTGTTTATGCTTCTTGAGAAAGGAGATGATACGTTCTTTTTCATTATCTTTGAGCAACGAGGATATGACTACTGGTAGAAGTGAATTTTCTTCCAGATAAGCATATTCTAGATGATCGAGAAGTGGTTTTAGCTCAAGATCAGTTAGTGGTTCTTGAAGATAAGTTTTGATCCTCATTTGATCATTAAAAGTTATTTCCTTAAAATTCTCTTCCACTATTTCTCCTTCTTCAGCTTCCTCAATATCTTCTTCGAATTTTACTTCCATAAAATCAGCGAATTTTTTGTCAAGATTTGTTTCACTAATTTTCTCTGAAGTAGTCATGAACGGATCAGAATCGTCAAGTAATGCATCTAATTCTTCGTCAGCGACTTCATCAACTACATCAATGTTGAAGCAAGTTTCATCACTGGAATGTGGATATTGCATTGCCTTATCGATTAAAAAGGTAATTATATCTTCTCCAACTCCGAGATTGAGTTCTTTACCTTTAACTTTGATGATTACATCAACGGTGTTTAGGAGAAGTCTTCCTAAAATGAGAGAGACTCTGCTATCTTCCTCCATTTCTAGGATCACAAAATCCACAGGAAAAATAAATTTACCAACTTGCACAAGTATATTCTCAGCAACTCCAACCGGATATTGGTAAGAATGATTGGCTAATCGATTACTCGTCCTTGTAGGTTTCAAGGTATTGATGGATAGTTTTGAATACAACGCATAGGGCATCAAATTGATACTTGCACCAATATCGGCTAAGGCATCGCATGTGATGTTATTTCCTAATGTGTATGGAATCAGAAAACTTCTGGGGTCTCCAAGTTTTGGTGGGATTTTGTTTTGAACAATGGCTGAACATTCTTCATTGAGAAAGGTAGCGGATATTTGCTCTAACTTGTTTTTGTTGTTCAGAAGTTCTTTTAAGAATTTCCCATAATTGGGCATCCCAGCTAGAACATCAACGAGGGGTACGTTGAGTCTAACCTCTTTGATCATTTCAACGAACTTCTTGTATCGCTCCTCAATTTTCTCTTTTCTAAGGCGTTGTCGATACGGAATCTTTGGTGTCTACGCCCTGATAGGTTTTTCATGGGTAGGTTGAATTGGGTTATTTTCTTTAGCTGCTTCTTCAGCTTCATCCTCACTTTCATCATGGATGATCGTGGTATCAGCATTTGGGTTTGGTGGTGGATCATATGAGAGACCACTTCTTGTGAATACAACATTGATATGCTCATTTCTTGTTTGTGGTGGACGATAAGTTTTATCATTTGATCTAGACGATGTTGGTTTTGGGTTTGATTGGGTATTACTTGGTAACGAACCAGATGGTCGGGAAGAGAATTGGTCAGAAAGTCTTCCAAATTTGTTTTCAAGATCCTGGATAGAAGCTTGATGATTTTTCTGACCTTGCTCAACTTTGGTTTTGAGATTGAAAAATTGATTCTTGATGAAATCATTTGTTGATTTTTGAGCTGTCACGAATTCTCTCATGGTTTATTCGAAATCAATTTCTTCCAACTTTTTGTCAGAGGTTTGTGAAGGTTGATTGTCTGCTCGAGGTTAAGAATCACGGTTATTATCCCTTTGTTGGCGGTCTTGCCAATTTCCAGAATTCCTACCGTAATAGTTACCATGATATCCTACTCCACGGTATACTCCTTGGACATAATTAGCTTCTCCTTCTTTGGGTCCATCCATAGGTTTGTCGTCACATTCCGATGATGAGTGATTACCTCCACAATTGTTGCATCCATCTCACATTTTTTTCATTTCTTGTTGGGAATTAAATGTTCAAGGCTTAGTACTGCTGGAAGAATACACTAATAGTACAAACTGCTAGTGTATAACTGAAGACTGTTGAAGAAACAAATAACAGTACAAATTGTCAAGTTAGTACTGCTAGTTGTAATGAAGGTACTGCTGGCATGAAAAACCGTTTTAGAAGATATGCATTATGGATAAGTATGGAATAGATCTTATGTATATCTTAATTAGTTAGACATATACGGTAGAATACTTATCTTGTAAAGGACTCCTTAAGTCTATGAAAGGAGATCCTAGGTTAGATGTTTATGTATGAGTCATAGATTATTGTTAAGATTCAAGGTCGTTGTAACCCTAGTGATATTGAGATCACTCGTATTATTCTTGAATAATATTGAATCGTTTGAAGTTAAACTTTCTGTGTTCATTGTTCATACAAGCGTTACTGTTCCATCAAACAAACAAATTCTTCTAAGTGTGGTTTAGTAGATTCCGCATACTTAACTACATAATCTCAAAGTATCTCAAACACATCATAAGGGAGTAACATCCTAAGTGTTTTAAATCCTCTTAAGTGGTATCAGAGCCAGGTTGATACTATTGATTTAGAAGAGAAGATAATGGACATGGAAAACACACAAACCAAGATGGCTGCTAAATTGCCAACGCTGAAGCAAAACGAATTTGAGATGTGGAGACTTCGAATAGAACAGTACTTCCAAGTGTAGGACTATGCACTCTGGGAGATCATTGAAGATAGAAACTCTTTTAAACCTTCAACATCTAAAACAATAGTTGATGAAAAAGAAGAGACTGTTGTGCAAACCTCTCCAGTGACTGCAGAAGAGAGGCTACAAAAGAAGAATGATGTCAAGGCTAGAAGCTTGCTGATGATGACCATCCCCAATGATCAACTCTTAAACTTCAGCAAGTACAAGGATGCAAAGTCTTTGTTTGAGGCAATCACTGCTAGGTATGGTGGTAATGAAGCCACCAAGAAGACACAAAAGACTCTGTTGATGCAGAACTTTGAAAGCTTTAGTGCAACAAGTAATGAGTCTTTGGATCATATGTTCAATCAATTGCAAAAGATTGTTAGCCAACTGGCTGTGCTTGGAGTGGAAATCTGTTGGGAATTAAATGTTCTACAGATTAGTATTGGGAATTGAATGTTCACAAGGTTAGTACTACTACTCCATAAAGGAAAATACTCTTAAGTGACTATAATACTACTAGTGTATTCAATACTATTGCTAGTGTATTCAATACTACTGCTAGTGTTGAAGATTCTATTGGCGCAAGTGTATTCAATACTACTGCTAGTGTATCAGATACTGCTGTTCGAGTGACTCATACTACAGCTGAATGGATAAGTATCGCGTATTCTACTGCTGAATGGATAAGTATGAAAAAGGTATTTGTGTGTAAAAGTCAAATATATACGGTAGATAATATCTTAGATAAGTGTTCAGTCAACAAGTTGAATACACAAAACAAGTTGTATCTTAGCTACTGACACACACAAGCTAGCAAGTAGACAAATAATCAAGTGTGCATGTGCTAAGATAATATATAAATAGAGAGTTAGACATAAGTTAGAGTGTGTCTAAGTTAAGAGTTGAATAGTGAACTGTAACCCCCCCCCAATTTCGTGATACGCAACGGAATTCAAACTGGGTGTTACTCGATGGCACAACAGTCATAATAATAGAAAACGAACTCAAATGGATTCGTTTTAAAATATTTATCATTCGAATTATATAAATATCAGAGTTTACAAAATGAGGTCCATGTTTACAAAATACATCAAATGAGTTTTCGAATGATAAAAAATTTATAGCCCTCTTGAATATCCGTGCTCCTCCGTGCCAGCGTCGTTCATTATGGACCTGAGATAAACATGCTAAAGTGTCAACACAAAGGTTGGTGAGTTTATAGAGTTTAGTTAAATTGTTGAAAACAATATTCGTAGTGTGAGCTGTATAGTTTTACACTCTAGGTTACTAGCACCAAAGTCTTAAGTTTTCTAGTTTCTGGTTTCTAGTTTCTGACTGGTTCACAATTGTACCTAGTCCATTAGTTCGAGATCATACCAAGTCCATTAGATCGTGATCATACCAAGTCCATTAGTTCGTGATCATACCAAGTCTATTAGTTCGTGATATAGAAACTCTAAGTATGACAATAATGTTATCTAGCATCAATAAACATTCAGTTCAGATAAACATGTAGTTGCAAATAATAGTGATTGTCAAAAATAGTTAAGCATGTATCTCCCCCAAAGAGTTTAAAACAAGTATAAAAAGAGTAGGGGCCATGACTCACAGTAATATGTAAAAGTTAAGAGTACTTGTGAAAGTAAAAGCAAGTAGTTGAGCATGTATCTCCCCCAAAAGTAATTCAAAACGTTTAAAAGTAGGGGCTATGGAACTCACCGTGAGTTGGATGGTGTCTTAGAGCCTTAACGAATTCGATGGATAAACCGGGAAACCTCTAAGTACAACCTACAATAGAACGTTGCGACTTAGGTTTGGAATAATGTCTAAGAATACAAAGACAAGCCTATATACGTCTTGCATAATGTTCATGATGCAGTACTTAGTGTGTCATGTAGGTTGTTGTATAAAGATGGTTAATGAAACATGTTTAGTTGTATATCTTGTACTACCGTTCGGGCCATCATGATTCAGAGGTCATGTAGCAAACGTTCGAGGAGCTAGGACACTTTAATTCGTAAATCCAGCAACTCATTGATTCATTTACCCAAATGAAACCCCTCACATAAAGCATCCTATTGTTGTAGTATTTGATAGAAAATATATTTTGCTTATTTGATTATATGACACATTAAGAGTTTAAAAATACAATAAATAAACTTAACAAAGTCCATAAGTATTTAAATCATGAACATAATATAAGGACCATATATAGCATGAAATAAAGGTAAGAAACATATAAATGATATTAAGCAAGAGTGGGTGTTAGTTTTCTTACAACTTTCGGCTTTCACTTAAGAAAGGAAATCAATGATCTAAGAACAAGAACTAGAACAATTCCTCCCTTGGAATCCTTAAAAACCCGGAACCAAACTAAGATTATAACGACGTCTTTTTGGAAACCCGAAGTGATTTGAAGATAATAACAAAGTCCTTTTGGAGACTTGAAATTATTTGAAGATTATAACGTCTCTTTCTTGAAAACTCAAAGAAAACAAGATCAAAACCTAGTTTCTTCTCAAGAACTCATAAACTTTCTTATGAAATATAAGAGAAGTGCCTTTGGTTTTAGGTCTTTAAGGTGATAAGAAGGTGTGGTGCAAGAAATAATGAAGGCTTAGGCTTAGTATTTATAGGAAGAAATCTTAGGTTAGTTTAGTAAATAAATTTTACACTTGTAAACATCTAAAGAATCAATGGCTAGGAGAAAGCCACCAAGGGATGACTCCCCCCCCCTAAATGGCGGTTCATATGGCCTAGGTAGATGACTTGGTTGGTTTTCGGTATTATCTTGCTTATGGAGTTAGTTTTGGTTCCGTTAATCGCTAACCGTAAATAGTTAAGTCATGAAACGTAAAATCAGGTATCGTAAAAAAACGAAACTTGTAGGAATGATTTAACTCATCATTATACTCCATAATAAAATATAAAATAAGTGGTAAGTTCAATCGGGTTGTTTAAACCCTGTTAAAACTGGAAACGCGGGTCTAAAACGCGTAATACGTAAAACGTACAAAAGTTGCGTAAAATTGAGAAAAGAAAAATATAACTTTTCTAATATGACGATAATGAATTAAAATGGCCTATAATGTCTTGACTGGGCTCAGTCTAGTCTCGGTTGGTGTTAAACGTCTTTTAGACCTAAAACCGTAAGCCTAAAAATCAAGGAATGATTTATAAAATCAAAGAATGATTTTATGGTCAATGGAGTAGGGAAAATATGTTGACTTTTTCAACAATTTAAAACCTTCTAAATATCTTAGAAAATGTGGTGCAGGTGAAGGCTAAGGTTGCGGATAAGTAAAAGTGCTTGAAACGCAATTTCTGTTTTGTAAGACACAGGGTCTATTTGGTAATATTTTGACTTAATATAAAAAATTCCCTAATTGATTGCGAGTGTACTAAACATTAATCTGATGCGAGAAAAATTGGCGCAGTTGGTTTTCGTTGAGCGCAGGATGTTTAAACGGCGTTTAAACCAAACATACAGATTCTTAATAACTTTTGCGAAAATGATCCGATGAGCGTCAAACTTTTATTTTATCATGGAAATAATTTATCTCACGAGAATATGAAATAAAAATTTCAGAAATGAATAGTGCAAGTGAATAGTAAAAAAATAGTTACATGAATAGTAAAATTGTTAGGAATATAAATATTCAGTTGAAGACTCGGTCACCCCGAGTACTTATTTGCACTTAATAGCTCGTAGGTTTATTTATAATATTAGTAGTTGATTAGTTATTATGATTATTGTGGAGTGGGTCGGGTCTTTACCCACTGTCAGCTCGCTCCACAGCCCACTAGGGGCACCCTATGTAGTAGTATAAATATCCCTCTCCACCAAAGGAGAGGGTTGGACCTTTTCTCACAATCTAATATACTTCACTTCTATTTCTCTCACTAAGGTTCCAACTCTCCTACCTCTCTCTAAAATACTTCTATTTGATCCATAGATCTTGTACCTTTCATGTGTTTATGTTAATGTGAATATACTACAATTGGTATCAAGAGCCATGGTTAGGTTCATGTATGGTTATATTCACGGATTTGCTTAGTTTTGGGGTACTTTTGGTTCGAATAGAGTTTCACCTAAATCTCTATTTTGCGCTTTGTTTAGTGGTTAGAAGTAGTAAAATCTTGTACTTTCGTGGTTAGGGGTAGTGTAGAAGTAGTGTTTGGTGTTTGGAATCTTTATTTTCGGCTTTGTGTGGTGGTTTTTGGTCGATTCGAGGGGTAGTATAAAGGTGTTCATAGTAGCGTTTTGTCCTTCGGTGTAAGTTTCTAAGTAGCGATTTGGGTATTGTTGAGTAAGTGAAAGTTGCGTTTTGAGGTTTCTCGAAGGTGCGATTTGGCTTATTACCGTTTTTGGTAAAAACGACAAACCGCTAAGAAAGGGACGTGGTTGGCGTTTTGTGTGTTGCGACTTGACAAAGATAGCGATAGTTCTGTCTTGTAGTGATTTGCGATTTGGGAGTTGCGACTTGTGTCAGTCAGGGTTGCGACTTGATAGAGTTGCGAGTTGACAGTTGCAACTTGACCAGTTTCCTTGGTTGCGATTTATCTGTTGCGATTTAATATAGTGAGTTACGACTTGAGAAATTGCAAGTTGAACTTTGCGTTTTGACTCATAGTTAACAAATTACGATTTGATTGTCTGCGATTTGACAAGTTGCTACTTGACTCATTGCGATTTGATAGTTGCGAGTTGATCTATTGTGATTTGACGTTGCAAGCTAACACTTGTGACTTGACTTATTGTGATTTGATAAGCTTGCGATTTGTCAAGCTGTGTCTTGAATCTTTGCGATTTGATCAATTGAGATTTGTGTTTCCTTGAGTTAGGACTTAAAATTCTATTTTGCAAGATACTCATTAGTTACGGTTTGTGTCTTGGTGATTTTAGAAAGTCCCGTGAAAGAGTCAATTTCTCGGTTAAATCACAAGAACTGTAAAATCCCGTATACATTATGGCCAGCATTACAAGCACCGCATTCGATGACATTCAAGCAGCAGGGTCCGATACCCGTCCGCCTATGCTAGATAGGACGGACTATGAGTCGTGGGCACAACGAATATGGCTTTACTGCTTGGGAAAAGAGAATGGAGCAAACATTCTTAAGTCCATTGATGAAGGACCATTTCAGATGGGTACCACCAGAGATGCTGTTACTACTGGTGAAGATGGCACAGTCACCTTTGGAATTGACAGACCACACACTTACAATGACCTTAATGAGGCGGAAAAGAAGAGGTATGATGCTAACATTAGGGCCTCAAACATTGTTATTCAAGGTTTGCCAAAGGATGTCTACAAACTCATCAATTTCAACACTGAAGCTAAAGCAGTGTGGGACAATGTAAAGATGTTGCTAGCAGGGTCAGAACTCACAAAAGAAGACCGTGAATCACAATTGTATGATGAGTTTGAACACTTCAAAATGAACCCAGGAGAGAATGTCACAGACTACTATGTGAGATTCCATAAGTTGGTGAATGACATGAGGATGATAAGAATGACTATGCCCAACATCCAACTTAACTCAAAGTTTGTAAACAACATGACTCCAGAATGGGACAGATTTGTTACTGCTGTCAAACTCAACAAAGGTCTGAGAGATACTAACTATGAACAACTGTATGCCTACCTACAACAACATGAGAAGCATGCTGCCTACGACCGGGTGCTGAGAGAAAAACTCAATCCTTCAACTCCTAATGACCTACTGGCATTTATGGCAAGTGCTATACCAAACACCCAACCATTACCTAACCAAGGTTATCATCAACTTCACTCACCATATTTTGATATGAGCTCACAACTCGAATCAAGCTATTCTAATACCGACAAAATGATTGATAACCTCACCAACCAAGTATCATTACTGGTTCAACAATTTAAAGCATCTCTCCCTCAGACCAATAATCAGTTAAGAAACTCATCCAACCCACGCAATCTAGCAATGGTGGAGGATGAGAAAATTGTGGTTCAGAATGTACAAGGGAGAGCAGGAAGAAACATGGGACGAGGTAATGTGCAGAACAGAGCGGGGAATGCCAATCAGGGGCAGGGGAAACAGCTCAAGTGTTATAATTGTGGAGGACTGGGACACATTTCCAGGAATTGCAATCAACCAAAACGTCCTTAGAACTCAGATTACATCAAGGACAAGATGCTGTTGATGCAGGCTCAAGAGAATGGAGTTGTATTGGATGAGGAAGAATTGTTGTTTTTGGTTGGTGATGGGGGAAATACTTTTGATGAAGATGTGGATGAGCACCCAGTTCAGGATTTAGCAATCAACGATCCCAACATCTTCAAAGCTGATGATTGTGATGCATTTGACTTTGATGTGGATGATGAACCAACGGCTCAAACAGTCTTCATGGCTAACTTGTCATCCTTGGCTTCATCACCTCGACAAGCTGGTTCTTCAAATGCATCTGTGATCTCAGAGGTACTAAAACTTTATGACACATATGAAGTAGTTGATGAACAAAAGATTCCCAAGGAAGTACAACAGGGAGATGTTTCTGACTCAAATAATGTTGACATGGAAAATAGCGATATGATTCCATATGAACAATATTTGACTCACAACAACGTGCCTGATGTACAAGATGGAGAATCTTCTGTTGATAATAATGCTTGTGTTGTTAATAACGTGTGTGCCTTAGAAAATACATGTGACGTTGATAATGCATGTGAGTGGCATGAAAACACTACACTTGCTCCTAATGATAATTTGATCACTAGACTAAACATCTATAAGGAACAAGTAGCTATGTATGAACAGGGTGCTAAGTTTGAACTAACTGAACGTAAGCAGAAAATGGAAGGTCAGTTGCGTACACTTATAAAAGACTCTAGAGTGAGAGAAGAAACATTAAAACAAGAGTTGAATTCTTTGAAAAGCCAGCTAGATATGTCTGTTAAACAAAAATAGGAAGTACAAAATTGTGTGAATAGGCTTAAGCTAGAATTCAAAGAAAAAGAATCTAAAATCTTAGATGATTTCTCTAGACTCAAAACATTAAAGAATAAACTTGAAGATAAGTTGTACACACAAGATCAAACCAGACAGACAACTCAAATGATTTATAAGCACAGAAAGCTGAGTGATAAGCATAGTGAGAAAACCATAGGTGAACCAAAGTCTGCGTACCTTAGGATTGCTAAATTAGCCCAACCCGGATTGTATGATGCTAATGTGATGATTATGCCTGATCATGCCCCACCTGACCACTAATCGTCAGAAGATGTTGGGAATTAAATATTCTGAAGTTAGAGTATTAGAAATTACTCTAAGTCAAAGGTACTGCTAGTACATCAAGGTACTGCTAGTACATCAAGGTACTGCTAGTTCATGATCAAGGTACTGCTAGTACATCAAGGTACTGCTAGTTCAAGTTGAAGGTACTGCTGATCAGTGACTCATAGGATAAGATCGAAAAGATATTTATTGTATTTTGGTCAAACATATACGGTAGATAATATCTTACTCCATGTGCTTAGTTAACAAGTTGTATACATAGATACATGTTGTATCTTATGTACTGACACCAATATGAATAAGTTAAACAAGTAAGTCGGTCAAGACTTTTAAGCAATTTGTAAAGATCTTTTGCAACTATAAAAGAGATCTTAGTCTAGTGAATATGTGTGTGAATATCTGTTAAGACATAGAACAAACAAAAATAACATATTACAAATCTAGAAGTATAAGATTCAAGGTTTTTGTAACCCTAGTGAAAAACACAAGATCACTCGTATTATTTGGAATAATATTGAATCGTTTAGTGAAATACTTTCTTTGTTTATTGTTAAGTAACAAATATAATTCTTCCATTTCCATAACATACATAACCTTCTAAGTGTGGTTAAGTAAATTCCGCGTACTTAATCATATTAACTCAATATATCTTATACACAAAGACACAAGGTTTAACCACCTTAACCGTGTATCAAACAAGAGGTCCTCACAGTTGGTATCAGAGCTAGAGGTTGATATATTTGATTTAGAAGAAACAGAAATGGAAGCTCAGGATGTTCAAACAAATGTTGCTGCAAAGTTGCCCATGATCAAACCCAATGAGTTTGAGTTATGGAGGATGAGAATTGAGCAATATTTCATGGTCCAAGATTATACCCTTTAGGATATAATTATATATGGTGATTCCTTTTCACCAAGCTACTCAGAAGTTGTCCTAGAAGGTAAAACAAGTAGGAAAAGAAATACTGGACCAGTGTCAAATGAAGAGAAGATACTGAAGAGAAATGATCAGAAAGCAAGAAATTTGCTGCTTATGACCATTCCTGGTGAGCAGATGCTATCATTTAACAAGTATCTTGATGCAAAAACTCTTTTTGAAGAGATTTGTGCATATTTTGGTGGTAATGAAACTACCAAAAAGACATAGAAGACACTACTAAAGCAACAATTTGAAAACTTCACTGCTTTTAGTAATGAGTCTCTTGATAAGCTATTCTCTAGATTACATAAGCTTGTCAGTCAGTTAGCTGTGTTGGGTGTTGAGACAGAGAAGGAAGATCTCAACATGAAGTTTTTAAGAAGTCTACCTGATGAGTTCCACACTCATGTCATTGTCTGGATGAACAAACCAGACATTGAAACAATGAAGCTCAATGATTTGTACAACAACTTCAAAATTGTTGAACAAAGTCTTAGAAAGTCTGGAACTTATGGTACTAGTTCTGGGAACGTGGCACTCTTGTCATCTCCTAGTATTGGTAAGAATGAAGAGGTAGATGAAGGTGAAAGTGCTCCTTCTACAAGTTCTCACAAGGATGTTGCTGGTCTTGGAGATTCAACATTCTATGCCTTTATTACCAGTCAATCTAATGGCTCTCCTCTCAACCATGAAGATCTTGAACAGGTAGATGGTGATGATTTGGAAGCTATGGATATTAAATGGCAGGTTGCTTTGCTTAGCATGAGGGCTAAGAAGTATTGGCAAAGAACTGGGAAGCAGATTACCATAAATGGTAATGACACTGCTGGGTTTGATAAGAAGAAAGTAGAGTGTTTCAACTGTCATAGGTTAGGACACTTTGCTAAGGAGTGTAGAAGCCCAAGAAAGCAGGAGAATAGAAACACATGTTATAAGCAAGATAGGAGAAAGGAAGTTACTGTTGAAGAGCCAAAGGCTATGTTGGCTATTGATGGTATTGGTTATGATTGGAGCTCTATGGCTATTGAAGAGGATGCACCACCAAATGCTGCTCTTTTGGCCAATGAATTTGCTCTAATGGCTCATTCTGATTCAGAGGTAAACAATATTACATCTTGTACTGAATCATGTCCTAATCTTAAAGCTTATGAAGACCTTAATAAGAGATTTGAAGCTCATAAACAAGAGCTACTTGATTCTTTGTTTAATTTGGCTAATCACAAAAGAGGTCTAGCTGTTTTAGAAAAACAAGTCTTACATTTTAAAAATAATGAAATTCATTTTGCTGATGACATCAATATACTAAAAAATGACATTAAGATCAGAGATGAGTGTATTGTTGAGTTGAATGATTCATTAGCTAAACACAAAAATGAAAGAGAAAATGTAAAGGTTTCTGTGGATGTTTTAGCACATTCCTCAGAAGGATTCAATAAGCTTTGGGAAGCCCAAGTTATTGATAAGGTTAATTCTGGTGTTGGATTTAAGTCTGTACCCCCACCATACAGAGGTGTTCATTCACCTCCAGGTATTGATTTAGCACACACAGGGTTACCTGAGTTTCAAGAACCAATCATGGAATATGGTTCTAAGGTCACTAAATCTCCTAAGATAGAAAAGGTAAGTAAAAGTTTAGATAAAACTTTATCTTATCAGGACAAGGTGTCCTTTATTAAGAAAGGAGATGCTATAGTTGTTGAAGATTGTACAACTGATAGTGATAGTGATGAAGAAGAACAGGTTATGTCTAAACCTGTATTGGTTAAGAAAGTAGGAACAAGTCTTCCTAAGATAGTCAATCACAACACTAACAGGCCTAAGTCAAATGTTAAGACAGTTAGGAAACCAATTAGATATTGTGAACAATATAGAACTACAAACAAGCCCAGAGGTAACCAAAGGAATTGGAACAACCTCAAGTCTAACCAATTAGGTGATGACTTTGCATTTTATAATAAAGCTTGTTATACATGTGGTAGTTTTGACCATCTTGCAGCTTTCTGCAACCAAAGGGTAACTGGGTATGAATACCATAGGGTGAATTACAAAAGGCAAACTCCTCAAACTCTTTTTCACTCTAATACTCATAGATCTAAACCCAGAACAGTCTCAAACAAGTCTGGACTCAAAGGTCCTGATAGACAAAAAGGTTCTGTTAACAAAGTACTGCCAGTTCAAATTAAAGGTACTGGTAAATCTAAAGGTACTGTTAGACCTTTGATGACTATTAACCCAAAATCAACAGCTAAGGATGCAAAAACAACTTTCAAACATGCATCTAAAACTGTTCTAAGGCCCATTCAATCAAAAGCAGTGGTCCACAAACAAATTTGGAGACCAAAGGGTGTGACTTCAAAGTTAGCAGACTCTGCTGAACATGTTATTCACTCTGCTGCTAAGGGTAATAGGGCAAATGCTGTTAAGGCCTCAGCATGTTGGATTCAAAAATCCAATGTTGCATCAACAGTCCTTAAAAGATTAAATTACATTGATGCAAGAGGCAGATCCAAGTCAGTAATGGCTTGGATCCCCAAAGAAAACTAACACTCTTATTTGTGTGCAGGAACATTCTATTAATCATCAAGATCAAGGATACTCAGATAGTGGATGTTCCAATCACATGACAGACAACATGTCTTATCTTTTAGACTTTCAAGAATTCAATGGAGGATATGTTACCTTTGGAGGTGGTTTTCGTGGCAAAATTTCTGGTAAAGGTACTATTAAAACCGGAAATTTAGATTTTGAAAATGTGTACTATGTACAAGAGTTAAAGTATAATCTTTTTAGTGTTTCACAAATGTGTGACAAAAAGAATAATGTTCTTTTTACTGACACTGAATGTCTTGTTCTATCTAAGGATTTTAAGATGCCTGATGAAAATCAAGTACTTCTTAGAATTCCTAGAAAGGCCAACATGTATAGTGTTGATATGAAGAACATCATTCCTAAAAAGGATTTAACTTGTCTTGTATCAAAGGCCACATTGGATGAATCAATGTTATGGCATAGAAGGCTTGGTCATATTAATTTCAAAACCATAAATAAAATTGTTAAGAATGGTTTGGTAAGAGGTTTACCTCACAAAAGATTTGAAAATGATCAAACATGCATTGCTTGTCTAAAAGGCAAACAACACAAAGCCACTTGTAAGCCCAAAATTTTTAACTCTATCAATCAGTCATTGTTTATGCTGCATATGGACTTATTTGGACCAGTTTCAGTAAGGAGTATACAACATAAAAAATATTGTCTTGTTATAACTGATGACTATAGCAGATTTACATGGGTTTTCTTTTTAGCCTCTAAGGATGAGACATCAAGCATCCTTAAGGAATTCATTACACTGATAGAAAACCAAGTAAGCAAGAAAGTAAAAGTCATTAGGAGTGATAATGGGACAGAATTTAGAAATAGAGTTATGGATGATTTCTGCAAAGAAAAAGGTATTAGGAGAGAATATAGTGTTGCTAGAACACCACAACAGAATGGAGTGGTTGAAAGAAAGAATAGAACACTAATTGAAGCTGCTAGAACAATGTTAGCTGATTCCAAGCTACCTATAATCTTTTGGGCAGAGGCAATTAACAATGCTTGCTATGTTCAAAACAGAGTTTTAGTTGTGCAGCCTCACAATAAGACATCATATGAACTCTTTAATGGTAGAACTCCTGCAATAGGATTTCTTAGACCTTTTGGATGTCATGTGACAATTCTCAATACCTTAGACCATTTAGGAAAATTCGATGGTAAAGCAGATGAAGGTTTCTTAGTTGGATATTCTCTTGTTAGCAAAGCTTTTAGAGTTTACAACTTAAGAACTGAGAAAGTTCAAGAAGAACTACATGTGGAGTTTCAGGAAAACAAATCCAATGTAGTAGGTCAAGGACCCAAATGGATATTTGATCTTGATTATCTCACAAACTCTATGAATTATTTACCTGTTGTTGCAGAAACTAATAATTTTTCAGGTTCACAAGCAACAAATGAGGTAGAGTTAGATAAAGATCAATCTAATGTCATTATGCCATTGTGGTCAAGTACCAGTGTGGATTTAGCTTCAAACAATGATGAATCTTCTTCTGGTAAAGCCAAAGAAGATGTTGAGGCTCAAAGAAAAGATGTTGGAACAGAGGAACAACTCAATATGTTGAATATTGAAAGTACTGCTGAAACAGAGCAAGGTACTGTTAGTACTTCTCAAGGTACTGGTAGTTCATTTGAAGGAACTGTTAGTTCAGTTGAAGGTACTGCTGGTTCTTCACACTCAAAAGATGCAGAGTTCCAAGAAGATGGAGTGGATTTGACTAATCTTTCATCATCGTATCATGTTCCCACTACACCACACATAAAAATTCACAAAGTTCATTCCCTTGATAATGTGATAGGAGATATACAATCTGGTGTGAAGACAAGAAGACAACTAGTCTCTTCAGACCAAAAAGGGGTTCTTGATGCCCTTTATGCTTCAAAACAACATGAACTTTCAAACTCATGTTTATTTGTATGTTTTCTCTCTCAAAAGGAACCAAAGAATATTCTTACAGCCCTAGATGATTCAAGCTGGGTAGAGGCTATGCAAGAAGAGCTTCTTCAGTTCAAGATTCAAAAGGTTTGGGTGCTAGCTGATTTACCTACAGGTGAGAAGCTAATTGGCACTAGATGGGTTTTTAAGAACAAAAGGGATGAAAGAGGAATTGTGATCAAAAAATAAGGCTAGACTAGTAGCACAAGGGTACACACAAGAAGAAGGAATAGATTATGATGAAGTTTATGCTCCAGTAGCAAGGATTGAGGCAATTAGGCTGTTTCTAGCTTATGCTTCATTTTTAGGCTTCACAGTCTACCAAATGGATGTCAAAAGCGCATTTTTATATGGTGCAATTGGAAGAGAGGTGTATGTTTCACAACCTCCTGGTTTCATTGATCCATTACATCCAAACAAAGTGTACAGAGTAGTGAAAGCTCTCTATGGCCTTCATCAGGCACCAAGAGCTTGGTATGCAACACTTGCTTCCTACTTATTAGAAAATGGATTTCAAAGAGGAAAGATTGATCAGACACTTTTCATCAAACAGCACAAGAAGGATCTTCTGTTAGTGCAGGTGTATGTGGATGACATTATCTTTGGATCTACAAGGAAGGAAATGTGTTTAGAATTTGAGAAGCTTATGAAAGATAAGTTTCAAATGAGTTCTATGGGAGAACTTACATTCTTTTTGGGTTTGCAAGTTAAGTAATCATCTGAAGGAATATTTATTAGTCAAGACAAATATGTTGCAGAGATACTTAGAAAATTTCAATTTGCTGATTCAAAAATTGCAAGCACACCAATGGACCCAGAGAAGCACCTTCTGAAAGATGAAGATGGAGAAAATGTAGATGTACACAGTTACAGATCTATGATAGGCTCCTTGATGTATCTTACATCATCTAGACCTGATATCATGTTTCCTGTTTGTGTATGTGCAAGATTTCAAGTTACTCCAAAGGTTTCTCATTTAACTGCAGTCAAGAGAATTTTTAGATATCTCAAAGGTCAACCAAGGTTAGGTATATGGTATTCTAGAGAATCTCCTTTTGATTTGGTAGCATATTCGAATAGTGATTATGCTGGTGCTAGCTTGGACAGAAAGTCAACAACTGGAGGATGTCAATTCCTTGGGTGTAGACTTGTCTCATGGCAGTGTAAGAAGCAAACGAGTGTGGCAAATTCAACAACTGAAGCTGAATATATAGCTGCTGCAAGTTGCTCTAGTCAAGTTCTATGGCTTCAAAACCAACTTCTTGATTATGGGTACAATTTCTTAAACACTATTATTTATATTGATAATAGTAGTACAATTTGTATTATTAAAAATCCTGTACAACACTCTAAAACAAAACACATTGAAATTAGACATCACTTTATAAGAGACTGCAATGAGAAAAGATTAATTCAGGTTCTTAAAATTGCTTCAGAGCATAATTTTGCAGATCTGCTAACAAAAGCTTTTGATGTTTCAAGGTTTCAGTACTTGGTAGCAAGTATTGGAATGCTTAATCTTTAAATTTTCAATATGATGTGTTTTTGTACATAAAATTTTGAAAGTACTGCTGGATTTATAAGGTACTGCTATATCAAAATTTGAATTGTGTTATTCATACATTTGGTTTTATGATTATTCTAATACAAGACAAGTACTTTGTACATTGTTCTTTTGGTTTTAGACTAACTATTTCAGGTATGAATATGTGAACACAAAGGATATCTCAAGTGAAATGGGAACAGCAGAATTCTTATCAAATTGCTGACCATAGTAGATTTATGATGGACTGAGTTTAGGAATTAAACCTCCTTAAAACTTCTTTCTTGAAATCTAGTTATGATATTTCACAATTGAATTGATGACTTAGTTGATCAGATAGTAACTGATACAACTCACTTTCTATCATTTTATACTTTCAAGTATAATGAGTTAGTCTAAGGACATCTGATAGAAATAACAGCTAGTAAAAGTGAATCTAACACTTGTGTTGGAGGTAACAATTACTATGAGCTGGAAACCCTGTCAAGAAAATCTTTGAATAGATTTATCTTTTCACAGGCAGTTAGTGATAACTGAAATACATTGGTTCTCACACAACCAGAGGTTATTTTTAAACCGAAATTTTGATTAGGTGTCTGTTACACACTTGATTTCTTTCAAAATGGTTGAATGTAGTATGATTTTTCAATTCTAAAAATCATAAACATACTACTAAGTTAAATGATTTCTTAAAAGGATTTTCAAGGATTCAGAAAAACCATTCATTGATGGACTATGAATCAAAATGTCCACTGATTCACCTCTCATAGGAGTTAACACACCTAGAAGTGATGAGGACAGAAACTTAAACTCTTAAGGAATTGATGGCTTCATGTACAATATTGTCTGAAAACAAGTTCAAACTGATAGATCAGGTGATATGAAGAGAAGTTCTTTAGTACATAGTGAGATCTTCCAAACAAGGGGAGGAAACTAAAGTTATAATCTCAGAGAAGGAAATAATTGCCCAGAAAAGGAAGAATAAACCAATATATGGAAGGAAAAGACAAGAGCATACAAGATGATGATGTAGAGGTTGAAAATGATTAGAACAGATCAAATATCTAGAAGGGATGAAGCATTTCTAAAGGAGAAAGTTCTATCTAGATCAAACGAAGGAAAGATTCAATTTCAGTTCATTATGTTTGTTTATCACTTGCAAAGGCATGCTGATAGATGATTTCACTTGTTGAAATCATTGCCTCTTACAATTCCTCCATCCAAGGAAATTGCACCATCTTTTGGTACAATGTTTTGATATTGCTGAAGTCAAAGAAGAACAAGGCAGATGAGTTCAGAATAAGAAGAATAGTTCAGATTCATGAAGTGTTTGAAAGATCTTCACAAGTCCTCATTTAATTCAGAAAAACATGTTTGAATTAATTCACATGTTTAGGGGAGGATTGTTGGGAATTAAATATTCTGAAGTTAGAGTATTAGAAATTACTCTAAGTCAAAGGTATGCTAGTACTCAAGGTACTGCTAGTTCATGATCAAGGTACTGCTAGTTACATCAAGGTACTGCTAGTTCAAGTGAAGTACTGCTGATCAGTGACTCATAGGATAAGATCGAAAAGATATTTATTGTATTTTGGTCAAACATATACGGTAGATAATATCTTACTCCATGTGCTTAGTTAACAAGTTGTATACATAGATACATGTTGTATCTTATGTACTGACACCAATATGAATAAGTTAAACAAGTAAGTCGGTCAAGACTTTTAAGCAATTTGTAAAGATCTTTTGCAACTATAAAAGAGATCTTAGTCTAATGAATATGTGTGTGAATATCTGTTAAGACATAGAACAAACAAAAATAACATATTACAAATCTAGAAGTATAAGATTCAAGGTTTTTGTAACCCTAGTGAAAAACACAAGATCACTCGTATTATTTGGAATAATATTGAATCGTTTAGTGAAATACTTTCTTTGTTCATTGTTAAGTAACAAATATAATTCTTCCATTTCCATAACATACATAACCTTCTAAGTGTGGTTAAGTAAATTCCGCGTACTTAATCATATTAACTCAATATATCTTATACACAAAGACACAAGGTTTAACCACCTTAACCGTGTATCAAACAAGAGGTCCTCACAGAAGAGAGTAATGAAATAGAAGTGAGAAAAAGAGAAAAGATGAATGAGAAAATGAGGGATCCCAAATGCATAGCCAAACGAGTAATAGTCAAGCCCCATGATTATTATGAGGAGAATCGTTTGACTGTGTTTGCTCCTCAAAAAAAGTTAACACCTGAACAAATATTTTGGTAACAAGATATAGAAAAGCTAAAGGAAGATAAACTTAAAGCCAACACCCCATCCCTTAGAAAAGTTGCGTCCATAACGGTGTATCCTCCCAATACACCTAGGAATTTGGTTCCTTTGTCTCTTCCCACTTAATGCAAAACCTTAATTAGCTTATACATACTTTGGCAACTATTTGCTAATTTTGATAAAACATGTAAGAAGAGAATCACACCAACCGGAATTACTGAGGGGGAAAGGTGTTTTGAGCACGCAAAAAGGTGTTACTTGACTGAGGTCATGCCATTCTTTAAACTACTTAAAGAACATTTTGAAGGGATGCAAACTGCCCTTAATACCGAAATAAATGAAATGAAAGTAGTGTTTAAAGATATGGAAAATGAGGTAACTCAATGTGCAATAGAACTTAAGAGTCGTGAAATTGAAAGGAAAAACTTACTCATCGCCAATGACAACTTGATTGCCAGATGTATTGCGCAAGATGTATTTTATACTGCTACTGATTCTGCTTTATCTGTGTAACACCCCAACCCGGCAAGGGTAGAAGTATCACATTAATGGTTTCATATCAGATCAAAACAAAGCATACATTCAATAGTAATACAAGGATTTTCAAAGGTTACAAATGAATTGCTGAATAAACAAGTTTACAAATGAAAATTTTCAATAACTACTAATTCTAAATACAATAACTTCTAGTCATCTATACTCCAGAGTAGCTAACAAGGTCTTCTAAGTCCAAGGTTCTCTTCACCCATACCCAGCTTCCAAACTAAAACCTGCCGCGGGAAAGAAACGCGGCTGAGCTTAAAAAGCCCAGTGAACAGATATATAATAAACGGAAATGAAAGTAAACGGAAATGAAAAGAAGTAGCATAATGAATAAGATATAAGTAAAGGTATAAAGAGTAAAGGTTTAGGACAGTCATCCACCACGAGCCCATAACATATCACATCATATCATATCGTATCTTCATAATCATATAGAGGGGAGACCTCTCAGATAATCAGATAATATGAGGGGTGTCCTCATTCTTCAAATGGAGTAGCTAGCTCCCAAATTTTGTGAAAGACGTGGATTGCACCCATCATCAGTCACCAAATCAAATCATATCATATCATATACAAAGCAAATCTAGGATGCATCCATACGCCCCCCAAACAAATCATATTGGCCATATCAAATCATATCATAGTGAGCTCATATCAAATCAAAATGGGGACGGTGTGGTTAATCACTCTGACCACACAAGAGTCATGCCATTGGTGCATCAATGACACGGCCATGTTACCTTCATGGCTAGGAAACATATTTGGCTCGTAGTATCAAACTGGGGTCAAAGGTTAAGGTTCATATCACAGCAAAGGTTCATATCATAGCAAAGGTCCATATGTCATAATCATAGTCCAAATCTCAAGGTTCAAATCATAGGGTTCATGTCAAAAGGTTCATATGCCAAAGGTTCAAAATAAGAGGTTCAGAAATCAAAGGTTCATATCAAAGTGTAGGGAACATAGCAATGGTATGGGGAAACCCTAATACGAATCAAATAAGAGACCGAAGGCTCCTTATACAAAGAGCAGAATATCTGTACCTTGAGTAATTGAAAAGCTGAATAAGGAAAAGATCACAGAATGGGAAATACTCCTCTTCAGAATCTACACATGATATAGTAGTAATTATCAATAGCTTGTTTTTTTTTTTTTTTTTTAAAATTGTTTACTCATTAATGTTGTTCTTATTACATATTAGGGCTTCTTTCCATTTTTAGTAACCTTCCTCATTTGGTAACCTTCTAATTTTAGAAACTTTCTTCTTTTAGTAACTTGCAATAGATAGTAAGTTTATATTTTAGGGTTATAAATGACAATTAGTAAACTTAAGGTTTAATAATGACAATTTCATAGTTTAGGGTTTGTTGTGTCAATTTCCAAAGCTTAGGGCTTATATTGTAACTTAATTTCATAATGACCAATTTAGTACTTAGTCAAATTAGTATCCACATTAAACGCATTCCCGGATTAGTTAGACTTGAACAAAAATACTCATATACTCACGTCCATTCACACACTTCCGAACACATACATACTCACACACTCTTGACTTCACATCAACACCGATACACACAACCAAGAAAACCCCACGACAACCCGAGACACACCCCTAATAAACCCTACGAGACATAAATTAACTCGCAGATTATGAACTAGTCGAGAACTAGAGACTTTCACATCTACATGGAGAAGAAAACGATAATTTGTGTATATGCTGTTACGTGCACCATTGTCATTAACAACATGAAATTTATACGATTGCTATACTGATTGTTGAGTCGACAAGTCTTTCCTTGTGATATCCTTAATTTAACTTAACTTATTATATTTGAAATCTCTATTATTAATATCTTTATTCTACTTATGTACACATGTATCACACGTCTTAGTGACAGTTCTCACAAGCAAATCATTTGACTAGGAGATTAATCCCTAACATGGCTTCAAATCATTTCCACATGTAATCCACGTTCCTCCCATAATATACTAGTTACAAAAACACAAATGACCATGCGAGACCAGTAGTTGCAAAAGAGTAAGTAAACAATAACATGCATCGAGATCTCTCACTCTCTCAGCCGTTTCCCTTGAACTCGACCCATTTTCTTTTATACGCACACAATACAACATGTAGCCTTCATAAGTCGACACATACATCACACACACATATACACGTTTAAAATCTCACAACCATGAACGCCACATAAACAAGACACAACTCATCACATGGAATCACACGTGACCAGGCCTTCTTCGCGATACACTTTAATGAGACTAAACATGTTTCCAACGTGACCACTTATTTTCCAAAACAAACCACGTCCTTGATCCATTGTCAATCAGTTTGTACACATGCATGACTCTTCTTAAGTATTCATGTTTTATAACTCGTTTTTATCGCATAACATGTATCACATCAGAATTTTAATCATCAGATTTATAGGCGTGTATATATATATATATCAAATATATATTCGAATAGCAAGACAGAATAATGTCGGACGTATGCGTTTCATAACTTATGATTTTATGTAGTTTCTTACTATGTTATTCGTACAACACATACAAGAGACAACCCTTGCACGATTGTATAACATGATTTATCTATGACTATGCGTAATATGGGTGTCGAAAGGATTAGAGATACCTCAAGGACGATGTCATCAAAGAACACAAGCACCGAGACTCAAAACCACACTTGAACCAAAACTTGCGGCTAGGACAACTCGAACATGAATCAGGGCCAAACTCTCATCGAACCAATATCTTCTACGAACCCAAGCCCCTCGAACTGAACCACAAGTTAAACCTTCCACGTCTTAGTCGAGATCTCAGTTTAACGAGAATATTGGGTCGGATTTTAGTGATGTTGTTGTGATTTTAATGGCCACGCATGAAGAAGAAGGGAGATAAGCGTTCATATGAGAGAAAAAGGGAAATGTGAATATCATTTTAATATAAACGTGTGAGGAGGTTTTAAAATAGGCAAGCAGTTATCACTTTCTTTCTTTTTTTATCCCTTGACTTACTTGCTTGCAATTCACATTTTATAATTAATGACGTATCAATTTGTTTTCTTATATTGGTGAAACAGTTAAGAGGTGAATACCATTTAATAGGAGCGTGTAAGGAGATTTAAACTAGGCAAGTATCAATAAAATTATGGGTTGATTGATTTGGTGATTATGTCGAGATTATGGGGTGTGATTCAGCCAATATTTTGTGAGGTGATAAGAACATAATTATCAACTATATTGTTTCCATCATTCGAATTTAAAAAGTGTGTGCACAAAATTTATGAATCGGACCATACATCTTTTAGCCGTGTGAGATTATTTGTTCTTTAGGATATATAAGTGTCCTTTTCATATTTGTATCAGTTTAGGGATTACGTAATTTTTTTTATTATGAGGTAAGTTTATATTCATCTAATTAGTTTATTATAAACTTAGGTGATTTCATAATTCTTATATTTGCTTAGTTATCGTAAAAAATTAATTTAGAGGGGTAATTTGGAGAAATTCAAATGATGAGAAAATGTGGGTTTTACAACTCTTCCGCTCTAAAAGAAAATTTTCGTCCTCGAAAATTGAAGTCGCAAAGTTAAACGAAGTCGTAGCAAGTCGCAAAAGATCATCACAAACATTCTCATGCCCTAGGAGGTTCTGCTAAAAAGATCTTCAGACTAGATAGTTTCTCATGACTTGAATCAAAATGAGATGGGTTCAAATTTCTCAGAGGAGGACAAAATAAGGTGATTCTGATCAAAAGGTCCATGCAACATAAAACGGACGATAGGCGAATCTTCTAGAAAGCTCATATGGAATACGAACAAGATTTCAAATCAAATTAACTGTTTCAACGGTAGAAAGCTCTACAAAGAGTTCAAGATTTATAACTGAGGTTAACAGAATGCAAAACGAGAGTCTGAACTCATCCAGATATCTATTGAACAAAGGCAGAGTATACGCATAGGTAGAATGAACTTAAAGTCTCACTAATCACAGGCAATCCAACGGAGATCAAATTCTAAACTTCTTAGGTACTCCCCAGGATATCCTATGCCCACAACAAGTGCACGTTATATGATGTAAGTATTATCACGTTGGCCAGACGTCATAATACCGGCATCATATAAATATGCCCTCATGATGGTCATACTTTACCTCAGGTCGTAGTCAAAACCACCTATCTTAATCCACCTAGTACTTCTACAATCTCATAGGTCAACCTAAATCGAATGCCATAGACAAGAGGGAAAACAAAACTATTCGCAAGAGTATCAAAGCTCCAATATTGCCTAGCAGAATCGAGGCACGCCGTCATAAGCATCACATCTTCCACAATTTACCAAAATCTCTCAAAACAAAGCCGTCACCGAACATACGAGAAATGAATACGAACAGAAATGCTTCAGGGAACTTAAATCATAAGAGGATCTTATTACTATTTAACGAAATTTAAGAGGGTCAACGGAATGAAAGTTAGTCGCCAAGAACTTTGGCCTTCATAGAATCAATTCTTCCAAACATAAAGGGTCTGTTTCAAAATACGGTCATCCAACACATCCAATATCTTCAAGTCCGGTTAGTCTGTCTTCGTCTGTCCATCAATCGGAAAGTGAAACCAAAATCAGAAACTTGTGTCTGGTTCGTCGAGCCTCCTGCAGTTCTTCTTGTAATGTGATGGAGTATTGTGGATTTCCGGCACGATCTTTAAATCTTCTTCATCATCCAGTCCGCTTCCGCTCTCAATTCATCTTAGTACAACCAAGATGAATAGGGAAGTGAGACTGCATGTCTTCATCAGCTCCAGGTTCGCCATCTTGACCAGAATTTCTTCTCGTGCATCGCCAACACTTCTGTCTTGAAAGGAAATGTCTTCACTCTTCTGGGTAGCCTCCGCAATTATCAACAAATATCAATCTCCCGGAATGCACAAATGATCGTCAAATTTCTAAGAAGGTGCAAAGAGATGATTTTCATGCTCTTCCTCGTTTCTGAACGTACTATTAAGTCATACAATGACCACTTGTCCAAGTACTCACGAGAAAACATTATTTATCAAATTCACAAAACAGTCAGAGCTTTAGCTAATACTATTAGCGCCACTAACCGTCATAGCAGTCGTTTACGAATACGGAAGGTGATTCTAAGAATAAAATTAATTCATCGGAAGGAAACTTCGCGCTCTGAAATTACACAAACACATAGTCGTTTCAGGGTGGAGGAATATTGGTTCTTAACAGTATTACGATTCAGCTTCCTGTAATCAATACATATCTCCAGTCATCATCCTTCATAATCGCGAACGAAACTAAAACACGCCCAGAAAATACACTTAAGTAAACTCACTTCCTGGTCTTCGGTTGCTGCTCTTCCCGGTTGCTCCAATCAATTGGTATGATCCGAAAGACATCTTCGTTTAGTGACTGGAAATCTCTCGGTATCATGTCAAATCCTACTTCACGCTCCGATGGAAAAATTTTGGTGGTTCTACCAGGAATCATATTCAGAAAATGCAGGGTGCCAAATAACGTTCAATACAAGGTTCATGCTCAGACGACTTAAAGTGCCAAATAGCTTCCAAGATAAGGTTCATTCATTGGTGTACGAATGGTTTCTAAGAAAACTTTATAACCGCGAAAGTAACACACGAGTCTCCAGAGTAATAGCGAACGTTTAACAATCAGAAATCATGGTAGGGAGTTCAAAAATTGTTGCAAACGTTAAAGGTGAGATATCGAAGGGAAATTGTCAATATTTGAATGATCAATCAACCAATTCCTTGTCAGGATAATATTGAAGTTAACTGTCCCAAGATAGACGGATCACAAATCAAATTGTTATCATTCAAAAGTGAAGTAAAACATTCTTATATTCGTGGTTACACACCACAAGACTTCTCATAGGGACAGAGATGGGTGGAACGACATTTAATAGTGTCGGGAGATTTATAGATACTTATCACAAGCAAGAGACATATAAGAGAATACATCAAGTACGTCATTGCCATGGGGATTCTCAGAATGATCGAAGAGGCATCAAAATGATTAATCGAAGGGATCAGAGGTCAGAGTCAATATCTGAAGATAAGGATCAATTAGTGTCAGGCAATTACTATGCAGTTCTCAAAGCCTTCCAGATTTAATCAGATTCAAATTTCAGGTGGTGCAAGGTGTGAGCTTTCAATTTCCCAAAAGTGATGTCAACCGGATCTAACCAAAAGCAAGGCACGAATCAGAGTGATGCGGAAGCAATTATACTTAAACAAATGACTTATAGTCTACCCATTCCTCACTGGTCAGAACTTAAGTTCCTATAGGGAAATCCTAAAGCAAATTCTTACAGGTTATCTTATGAGCGCCTACAGTGGAAAACTTAGTGGTCCTAACATACACAGGCCAAGGGTAAATGTATTACGTATCGCAGCCTGTCGCTCTGATACCATAATTGTAACACCCCAACCCGGCAAGGGTAGAAGTATCACATTAATGGTTTCATATCAGATCAAAACAAAGCATACATTCAATAGTAATACAAGGATTTTCAAAGGTTACAAATGAATTGCTGAATATACAAGGTTACAAATGAAAATTTTCAATAACTACTAATTCTAAATACAATAACTTCTAGTCATCTATACTCCAGAGTAGCTAACAAGGTCTTCTAAGTCCAAGGTTCTCTTCACCCATACCCAGCTTCCAAACTAAAACCTGCCGCGGGAAAGAAACGCGGCTGAGCTTAAAAAGCCCAGTGAACATATATATAATAAACGGAAATGAAAGTAAACGGAAATGAAAAGAAGTAGCATAATGAATAAGATATAAGTAAAGGTATAAAGAGTAAAGGTTTAGGACAGTCATCCACCACGAGCCCATAACATATCACATCATATCATATCGTATCTTCATAATCATATAGAGGGGAGACCTCTCAGATAATCAGATAATATGAGGGGTGTCCTCATTCTTCAAATGGAGTAGCTAGCTCCCAAATTTTGTGAAAGACGTGGATTGCACCCATCATCAGTCACCAAATCAAATCATATCATATCATATACAAAGCAAATCTAGGATGCATCCATACGCCCCCCAAACAAATCATATTGGCCATATCAAATCATATCATAGTGAGCTCATATCAAATCAAAATGGGGACGGTGTGGTTAATCACTCTGACCACACAAGAGTCATGCCATTGGTGCATCAATGACACGGCCATGTTACCTTCATGGCTAGGAAACATATTTGGCTCGTAGTATCAAACTGGGGTCAAAGGTTAAGGTTCATATCACAGCAAAGGTTCATATCATAGCAAAGGTCCATATGTCATAATCATAGTCCAAATCTCAAGGTTCAAATCATAGGGTTCATGTCAAAAGGTTCATATGCCAAAGGTTCAAAATAAGAGGTTCAGAAATCAAAGGTTCATATCAAAGTGTAGGGAACATAGCAATGGTATGGGGAAACCCTAATACGAATCAAATAAGAGACCGAAGGCTCCTTATACAAAGAGCAGAATATCTGTACCTTGAGTAATTGAAAAGCTGAATAAGGAAAAGATCACAGAATGGGAAATACTCCTCTTCAGAATCTACACATGATATAGTAGTAATTATCAATAGCTTGTTTTTTTTTTTTTTTAAATTGTTTACTCATTAATGTTGTTCTTATTACATATTAGGGCTTCTTTCCATTTTTAGTAACCTTCCTCATTTGGTAACCTTCTAATTTTAGAAACTTTCTTCTTTTAGTAACTTGCCATAGATAGTAAGTTTATATTTTAGGGTTATAAATGACAATTAGTAAACTTAAGGTTTAATAATGACAATTTCATAGTTTAGGGTTTGTTGTGTCAATTTCCAAAGCTTAGGGCTTATATTGTAACTTAATTTCATAATGACCAATTTAGTACTTAGTCAAATTAGTATCCACATTAAACGCATTCCCGGATTAGTTAGACTTGAACAAAAATACTCATATACTCACGTCCATTCACACACTTCCGAACACATACATACTCACACACTCTTGACTTCACATCAACACCGATACACACAACCAAGAAAACCCCACGACAACCCGAGACACACCCCTAATAAACCCTACGAGACATAAATTAACTCGCAGATTATGAACTAGTCGAGAACTAGAGACTTTCACATCTACATGGAGAAGAAAACGATAATTTGTGTATATGCTGTTACGTGCACCATTGTCATTAACAACATGAAATTTATACGATTGCTATACTGATTGTTGAGTCGACAAGTCTTTCCTTGTGATATCCTTAATTTAACTTAACTTATTATATTTGAAATCTCTATTATTAATATCTTTATTCTACTTATGTACACATGTATCACACGTCTTAGTGACAGTTCTCACAAGCAAATCATTTGACTAGGAGATTAATCCCTAACATGGCTTCAAATCATTTCCACATGTAATCCACGTTCCTCCCATAATATACTAGTTACAAAAACACAAATGACCATGCGAGACCAGTAGTTGCAAAAGAGTAAGTAAACATAACATGCATCGAGATCTCTCACTCTCTCAGCCGTTTCCCTTGAACTCGACCCATTTTCTTTTATACGCACACAATACAACATGTAGCCTTCATAAGTCGACACATACATCACACACACATATACACGTTTAAAATCTCACAACCATGAACGCCACACAAACAAGACACAACTCATCACATGGAATCACACGTGACCAGGCCTTCTTCGTGATACACTTTAATGAGACTAAACATGTTTCCAACGTGACCACTTATTTTCCAAAACAAACCACGTCCTTGATCCATTGTCAATCAGTTTGTACACATGCATGACTCTTCTTAAGTATTCATGTTTTATAACTCGTTTTTATCGCATAACATGTATCACATCAGAATTTTAATCATCAGATTTATAGGCGTGTATATATATATATATCAAATATATATTCGAATAGCAAGACAGAATAAAGTGGACGTATGCGTTTCATAACTTATGATTTTATGTAGTTTCTTACTATGTTATTCGTACAACACATACAAGAGACAACCCTTGCACGATTGTATAACATGATTTATCTATGACTATGCGTAATATGGGTGTCGAAAGGATTAGAGATACCTCAAGGACGATGTCATCAAAGAACACAAGCACCGAGACTCAAAACCACACTTGAACCAAAACTTGCGGCTAGGACAACTCGAACATGAATCAGGGCCAAACTCTCATCGAACCAATATCTTCTACGAACCCAAGCCCCTCGAACTGAACCACAAGTTAAACCTTCCAAGTCTTAGTCGAGATCTCAGTTTAACGAGAATATTGGGTCGGATTTTAGTGATGTTGTTGTGATTTTAATGGCCACGCATGAAGAAGAAGGGAGATAAGCGTTCATATGAGAGAAAAAGGGAAATGTGAATATCATTTTAATATAAACGTGTGAGGAGGTTTTAAAATAGGCAAGCAGTTATCACTTTCTTTCTTTTTTTATCCCTTGACTTACTTGCTTGCAATTCACATTTTATAATTAATGACGTATCAATTTGTTTTCTTATATTGGTGAAACAGTTAAGAGGTGAATACCATTTAATAGGAGCGTGTAAGGAGATTTAAACTAGGCAAGTATCAATAAAATTATGGGTTGATTGATTTGGTGATTATGTCGAGATTATGGGGTGTGATTCAGCCAATATTATGTGAGGTGATAAGAACATAATTATCAACTATATTGTTTCCATCATTCGAATTTAAAAAGTGTGTGCACAAAATTTATGAATCGGACCATACATCTTTTAGCCGTGTGAGATTATTTGTTCTTTAGGATATATAAGTGTCCTTTTCATATTTGTATCAGTTTAGGGATTACGTAATTTTTTTTATTTTATTATGAGGTAAGTTTATATTCATCTAATTAGTTTATTATAAACTTAGGTGATTTCATAATTCTTATATTTGCTTAGTTATCGTAAAAATTTAATTTAGAGGGGTAATTTGGAGAAATTCAAATGATGAGAAAATGTGGGTTTTACAATCTGCTTGTCAATTTCATGAGTATGTTATTGCTTTAAATGTTACCCAAAATCGTGTTGTTGAGTTTGAGGGGGTGAATGTGAAATTGCTTGACAAAATTCAAAATGATGACCATGATAACATGGTTAAACATTTTTCAAAACTAGAAGTTGATTATCTAAATCTGCAACTAAAATATCAACATTTTGAAGAAAAACGCAAAATATCAAATGATAAGACATCCTTGGATGCTCCTGAGTTTGATACATATTTTGAATTAAGCAAACGAGATGAAAAGATTCAAGCTCACACAAACACGATTCGACTGTTGAGGGCCCAAATTGCCCAATTGAAATCCAACAAGTGTGATGTGTATGGCACCAATAAACCTTCGTCTTCAGATTCTCAAAATTTTCAATATCAAGACACCATCAATAAGTTACATTATGAAAATGAGTGTTTTCGAGAGGAAAATTCTAAGATTAAACAGCATTACAAAGAGTTATATGATTCAATTAAAGTTACAAGAAATAGTCATAATGAAAAGATAACTTCTTTGTTAAATGAAATTGAGAATCTTAAGACTCAGGTGAAAGGAAAAATGCCATGCACCTCTTGTAATTGTGTTGCATCAAAGGTCTCTGCTTGTAAAATGTACGATGTTGATGTGGGGCCTATTCCATTTCCCATGAGAAACAACAGACCTGTCCATCATATGTATCTCTGTCACCTTAGGGATGGACTTGACACTCTTCGTGAGGTTGTGGAAGAGGACAGAATAGAAAAACCACTTGATAAGGCAGTAGGTTATGCCTGCATCCTCACAAAAAGGATCCAGGAACAGTTAGAATATGTCATTGGCACGGGTCCCAAGTCTAGCAACCAAAGAGATAGATTAGGTGTATCATCATCCACTATTAAAAACAAGCATGTAACCTTTGATTTGCCATCAAGAACATCAGAACCCAGCACATCAAAATCAGGAAAGCATGTGACAGTGAAACAAACTAATGTTCCTATCATTACTTCTACAGGAGTGAAATGTGACACCCAAGCTAGCGAGTCAAAGCCTAGAGGCAATGCAAGGAAAGATAGGACTGCGCTAGCTAATAGTGATCACAAGAAGAGTGTAGAAGCCCAACCTAGGAACAATAAGTTTGTAATGACTAGATTGAATCGTGTTGATTCTAGTATCAAAAGTACTGTAATTAATTCGAATTCTAATGCGGTCTGTAAAACATGTGACAAATGCTTAATTTCAGCTAATCATGATGATTGTGTTGTGTCATTTCTGATATCTCATGCACCACCCCAAGTTAAGTATGTTAGGAAAACTAAAAGAAGTAAGAAAGTTTGGAAGGCAACAGGAAAAACTTTTGCTACTGTTGGGTATCAATGGAGACCTACTGGAAGAAAATTCATTTTAGGAAATAAAAGTCCATTGCCTAAGTTGAATGATCATAGGTTTGTGAAAGTTAAAGAATGGAGGCCAACAGGTCGAATTTTGTCTCTAGGAACACAATGCCTTACAAATAGGCCATCCGCTGACTTTATGATTGTTCCCACAGTAGAGACTTCAGTATTAGCAAACTCTGTTGCTCCTGAATTTGTGAATGCTAACCAAACGGACCCCAGCTAAACGTGGGGATCCACATATTTCAGTTATCCATCTTTGTCTGTCTTCAAATGCAGGTCGTACAAATCGTCCTTTGGTATTTGGATTCAGGCTGCTCAAAACATATGACTGGGGATCGCTCACGGCTCAAGAACTTCGTGAAAAAGTTTATCGGGACAGTTAGATTCGGGAACGACCATTTTGGTGCGATTATAGGTTATGGAGATTATGTGTTCGGTGACAGTGTAATCTCACGGGTATATTATGTGGAAGGATTAGGGCACAATCTGTTTTCTGTGGGTCAATTTTGTGATTCAGATCTAGAAGTGGCTTTCAGAAAACACACATGTTTCGTCAGGGAATTGGATGGTGTAGACCGTCTAAAAGGCAGTCGGGGCACAAATCTATACACCATATCGATTGAGGAATGTTGAGGTCCTCTCCCATTTGCTTACTCTCTAAAGCCTCCAAGACAAAATCATGGCTGTGGCATCGTCGTCTGAACCATCTAAACTTCGGTACCATAAATAATATTTCCCGCAAAGATCTTGTACGAGGCATGCCCAGACTAAAATTTGAGAAAGATCATCTCTGCTCCGCATGTCAACTGGGCAAAAGCAAGAAACAAACCCACAAACCCAAAACCGTCAACACCAACTTGGAAGTTCTTCACACCCTTCACATGGATCTGTGCAGCCTAATGAGAGTACAAACCATAAATGGAAAGAAATATGTTCTTGTGATAGTAGATGATTACTCTCGGTTTACATGGGTAAAGTTTTTGAGAACAAAGGATGAAACTCCAGAGGTTATCATCAAACTGATAAAACAGCTGCAAGTAAGGCTCGACAAAACTGTCAAAATCATCCGCACTAACAATGGAACTGAGTTTGTTAATCATCAACTCAGAAATTTCTATGAAAATATTGGCATCACGCATCAGAAAAGTATCCCTCGCACTCCTCAGCAGAACGGAGTTGTTGAACGAAGGAACCGTACTCTGGTGGAAGCTGCGAGAACCATGCTTATATTTTCAAAGGAACCGATGTTTCTCTGGGTAGAGGCTATTGCAACAGCATGCTACACCCAAAACCGATCTCTGATTCATCCCCATTCATGACAAGACTCCCTATGAGTTAATCCATAACAAGAAACCAGATCTTTCCTTTCTTCGTGTGTTTGGCGCACTTTGCTATCCGACTAATGATAGTCAAGACTTGGGAAAGTTAAGAGCTAAAGCAGACGTAGGTATTTTTGTTGGTTACGCACCAAATCGCAAGGGGAACAGAATCTACAACAAGAGAACCCGAGAAATCATGGAATCCATCCATGTCACGTTCGACGAGCTGAGTGAGAAACCTGCTTCAGGACAAACCAGTTCTGGACCCGATCTTAAACTTTTGACACCTGGACCAATTAGTTCAGGGCTTGTACAGAATCCCACACCTGCAGAGTCTTATGTACCACCAACTAGTGAGGAGTTGAAGAAGTTATTTGATCCTATGTTTGACGAATATTTTGAGCCAACAAATGAAACGACCTCAAATGCTGCAGCTGTTCTTCCTAATGCTGATGCTCAAGTTCTGCAAGGCTCTGAAGGCCCATCAACATCTGCCTCAATCAGCTTCAATGCACCAGCTGCCAGTCAATCACCCTCATCATCAAATACTTAATACTCTCCGGTGCAACAAGAATCTGCAGATGACCATTCTTTGGAAGTTAATCCATTTGCTCCTATAGATGATGTTCCTTTTGAGAATATATTTGCTCCTGAATCTTCAACTTACACATCCTCTTTCGAAGAACACAGCTCGGCAACATCAGTTCAAAACCCTCAACCTCATGATCATCTCAGAAAATGGACCAACGATCATCCAATTGACAACATCATTGGCAATCCCGCTCGTCCTGTATCCACACGTAAACAACTGGCCACTGATGCACTGTGGTGCTTCTTCAATTTCGTACTATCCAAAGTCGAACCAAAAGATGCCAAAGAAGCAATGACTAAAGATTGCTGGTTCGAGGCTATGCAAGACGAAATCCATGAATTTGATTGACTTGAAGTATGGGAATTGGTGCCTCCTCCAGAGTGTGCTATGATTATTGCTCTCAAGTGGATTTTCAAGGTGAAACTAGATGAGCATGGTCATGTTCTAAAGAACAAGGCACGGTTAGTTGCAAAAGGATGCAGACAAGAAGAGGGCATAGATTTTGAAGAATCGTTTGCTCCAGTTGCTAGAATTGAAGCAATTAGAATCTTCCTTGCCAATGCTGCTAGTCGGAATATGATAGTCTACCAGATGGATGTCAAAATAGCATTTCTGAATGGTGATTTAAAGGAAGAAGTCTATATGAGCCAACCAGAAGGATTTGTGGATGCTGAACATCCTACTCATGTCTACCGCTTGAAGAAGGCTCTCTACGGTTTAAAGCAGGCACCAAGGGCATGGTATGATACATTGTCCAAGTTCCTTCTAGCAAACGGGTTCTCGAAGGGTGTTGTTGATCCCACATTATTCACTAGGAAGTCGGGCAAACATCTGCTTCATGTTCAGATATACGTAGATGATATTATTTTTGCTTCATCTGATCCTAGTGAATGTGATAGATTTTCAAAGGAGATGAGTTCCAAGTTTCAAATGTCAATGATGGGACAAATGTCATTCTTCCTAGGATTACAAATCTCACAAAGTTTGGATTTGATTCGAGTGAGCCTGTTGACACTCCCGTGGTTGATAGATCAAGACTAGATGAAGATCCTTCGGGGATTCCAGTCGACCAAACAAAGTATAGAAGCATGATTGGATCCTTGATGTATATCACTGCTAGTAGACCAGATCTTCTGTTCGCCGTATGCATGTGTGCTCGGTATCAATCCAAGCCTACTAAGAAACATCTAGAAGCAGTAAAAAGGGTATTCAGATATCTTCAAGGCACAGTTCATATGGGTCTCTGGTATCCGAAGGACACAGCAATGGAGTTAACTGCGTACGCTGATGCTGATCACGCGGGATGTCAAGACACTCGTCGAAGTACTTCGGGGGGAGCTCAGTTTTTAGGGGAAAAGTTGGTGAGTTGGTCTTCTAAGAAGCAAATGATTACGTCGATATCTTCTACAGAGGCCGAATACATCGTTATGTCTGGTTGCTGTACACAAATTCTATGGATGAGATCATAGCTTTCAGACTATGGCTTTTCATACAACAAGATTCCTCTATATTGTGACAACAAGAGCGCTATAACTCTTTGTTGTAACAATGTCCAACACTCCCGGTCAAAACACATCGACATCAGGCATCACTTCATTAGGGAACAAGTTGAGAAAGGAATTGTGGAGCTATACTTCATAAGGACAGAGTTTCAGTTAGCAGACATCTTCACCAAGGCTCTCCCGAGAGAAAGGTTTCAGTTTATTCTCCCATGTCTTGGAATGAAGAGCTTGACACCTGAAACCCTCAAGTGTCTTCAAGAAGAAAAGGAGGAGTAAAGGATTTTCTTCCCATATCCTTGTAAATAGTTGTATATATCTTAAATCAAAAAGAAAATAGAAAAATATAAAACCTATAAAAACCATAAAAATCAAAAAAATCCGAAAATACCAAAAATAGTTTCACCTAGGCATGTCCTCTATTTATCGATAACATTTATGGACCTAGAAATGTCATTCAATAATGACACGGGTCTTTAAATGAAGCTCGATGATGAACTCAAATAAGTACATTTTATTACTATCATTTATCCTATTAATTTGACTTGTTTTATTATATTATGTATGAGGATTGATACTTAATCGTTTACTTTTGTAATTCTTAGGTAAAAACAAGCATTTGGTGAAACTTGGCGATTTTGGACAAATTATGGAGCAAAACAAGCAAGAAGTTAAGAGTCTACCGAAATGTACAAGATCAAGACATTCTGCTCAGATGCGCCGCATCTTGCTTATTACATACGGCGCATCACTATCAAGATTTCACCAGATACGATCCAAGATACAAGAGGACATGCGCCGCATCTATTTATGGAGTTACGCCGCATCTTTTGGCAGTGTACGAATATTCCTGAATATATTAATCTTGGACCCCACGCGAAGTTAAGTCAATGCGCCGCATCTACTTATTAGATGAGCCACATCTTACCCTCAGACAGAAACTATAAATACCCCAAGACCAGACGAATTTCGTAGCATCTATAATATACGAAGTACGAAGACCACAGAAACCTAAGGCCGAATTCAGACGATTAGGCAGCACAAGACACACCCGAACGAAGATACAAGAGCTGTAAGAAGGTCCTGCATGTATTTAATTCATTAAGTAGTTTTGTTTTATTGTGTTAGTAAACTTTAATTCATCAGGATTGATGGCTTGTGTAATGTGACAACGGAGAGATTGCACTCCCTTAAAACTGCTTTCCCATCAATTAAAGTTTATATGATGATGTCTTTGGTTACTACTTATTAGTGCATTGATAACCTCTGTGTTTATTAGTGGCCTGCGCATTTGACTACGGAAGAGAATGTGGCTCCCACGGTTGTTACTAAATTGATCACTTTGGAATGACTTTTAGACATAAGTAATCATTAAGGGTTTACTCGCCGATAGGAATAGGACCAACGAGAAAGGGTTAATTACATACACTTCATATAAAACTATCAATAAAACAAGTGACAATCTACTTAATCATCAGGACAGGTCTTCTTATTATCTCGAGTATTTATCTGTGTACGTGCATGCCTATCGCTGATTCGTGCTCTTTTAGTTTAGTTTATTATTTAATTGCAACCAATACGTGCCAGTCTCTCAGGCTGAACCCCCTTGCGTTAGATTAGGTTGTATAGCTAACTTAAATATTAAAATATTGAGTAGAATAACTAGATAATACGTTCCACTCTTAGTGATCGACACTCTACTTACCATTATATTCATACTGACCGGGTACACTGCTCGTTAAGTGTGTGTGTTATTGATAAGTCGGCTAAATATAAATTTAAAACTTGAGTAGGCATTAATACTGCTAAACCGCAACGACACATCGCACGCATCAAGTTTTTGGCGCCGTTGCCGGGGAGTGAATTGTTATTATCTGTTAATTTGATTAGTATTTTAATTAGGTTTTTAATTTTTTTTTAATCTAACTGCTAATTGTGTGGTATATTAGGTTAATTTTCATTCATTGTATTATTTGCATATTTTCTGTTTTTGTGTGTTATTTGTTTGCTTTTATTTGTGTTTATTTTGGTTTGTTTTTATTTGTTTTTGTTTTTCGTATTTTCTGTGTTCTGCTATCGTTGTACTGAGCTTATTCAAACGATACGGCGCATCTGATTTCTCAGATACGGCGTATTGCGTTTAATTTTTATAAAATACAACGCGTTTAATTAATTCGATACGACGCATCTTTTCCCCAAGATACGGCGTATCTGTTTTTAATAAGAAATTTTTTCTAAACGATAATGCTATACGACGCATCTGCCTTAACAGATACGGCGTATCTATTATTTTAATTAAAAAAAGTTTTTGAATTATTAAACAGATACGACGCATCGATCTCTGTCGATACGGCGTATCTTCTGAATCAAAAATCTTATATTTTGAAACATAACGAAAATACGGCACATTAACTTTTGTTAATACGACGCATTTAATTTTAAACAAATATCGATTTTTGATTATTAAAACTGATACGGCGCATTCTAATTTCTAAGCGGCGTATCTATTTTCTGAATAAAGTCTGATTTAATTTTAACGATTATAAGATACGGCGTATCCAACTTTTTGGATACGGCGCATCGTTTGCAGATATCAGCAACTTTTATTCTTCTTATCTCCGAACGGAAAATACTCTGACCCTTATACCTGGAAACTTTTACTTTGAAATCTACCTCTCTTTAATTTTCAGGAACAATGTTCGATATTTTCCCCAACTTGTTCGGAAAACCACAAAGAAACCTTACCATGGAAGAGTTTGCACTACAAATCGCTCAATCCAATGAAAAAGAACATCATGATGCAAGAAACTTTATTAATGAATTCAAAGGCAGTCATGAGCTGTTACTAAAGGAACAAAACAACATGATTTATGGATTGGCAATTGAAGTGCACCAATTGTCAATGGTACTTAACAGGGTTTTTTGGTAAAGCAAGAATTGAAAGGGATTACAACTAGAGGCGGAAAGTCAACCTTTCAAATCGGAGAGACACCCGAGGATGACGGCACAAACAAGATTTCCCCTGAATCTTTATCACCTGAGCAAGAGCAACCAAAAGAAACTAATCCAGAAGCTGTAATTAGAGAAGAACCTTCTGTTGAACCTAAACGATCAACACTACCTTTCCCACATAGGGTAAGGAAAGAGAAAGAAGATGCCTATCAAAAGAAATTTCTGGAGAATCTCAAGCAGCTGCAGCTAAGCATACCATTTATTGAAGCCCTAGTGCAAATGCCAAAATATGCTAAATATCTGAAGAGCTTGCTTACAAACAAGTCTAAACTTGAAGAGGCTTGCACCATAACAATGGGGAAAAGAAGCTCAGCAGCATTGCTCAACAAACTTCCGTCTAAAGAAAAAGATCCAGGGAGTTTCACTATTCCTTGTCAAATTAAAAATTTGCATATTGAAAATGCTTTAGCCGACCTAGGAGCTAGTATAAGTCTTATGCCCTCTTCTATGTATGATAAATTAGGTCTTGGTGAACCGAAACCTACTAGGATGTGCTTAGAACTAGCTGATAGGTCCATACAATACCCATTAGGAATAGAGGAAAATATATTAATAAAAGTTGATAAATTTGAATTACCTATCGACTTTGTTATCCTCGATATGCCTGAAAATTCTAGAACTCCTATAATATTAGGACGACCATTTTTAGCCATTGCTAGGGCCATAATTGATGTTTTTAATAAAAAGATAACTCTTACCATAGGAAAAGATGAGGTTGAGTTTAACATGGAACAATCTATGAGTAAAGATAATTCCGATGACGATGAATGCTATAATATCGATGTTTCTAATGACACGATTAATCAATTTACTCAGAAATTGTTAAAAAGTAATTTACTTGATTCTTTTCTGCTTAAAAATTTAGAAAACACAATTGCTATAGAAGATCAAGTTGATGAGAATACTATTGATTATAATTTAGCTGCTGACTTTGCTGTATGTAACGACATACGGCGCATCAAAAATATCGATGCGGCGAATCTATCTGATGACAGCAGCAATATAATTAAAGAACAAGTTTATTCTGCTAGTGCTACTGAAATTGATAATGTTAAACCTGTGCTTAAGGATCTCCCTTCTACTTTGGAATATGCCTATTTAAATGGGAACACTAATTCGCCCATTATTATTGCATCTGATTTAACGCCAAAAGAAAAAGAATCCCTTTTACAGGTACTATATAAACGAAGAGGAGCATTAGCGTGGAGTATGTCTGATATTAAGGGAATTAGCCCGTCATTCTGTACACATAAAATCCTCATGGAAGATGAATTCAAACCAACCATCCAACCCCAAAGGCGTTTGAATCCAAAAGTCCAAGACGTGGTAAAAAATGAAATTGTAAAATTACTTGACTCCGGACTTATCTACCTAATTTCTGACAGCTCGTGGGTCAGTCCTATCCACGTCGTACCAAAAAAGGGAGGAATGACGGTCGTACTCATTGACGACAATGAGCTAATACCTTCAAGAACTGTTACTGGATGGAGAGTTTGCATCGACTATCGCAAACTCAATGATGCTACGCAAAAAGATCACTTCCCTCTTCCATTTATTGATCAAATGTTAGAAAGGCTATCAGGACATGCTTATTATTGTTTTTTAGATGGTTTTTCAGGTTTCTTCCAAATACCCATTGCCCCCAAGGATCAAGAGAAGACGACTTTCACTTGCCCTTATGGAACCTTCGCCTATAGGAGAATGCCGTTCGGACTATGCAACGCCCCTGCTACTTTCCAACGTTGTATGACGGCTATCTTCCATGATATGGTAGAAGACTTTATGGAAGTCTTCATGGACGACTTCTCGGTGTTCGGTAACTCATTTAGTGATTGTCTCTTTAAACTTGATAAAATGCTTGCTAGGTGTGAAGAAACTAACCTTGTTCTTAATTGGGAAAAATGTCATTTTATGGTTAGAGAGGGAATTGTGTTAGGACATAAGATTTCTGGGAAAGGTATAGAAGTCGATAAAGCTAAAATTGATGTAATTGCCAAACTACCTTACCCCACTAATGTAAAAGGTGTTAGAAGTTTTTTAGGCATGCTGGATTTTATCGTAGGTTCATAAAGGATTTCTCAAAGATATCTAGGCCTATGACCCAATTATTGCTAAAAGATGTGAAGTTTGATTTTTCTGATGATTGCAAAAAGGCATTTAATATACTTAAAGAAAAACTAACTTCTGCACCCATTATAATTTCGCCAGATTGGAATCTGCCCTTTGAACTAATGTGTGATGCTAGTGATTATGCTGTTGGAGCTGTACTTGGCCAAAAGATAGATAAGAAATTTAAGCCAATTTATTATGCTAGCAAAACATTGAATAATGCCCAAGAACATTACACCACCACGGAAAAAGAACTTTTAGCAGTAGTTTTTGCATTCGATAAATTTCGGTCATATCTTATATTGTCAAAAACTATGGTTTACACTGACCATTCTGCTTTGAAGTATTTGTTCAATAAACAGGATGCTAAGCCAAGGCTTATTAGGTGGGTTTTATTGCTCCAAGGATTCGATATTGAAATTAAAGATAAAAAGGGTGCCAAGAATCTAGCTGCTGACCACTTATCTAGACTTGAAAACCTTGATATGGAGGTACTTGACGAAAGGGAAATAGCTGATGACTTTCCTGATGAACACCTTATGATGGTAGGAATTAAGAGCAATAATAATGGACCGTGGTATGCCGACTTTATAAACTTTATTGTTGCAAATGAAATTCCAAAAGGGCTAACATCCGACGAGAAAAGAAGGTTTCTAACTCGCGCTAGCGAGTATATTTGGGATGAACCTTATGCCTTTAAATTATGTCCTGACAATATTATGCGAAGATGCATCGATGGTGATGACATCCCAGCAATATTGGCACATTACCATTCAGGGCCGACGGGGGGACATCATGGTGCAGGTATTACAAGAAGAAAAATCCTTGATGCAGGATTTTATTGGCCCACCATGTTGGTTGATGCAAAAGATTATATAAAAGGATGTGATGCATGTCAACGATCCAGAAATATTACCTCAAGAAACGAAATGCCACAAAATTATATCCATGTGTGTGAAGTTTTCGACATATGGGGATTGGACTTCATGGGACCGTTTCCTGAATCTAAAGGTAATAAGTATATTTTGGTTGCTGTTGATTACGTATCAAAATGGGTCGAAGCGCAAGCATTACCAACAAACGACAGCAAGGTAGTACTTAAATTTTTGCAAAGTCTGTTCTCTAGGTTTGGAATTCCTAAAGCATTGATTAGTGATAGGGGAACACACTTTTGTAATCACCATCTGGGAAAAGCCTTGCAAAAATATGGAGTATATCATAGGATTTCCACCGCATACCATCCTCAATCCAATGGGCAAACTGAAGTAACCAATAGGGCTATAAAGCGAATTCTTGAAAAAATGACTGGATATAATCCGAAAGGGTGGTCTGACAAGTTAAATGATGCTTTATGGGCATTCCGTACAGCCTATAAGACACCAACGGGATGCACTCCATTTCGTCTTGTATACGGAAAAGCATGCCACCTACCGGTCGAAATTGAACAAAGTGCATATTGGGCTTTAACGAATTGTAATATGGATATGGAAGCTGCAACGAAGAACCGTTTCATGGAACTTAATGAACTCTATGAACTAAGAGATGAGGCCTACAAAAATACTAAGATCTACAAAGAAAGAACTAAAAGACGGCATGACTCAAGGTTACGTGGGGATAAAACGTTTACTATAGGAGAGAAAGTGCTACTATTTAATTCCAGATTAAAGATGTATCCTGGTAAACTTAAATCAAGATGGACGGGTCCGTTCGTTGTCAAGAAAGTGTATCCATATGGAACTATTGAAATATGCGATAAAAATGGTTATATATTCAAAGTAAACGGGCAACGTGTGAAGAAATACTTTGATAATAAAATTGAGGATACTGAGAACGAGGTGGTGGAGTTTGAACCTGAAGTATTGGAATAAAGAGCTGAACGTGAGTCTAACTTGAAGACTCTGGAATAAAGACAAGTGCTGGCCGGGAGACAACCCGGAGAAAATTTTTATTATTCTGTTTTTGTGTCGAGTCAGTCAGGCCCGCAGCAGATACGGCGCATCTCAATCCTGAGATGCGACGCATCTCCTGCACTGGTCATATCTTACTTTATTTTCTGCATTTTTTACTTTTGACTTTAAAACTTTTTATCAGTTTATTTTAATGCGGCGCATCCCTGGTTAAGGATGCGACGCATCTTCTATTCTGATCCGTATTTATTCCAGGCTCGATACGGCGTATCTTCTTCCATAAGATACGGCGCATCGACTGACCTGATGATTTTTCATTTTTAATATTTAAGTTTTATTTTTCCTAACTACTAATGTATTATGCAAGTTTGAACCTTTCTTAATTTAGGTGTGTTTAAAGTCTTGGTGGTATTATAGATTCCTGCATTTCCTGTGGATACATCAAATATGAAGCTTAAACGTTCTAATCCACAAGAAAGATGATTTTTGCTCTTATACAAATGGAGGATCATACCGAGCAAATCTCAGGGGAGTTTTTCTGTTCTAATTCTTTTATTTTCCAGTTTTTAACCTTTTATACAAACAACGAGGACGTTGTTTAACTTAAGTGGGGGGATTGGAGAATTAGAACACTTAACACTTACTTGTCCTAAACATTTCAAAATATGCTTAAAATGTGCTTAATATATCAAAATTAAAATTTTTAGCATGTTTTTGTTTAAAGTCTAAGTTGCATAGCTGCACACATGACGTTATTTTCAAAAATTGTGATTTTTCAAAATTCACAAATCTATGAGTGTGCCGGTGACTTGTAAACTTTAGAACTTGGCTTGTATACTACTCGAGACCACCATAATAAGTATTATTTACATAATTGGAATGACTTGTCTAATTTGGTAAAATTCTAGGATTACACCCAAATAGCCTTTATATGTTATGTATTATTAGCTAACTACACTGGTTAGTTAACCCCCGTATAAACCCTTTTGTTACTCTCACTTTTAGAGTAAGATACCCCTAGAAAAACATTCAGAGCCATTCCTTTCGTTTCTTACACCTTTGTTAAAATGTTTCGTTACACCCTTACACCTTAGCCTACCCTGTAGATTAAAATCCGTGGTTGGTTAATTGCTTTAGGCAAAGTGTGTTTCCTTACATTACCTGTGTTCGCGTGCGTAATTCATTATCTTTGGTTAGGTCGGGAAATTGCACAATGCAATTGGAGTGAAAGTAAATATTGTATATCTTTGAGTTTATTTTTCGTGTGTTTACTACTTTCACTATTACCGTTATTTCTGAAGTCATGAAAAGTATGGAAAAATTATCCAGAATTATCATTATAGTGATGTGGTGAAATTTTACACATCTTTGTTTATGTTACTAAAAAAAAAAAAAAAAAAAAAAAAAAAAAAAAAAAAATAAATAAATAAAAATCGAAAAAAAATAGAAAAGAAAAAGAAGAGTTGGATGTTTGTTTTAACCAACATATGTAAAGTTTTGTATTAAGTGGTCGATATCACCACTAGTTGTTGTATATTATATCTATGGATTGAATGGGAGTTGGCAGTTATGGGAACACCAACTAAGGTTTATTCTTTGATTGAGATCTTGTTGAGTATAATTCGTGTCTACTTAAAGCGTGTGTTTCAAGTGTTAAAGCGTGAGTTATTCTATGATATGAGTCTTATTCATGGGATGGTTGGGATAGTGATTAACCACACTTAGGATTTTAATTTATTTGTTCTGTTTATTTTTTATTTTTACACCAATTTATATCCCAAATATTATCCATACCCTATATTATTCTTTATCCAAACCTTTGATTTATTGAGATTAGGGATTTGAGCAATCTTAAGTATCGTAGTCGTGGATTCGGCTATGTATTTATGATTTTGTCTCCCTTTTTGATATAATATTTTTGGTGAAGATTACTTGATCCTATCTTTAGCCTATTCGAGTTAAGGATTTGAGCAATTGCAAGTATCGTGTTCGTGGATTCGATCATGTATTTGTGATTTTTTCGCCTTTTCTGGAATTTGAGATCGATAGAGATTAAGGAGAATGATTAACCCTTAAACCTCAAAACCCTTTTTACCGCTTTAGACTTGTTATTCCTTGGCTTTAGTGGGGGAGATGTGTATACTTGCCAAGCTTATGATAGAATATTCGTCACGACTGGACAGTTAAACGATTAGATTTGCTTTTATCGAATTATTTTATTTTACTTCTAAATTCGTTTAGTGTTTGGTTGTGTGATTATGACAAAAATGAATACATGCTTAAATATAAAAATAAATCCTAATATCTTTTAGGATACATTTTCATAAGATTAATTCTAAGGTTTACTTGGGGACAAGTAAAGTTCAAGTGGGGGGATATTTGATGAACTCAAATAAGTACATTTTATTACTATCATTTATCCTATTAATTTGACTTGTTTTATTATATTATGTATGAGGATTGATACTTAATCGTTTACTTTTGTAATTCTCAGGTAAAAACAAGCATTTGGTGAAACTTGGCGATTTTGGACTAATTATGGAGCAAAACAAGCAAGAAGTTAAGAGTCTACCGAAATGTACAAGATCAAGACATTCTGCTCAGATGCGCCGCATCTTGCTTATTACATACGGCGCATCACTATCAAGATTTCACCAGATACGATCCAAGATACAAGAGGACATGTGCCGCATCTATTTATGGAGTTACGCCGCATCTTCTGGCGGTGTACGAATATTCCTGAATATATTAATCTTGGACCCCACGCGAAGTTAAGTCAATGCGCCGCATCTACTTATTAGATGCGCCGCATCTTACCCTCAGACAGAAACTATAAATACCCCAAGACCAGACGAATTTCGTAGCATCTATAATAAACGAAGTACGAAGACCACAGAAACCTAAGGCCGAATTCAGACGATTAGGCAGCACAAGACACACCCGAACGAAGATACAAGAGCTGTAAGAAGGTCCTGCATGTATTTAATTCATTAAGTAGTTTTGTTTTATTGTGTTAGTAAACTTTAATTCATCAGGATTGATGGCTTGTGTAATGTGACAACGGAAAGATTGCACTCCCTTAAAACTGCTTTCCCATCAATTAAAGTTTATATGATGATGTCTTTGGTTACTACTTATTAGTGCATTGATAACCTCTGTGTTTATTAGTGGCCTGCGCATTTGACTACGGAAGAGAATGTGGCTCCCACGGTTGTTACTAAATTGATCACTTAGGAATGACTTTTAGACATAAGTAATCATTAAAGGTTTACTCGCCGATAGGAATAGGACCAACGAGAAAGGGTTAATTACATACACTTCATATAAAACTATCAATAAAACAAGTGACAATCTACTTAATCATCAAGACAGGTCTTCTTATTGTCTCGAGTATTTATCTGTGTACGTGCATGCCTATCGATGATTCGTGCTCTTTTAGTTTAGTTTATTATTTAATTGCAACCAATACGTGCCAGTCTCTCAGGCTGAACCCCCTTGCGTTAGATTAGGTTGTATAGCTAACTTAAATATTAAAATATTGATTAGAATAACTAGATAATACGTTCCACTCTTAGTGATCGACACTCTACTTACCATTATATTCATACTGACCGGGTACACTGCTCGTTAAGTGTGTGTGTTATTGATAAGTCGGTTAAATATAAATTTAAAACTTGAGTAGGCATTAATACTGCTAAACCGCAACGACACATCGCACGCATCACTCGAGCAGAAGTTACACTAATTGGTTAAAACATGTCTTAATGGCTTGCAGTTACTTCATACTGCAAACCGCGCTATACAATAGGGAAAGCATGTCGCCAAAAAGACGGCTGTTCCTCCAACCGGGTGATGTTCACCTGGGCATGGATTACTTTATATCCATGTTTTTCCGATCTGATGTACGTTTCAGTGCATCATTTCGTGTATAAGAAGAGAAGTCTTCTTTACATCAGACTCTTTATCTTCTTAGATTCTTCAAGAGAGTTTTGATGTTACACAAGGTGGTAAATTGAATTAAATTTTCACAAATACTCGTCGCTCAATTGAATGACTACAGCTCTTTAAATAGAAAACGGGTCATTAATTGAGGGGGAGAATATTTGTTCAAATTTCTGACACCTTGCCAAATTTTTGCAACATCAGCAGTGACACTCTCTCGTGGTTTAAGGGGGAGCATAGTATGCTCCATAATCAGAACACAGTATAACCTGACCACATTTTCTCCCAAAATTTCTTACTTATTTAAATCAATTGGGATCACAAATCTCAAGTGGTTTGAAATTTTTGATCGGGGGAGAGAATGTGATTTAAATATGGAATTCTGATAAAAAATGTGATCTTTTGAAACTCAAGTGTAGGCTCTCCCATATGTGCCAAACCTTTTCGTATATTGATGCACATATTGAGGGGGAGCAAATGATTTGTGATGGCAATTGTGAAAGAATACCAAAGACCGACCATTTTACTTTATGTATTGGAGTTATAAGGATGGTAAGGTTAGGTATTAGTTCCCATGATCCAGCCAGAACCGGAGGGATCTACCCAGGGACAATCCGCTAGTTAGTGTAGAAGTCCTTAGGTATGATTACAAAAAAGGAGAAAAAGTGAATAAGGGAAGAGTGCCGACTGAGATGGAGCTAGTGCTGGAACAAACCCAACAAGGTGCTAGTAATGAAGTCTCGGTAAGCGCTGAAGGGGTTGAAGAATGAAAAAGAAATGTAAAGATAAAGGGTGAAAAGAAAGAAGCCCTCCTTACATCTTAGGCAGAAACCGGGTCAATACATATGCTGTCAGAATCACGTAGTTGATTACTGACATTGAAGAAAAAGTATCATGGACCCAGTGATACGCTACACAACCCTCCCTAGCCACTCAAGGTCCCTCAAAGGACTCTTGTTTCACTTGTCACGGAGATCAATACATTGCTATCATCTTTCTCACTCCGAGTTAGATGATATTGAAAAGGTGGCAGTCCTCTCAGCCTCCGATCACTAAATCAAAATGCACTATTGAGTCTAGAGCCCAGAGATCATCAATAAATCTCAATAGGACACATTTCCAATATGCTTGCTGTTTCATACATCGTGAAAAGCAAGAAAATATATATGAAGAGTCCTACGCATTATCCTTGTGGTATTGCCTGAACATCCGAGTGATACGTAAAGTATTCACAATGAAGATGGAAATCCTTCTAGAGCCAACATCAAACAAGCTCTTGGTGGGTGACATGTGAGATCCTTCATGGATCAAACTTGTGACAACTGGAAAGAAACGATGGGGCGATTCTCATTTGAATCAAACTTGTTCCAGGAAATGGATTGACGGATGCTTTTGGAAAACCTTTCAATGTGCTCACCAACTGAATTTCGAGCACATTGATTGTGAAAGTCTTCAAACAAAAGTGTTTTTGACAGAAATGTGATTCAATTTATAAAAACCTTGTCGTGTTGCACAAAATGTTTATCCAGTGACACGCAAGTGATTTTTCTAATCAATTTCTCGTTAATCAGTGGGTATTTAATTCAATGATTAACTCTACCGTGCTGTCTGCTTTGAGTCGTTCCGGTATGAGAACATGCTTAGTATGATAATTCTGACATTAATTTGTTGGAAGACTCATTACTACAAGCTGGAAATTCTTGTCAAGGAGAATCTTCTTTAAAGGGGATTCTACCTGATCACAGGTCGGTCTTCACAGAACCGAAGGTTAAATCCAACCACCACATCGAACGAATGACAAAGCCATATTCGTTCTCCAACTTTATTGCTAACTATTTTATTTCAGATTCATATAAAGATGGCGATGGTGGTTCCTGATTCCAGCAGAGACATGTCAATCCACACTCCATGCTCACACTTCCAATTCATTATCAAAGACATCATGATAGATGAAAGACCTACGACACAGCTTCCGCAACTCTGATGATAATTATCATGATCCAGAAAAGTGTGAGCATGCGAGTTCAACGGTTACAATATATCACATGGAGGCATTACTACAATGGATGAGCTCAGAGATTTATGGTGGCCGATGATTTCAAAGAAGGCTCCAAGATCACAACTTCTCATGTTGACGAAGCCACAAGATGACTTGAACACATATGTTGGATGATAACTTCAAAGAATACTCAAAGATCATCCAAAACAAAGAACAGTCATCGCAAGTTCACTGCTGAAGGCACAAAGATTTTTGACGTTGAAGAATCAAGGTCTACGAGCTATGAAGTCAAGATTCAAGGATAGAGTGCTAGAATTCAGAACGTTTCTTCCGGGGTGACTTCCCTTAGGGGGAGATTGTTAGGAATATAAATATTCAGTTAAAGACTCGGTCACCCCGAGTACTTATTAGCACTTAATAGCTCATAGGTTTATTTATAACATTAGTAGTAGATTAGTTATTATTATTATTGTGGAGTGGGTCGGGTCTTTACCCACTGTCAGCTCGCTCCACAGCCCACTAGGGGCACCCTATGTAGTAGTATAAATGTCCCTCTCCACCAAAGGAGAGGGTTGGACCTTTTCTCATAATCTAATATACTTTACTTCTATTTCTCTCACTAAGGTTCCAACTCTCCTACCTCTCTCTAAAATACTTCTATTCGATCCATAGATCTTGTACCTTTCATGTGTTTATGTTAACGTGAATATACTACAAAAATTTTCGGGAATAGAAATTAACCTGAAATGCGAATTGTTACATGAACGAGTGAGAAAGTAAGAAAAACATTTCAGTCATTGTTTTTCCTTGTAACAAAGATTCAAGGTTTGTAACCCTAGTGATTGTGAAGATCACTCGTATTATTCTCAATAATATTGAATCGTTTGGTGTTAACATTGTGTGTTCATTATTCCAATACAACAACCACCACTGTTCCATTATCCTCAAACCAATATCCTTCTAAGTGTGGTTAAGTAGATTTCGCATACTTAATCACATTCACTCAAAGTATCATATACACATGTTACAAAGTACTAACATCCTTAGAGTGTATCACAATCCTCTCAAGTGTTATCAGAGACAGGTTGATACTTTTGATTTAGAAGAAGAAATGGCAATGGAGTCTATTCAAATGAATGTGGCTACTAAGTTACCAATGCTCAAGCAGAATGAGTTTGATATGTGGAGGCTAAGAATAGAACAGTATTTACAAGTGCAAGACTATACACTTTGGGAAATTATTGAAGGAGGAAACACTTACAAGCCTACAACCACTACATCAACATTTGAGGGTAAGGATGAGACAACTGTGCTGATCAATCCAATGACAGGAGAAGAGAGGATAAAGAAGAAGAATGACCTCAAGGCCAGAAGTATGTTGATGATGACCATTTCAAATGATCAACTTTTAAATTTCAGCAAGTTCAAAGATGCCAAGTCATTATTTGAGGCCATTGTTGCTAGGTATGGTAGGAATGAAGCCACAAAGAAGACCCAGAAGACTCTCCTCAAACAGGACTTTGAAAACTTCTCTTCAACAAACAATAAATCTTTAGACCACATGTTTAACAGGCTTCAGAAGATTGTGAGCCTGCTATTCTTGGGGTGGATATACCTCAAGAAGATCTAAACTCCAAATTTCTAAGAAGCTTACCTGAAGAGTGGGCTATGCATGTCGTTGTATGGAAGAACAAGCCAGACATTGACACCATGAATCTAATGGACTTGTATAGTAACTTCAAGATTGTGGAACAAGATGTGAAGAAGATTGGAGGATCTAGTTCAAGCACTGGGAACATGGCCTTTGTGTCATCTCCTAGTAACTCAAATCCAGTTGAAGATGTGAAGATTGATGTGGGAGTTAGTGCTGCTAGTTCATCAAGCAGTACTATTGGTATTATGGATGAGAAAACATGTTGTGCCTTTCTAACAAGTCAGAATGATGGGTCCATGCTTACTCATGAAGACCTCCAAGAGATCAATGACGATGATTTAGAGGAAATGGACCTTAAATGGCAAATTTCTCTTTTTAGCATGAGGGCTAAGAAGTTCTATCAAAGAACAGGGAAGAAAATCACTATCAGCAACAATGATACTGCTAGTTTTGACAAATCAAAGATAGAATGCTACAACTGCCACATGATGGGGCACTTCTCAAGGGAATGTAGAAGACCTTGGCAGCAGGATGGCAAGAGAAAAGGTTTTGGAAGCAAGACCAAGGCTGTGGAGGTTTCTGAGCCAAACTCAAAAGCTATGGTAGCTATTGATGGCTTAGGATTTGATTGGAGTTTCATGGCAGATGAAGAAGAAGCTTCTACTCAGATGGCACTCATGGCTTTTTCTGAGGTAAAATCTGATAAAGTTTTTTCAAATACTTGCACTGCTCTTAAAGAACTAGAAACTTTAAGAAAACATTATAATGATCAAAGGATAGAACTAACCAAAATGATTCATAACTTAGCAAATCATAAGAGAGGTTTAGTTGTCCTAGAGGAGTAGATCATACACTATAAGACCAATGAAGCTACTTTTACTAATGCCAAAATACTTCTTAACAGGGATATACTATTTCAAAATGTTGAAATTAGTAGTTTGAAAGCTGAGTTGGATAGGATAAAGAAGGCTAAAGAAAACATACAATTAAGTGTAGAAACATTAGAATATGCCTCTAAGGGTGTAACCAACTTAATTGAATGTCAAATAATCAACAAAGCTAAGTCTGGGTTAGGATATAATAATGTTCTACCTCCTTACAGAGGAATTCCTGCACCCCCAGGGATATACCTAGAGCATACAGGTTTGTCTGAATTTCAACTACCAAAGTTAGAATATGGTGTTAAGCCAAAAGAAAATGTAGTTGTTGATAAGCTTGAAAGTAGAAGTGATACTTCACTTCCTGAGGACAAGGTGTCCTCTGATAGGAAATCAGATGGTCCAATCATTGAGGAATGGACATCTGATGATGATGAGGAAGATCAGGTTGTGTCTAAACCTGATGTTGTTAAGGTAAAAGGAACAAGTGTTCCTAAGGTGGTCAAGAATCATACTGTTAGGCCTAAAACAAATGTTACACATGTTAGGCAACCAGTAAGATATTGTGAGCAATATAGAATCACAAACAAGCCCAGAGATAACCAAAAGAATTGGAACAACCTCAAGTCCCACCAACTAGGTGATGACTTTGTTTTCTATAACAAAGCTTGTTTCATTTGTGGAAGTTTTGATCATCTTGCAGCTTTCTGCAACCTAAAGGTAACTGGGTATTCAAACCATAGGGTGAACTTAGAAACACCTCATACTCACTCTAATTTTCCTAGAATGCCACCTAGAGCAAGTTTATTAAAGTCTGGCCCAAAACAAGTTCCTACTGCTAGACCAACAGTTAGTACTGCTAGACCATTTAAGTCTGTTTACCCAAAACCAGTAGTACAAATTGCAAAACCGACTTACAAACGTGCACCAACAACTGCTAAAAGGCCTTTTCAACCAAAAACAATGGTACAAAAACAAATTTGGATGCCAAAGGGTACTAGCAACATTAAACATACTGCTAGGGAAAAGAGGGCTAATGCTGTTAAGGCCTCAGCATGTTGGATTTGGAGACCTCTTAAATCAAATGGTGCATCAACTGTTCTCAAAAGATTTAAATACATTGATGCACGAGGCAAACTCAAGTTAGTAATGGCTTGGGTTCCCCAAGAAATCTAATTTTCTTATTTATGTGCAGGGACATTCACAAGCAGATGATGAAGATCAAGGATATGCAGATAGTAGGTGTTCAAGGCACATGACAGGAAACATATCTTATCTTTCAGACTTTCAATCATTGGATGGAGGATATGTTACCTTTGTGGGAGGAATAGGAGGAAGAATTACTGGTAAAGGTACTCTTAAAACCGGTAAATTGGATTTTGAAGATGTGTACTAAGTGCAAGAGCTTAAGTATAACCTGTTTAGTGTCTCACAAATGTGTGACAAAAAGAACAAAGTTCTTTTTACTGACACTGAATGTCTTGTGCTTTCTTTTGATTTTAAGATACCTGATAAAACTCAAGTATTACTTAAAATGTAACAATTGGTAATTTCAGGAACCTTTTAAATTACCGCATTTCGTTTTAATAAACGTAAAACTAGGATCAACCCCTTGTGCAGTAGGACTTAGGCTATATTTAGTCCACAACGCTCCAATATCTTGCTCCTGCTCCATTTCATAATTTTAAACTCAAGAACAAATTTCTATTCTTTGATTGCCAACGGTTTTAAATTCAACAACCGTTAATTTTTATAAAATCTTTAACACCCGACATACCCAATTTTCTCGACGATTATTTTCAAGATATTTTTATACTTCTAAAATTATTACAAAAGTTCCAAAAATATTTTCTGACACCTAAAGTATTTTCTTTATAACTTACGTTTAATTACGTGTACCTTTCGTTAATCACCGAAACAACAACCGGTACTTATTTTTAACACCCGATACCTACAATATATACATTTTTGTATCAAAATGCACCAAATACTTCCCATCTTATCACCTTGCCGCCCCTTTTTGTTGTAAAACTAATTCATTAGACAAAATGGACATAAACTTTAATTAGCACAACAAATATCATAAAACATGGAACCTTGTCTTGGAGGCTTGACCTCCCCATGACCGGCCCCCCCTACCTTGACCCATTTGATGAGCTTTGACCTCACTATTGATACTTGGACTAAGCTTAGTATATATAGAAATAAACTAGCCTCATTTTCACTACTAGTAAAGTTAACAACAACAAAAAAAATATACTATCCTACTTCTTACTACATATTTCGACACACTAAGGAGCAAGAGGAGCAAGAATTTGTTGTGGGGACTAAGATTAAGGTTACTAGGGATTATTGACAAGGTTTTAGAACACAAGTTTGGTGGTTAATTTGGTGATCTACAAACCTTTCTTCACAATCTTCTTTGTAAGTAAACTTTCTTACTTACATGGTTCATACATTTATTTTACATGCTTGATCAAGTCTCATGGTCATTATCATTTGTACATGTTGAAAAAGGATTTTCATACACTAATGATCCTTTAGTAAAAAGTTATGTTTTTAACAAGAAGTTAGTACAAGAAAGTTAATGAACTTGTATATTTTGATTTATTTCATGAACTTTGAGAATAGTTGAGCTTAAGTTAGATCACTATAGTTATGTTAGAAAGTTGTTGGAAGACTTAGGATGAGATTTGGAGTTGGGGTTAAGAGTATATAAAAACTAGAAACTAGAAACTTGATTTTTACACTAAAAATAAACATTCTGTCCAAACAGTACACGATCTGGAAATTTCAGTAACTCTTGAACTATTTTGGTTTTCAAATTCAGAAAATACTTTCAAAAACGAAAACGTGGTCGCTTGAGTGAGTTAAAACGGGCTTATAACGAAAAAGATATGATATTTTCAAGTTTAACGACGAAAAATGACGATTTCCTGAAACAATACATTCTGTCCGAATTTTAACAATAAGAAACTGAGGTGTAAATGAAAGTTAGGGAAGCCAAGACCTTGAAAAGCCTAGAGTACGCTTAAATACCTTCGCGTGGATAGGTCACACTTAATAAACGGAGCTACGAAGCGAGAGATATGACTAAAAGTATGTGGTCGCAATGAATGAACTTTAACAGCCAATATTGCTAAAATATAAAGCTGTTAGGATTTTACAAAGTGGATTTTTGACCATTTTGAGTATATTTTGATTGAAATGAGGTAAATAAAAATGGTAGAAGCATGTGTATACATATTAGGCGCGTTAGAAAACCTTGAAATACATATTAGCGCGACAAATAAAACTTGGTTACAAAATAAACGAGTTATATTTTCTAAAAGTGACAATCTTTAATAAAGGATCAAAACGACGTGATTATATTTTTGACAACAAATATTACGACGACATGTACAAGTGATAATGTAGAGGGTGACTGGCATGCTTGACCTTGATTTCGAAAGCCTAAGACATACGCATATTTAGGTCGCGATTAGAGTACTTGGACCCATATTGCCGTTTACATTATTCCAAACAAGATTTGCTTTGCTGAGGTGAGTTCTCGTAGCCCCTTTTTTATTATGTTCTCCTTGGTGGAAAATGGTACTCAAATGCTTTACAAATGTTTTCATGCTGTGAATTACTGTTTTACATGATTTTGGACATATTCGTGTAATGATGCAATTATATGTTGTGACATGTTTGTTTTGTGACTACATGACTGCGCCACTGTTAACTCTCTGCTGAGAGCCCACAAGTTTTAGGTTCAGTTGGTATAACTGTTAACCCACTTGTTGATAGATCTATCGGGGTAGCTCCCCACGTGATTTGGTTATGTGATTGAGGACACTATAGGATCAGTTGGCGTGACACTATTGTTTCTTGATAATGTGCTTGTAATTGGTATTCATTTCACTATGTCCTACTTATTGTTCACAGCCACATGGTTTAAGCTTTAAAGCTACGAGCTCACCAACTTTATGTTGACGTTTTCGAGTATCCATTTTCAGGTGTTAAGAATGAAGGTAACATAGAGGGTTGAGTTTTGGCCCGACTTAGCAAGATCTAGTCAAGACCCTCCCGAGTTATATCTCGTGGAGTTGTATTATGATATTAAATAATGATGTTGTGTAACTTGGAGACTCATGATGTTTTGTATTTTGTACTTACCCTTGTTGCGGGAGTTCGTGACTATTATCGTTTTAATGTATTACATTTAGTAGTTCTCTATTATGACACTTTGTGTTCTTTACTAAGAAGTCATACCCCGTGAATGCTATTCCGCTGCGCCATTTTTGGGGTGTGACAGATTGGTACCAGAGCCAAGGTTATAGAAAATTAGGTGGTTTAACCTAGACTATAACCTAAGAACCCTCATATAGTTTGCATTATAGGAATTGCGTGTGCGGTTAAGTGAATAGTATGACACGAAGTGATGATGATAAGTAAATGCAACATGATGCTATCTTAAAAACGCCTGGCCAACGTTTTTACGATAACATGATGTGGCATGGACTTATCAAAGTCATGGATTGTCAAGATAGGAAGCTAAGTATAGTAGCACAAAACGTATACCGACCTATCGTACCTATCTCCTATCTAATGTTTACCAATGTCCTACTTTGTAGAAACATGCCTCCTAGAAGGTCGAATCGAGTTAACCAAGGTGTTGTACCACCAAGGGGTGGAAGGACTGGTGGATGAGGAGGTAAGGCAGGAGGTCGCGGCATGGGAAGCGACGATGCCAACAATGGGATTCTTGATGTTGCTACCATTGTTGCCCAACAACTAAGGGAGCTGCTACCCACTATTGTCACCCAAGTTGGCGACCATATCAGTAACCAATGGAACAACGTAAGTGGGAATGATCAAGCGGACAACAACGGTGGAAGTGATCACGTCAATGACGGAAACCACAACAACGGTAACAAAGGATGTACTTACAAGGAGTTTACTGCGTGCAAACCGATGGACTTTGATGGTACTGGAGGTGCGATAGCTAATACTCGATGGGTCAAAAAGATGGAGTCGGTAATTGACATAAGTGAGTGTGCGAGTCATCAGAAGGTGAAGTATGCTTCTTGTTCTTTGATTGGAAAAGCATTAACTTGGTGGAATACGCAAATTCAGGCTAAAGGTAGAGGAGCCGCCCTAGGGATGAGTTGGGATGAATTCAAGGCATTGTTAAAAGAAGAGTATTGTCCAGATAATGAGATGCAGAAACTAGAACATGAGTTCTACCATCACACCATGGTGGGAACCGGACATGCGGCTTATACGGATCGATTCCATGAGCTCGCTAGATTAGTACCTCACATGGTCACACCTGAATCTAAGAGAATTGAAAGGTACATCTATGGGTTGGCCCCTGAAATTCGTGGAATGGTGAAAGCAACCGAGCCTGCTACTATCCAGAGCGCGATATTGAAATCTGCAGCCCTGACGGATAAGATGATCAGGAATGGGACATTGTCTAAGAGTGGTGAAAAGAGGAAAGCCGTGAGTGAGCCGAGTAAACAAGATGGAGCAAATGGTAACAACAAGAAAGCTAAGTGGGGAAAAGGATTTGTGGCAACTAGTACCATCAAGAAGGAGTATCAGGGTCCTTACCCTATGTGTGCCAAATGCAACTACCACCACCCAGAGACTAGGCCATGCCAGGTGGTATGTTTCAACTGCAAGCGACCTGGGCATATGGCGAAAGATTGTAGGGCAGCAGCTAATCCAGTGGCACCAGTGAATGTTGTTAACCCGAAGACTTGTTATGAGTGTGGAAGCCCGAATCACCTTCGTAATATGTGCCCTAGTTTGGGTAGAACACAGGCGCCAGTGCATAACAACCATAATCAGGCTGCAACAAATAGTGGAAACAATGCTAACCGTGCAGGCAGTGCAAACCGTGGGAACAATGTGAATGGTGGGAACAATGGTAACCCAGCTCGGGGTCGGGTATTTGTGATGAACGCTGAAGAAGGACGCCGGGACCCGGACATCGTGACGGGTACGTTCTCCTTAAACGATCACTATGCTACCATGCTATTTGATTCTGGTGCCGATTATAGTTTTGACACCACTGAATTCATGCATCTGTTGAATATGAAACCTAGTAGACTAGGCTTTTGTTACGAAATTGAAATAGCAAGTGGTCAAAAGGTAGAAACAAATGAGATCATTCGCGGGTGTGCACTAGAATTAGAAGGTCATACCTTTAGCATCGACTTAATACCATTTGGGCACGGAAGTTTCGACGTGATCGTGGGAATGGACTGGTTGTCTAAGAATAAGGCTGAAACAGTGTGTCACGAGAAGATGGTCCGAATACCATTGCCTAACGGTGAATTACTCAAGGTTTACGGAGAGAGACTTGAGGAAAACGTGAAACATCTCATGAGCATGAAGGTAGACGAACAGAAACTAAAAGATATCCTAGTCGTTCGAGACTTCCCAGAAGTGTTTCCTGACGATTTATCCGGATTACCCCCTTCGCGAGAGATTGAGTTTCGGATAGACTTAATTCCTGGAGCAATGCCGGTTGCAAAGTCTCCCTACCGATTGGCGCCTACTGAAATGGAGGAGTTGTCTAATCAACTAAAGGAACTCCAAGACAAAGGCTTCATCCGACCTAGTTCTTCGCCATGGGGAGCACCAGTATTGTTCGTCAAGAAGAAGGACGGTTCATTCAGGATGTGCATCGACTATCGGGAACTGAACAAACTAACCATTAAGAACCGCTACCCTCTCCCGAGAATTGATGACTTATTTGACCAACTGCAAGGTTCACGGTACTTCTCCAAGATAGATCTTCGTTCCGGCTACCATCAGTTACGAGTACACGAAGATGACATTCCAAAAACCGCGTTCAGAACTCGATACGGTCATTTCGAGTTTACGGTTATGCCGTTTGGGTTAACAAATGCGCCTGCGGTCTTCATGGACTTGATGAATCAAGTTTGTCGGCCATACCTAGATAAATTTGTCATCGTGTTTATTGACGACATCTTGATCTATTCAAAGACCAAAGAGGAGCATGAAACGCACCTGAATATAATCCTAGAGCTACTCAAGAAGGAGAAGCTGTACGCCAAACTCTCGAAGTGCGAATTCTGGCTACAAGAACTCCAATTCCTTGGACACGTGGTTAACAAAGATGGTATTCATGTGCATCCTAGCAAGATTGAGGCAGCGAAAAATTGGGAAGCCCCTAAGTCCCCAACAGAAGTCCGATCATTTTTAGGCCTGGCAGGTTACTATCGACGTTTCATCGCGAACTTCTCCAAGATTGCCAAACCACTTACTGCCCTGACCCAAAAGAACAAGAAATACGATTGGGGCGAAGAACAGGAGAGTGCTTTCCAGACGTTGAAAGATAACCTATGTAATGCACCGATACTAGCCCTCCCCGATGGACCCGAAGATTTTATAGTGTACTGTGACGCATCATGTCAAGACCTTGGGTACGTATTAATGCAAAGAGGTAAGGTGATTTCTTATGCCTCTCGACAACTGAAGGCCCTCAAGATATGGAGGCATTACTTGTATGGGACGAAAAGTATTATCTATACCAATCACAAGAGCCTCCAACACATTTTCGATCAGAAAGAGTTGAACATGCGCCAGAGGAGGTGGATCGAGCTCTTTAGCGATTATGACTGCGAGATTCGCTACCACCCAGGTAAGGCGAACGTGGTAGCCGATGCTTTGAGCAGGAAGGAAAGACTCAGGCCTAGGAAAATAAAAGCCATGAGTATAACCATACAGTCGGGTATCAAGGATAAAATATTAGCAGCCCAGCGAGAAGCATCTATGAATATGGATGCACCCACAGAGAAGATGCGAGGCTTAGATAAGCAACTAGAGAAAAAGGACGACGGTGGACTGTACTTTGTAGACCAAATTTGGGTACCGTTAACGGGAGATGTAAGAACTCTAGTCATGAACGAAGCACATACAACGAGGTACTCTGTTCATCTAGGAGCAGATAAGATGTACTATGACCTTAGAGACTTCTACTGGTGGCCTGGGATGAAGAAAGACATAGTTGCCTACGTTAGCAAGTGTCTGACTTGCTCCAAAGTGAAGGCAGAACATCAGAGACCGTCTGGTTTGTTATAACAACCAGAGATTCCCGAATGGAAGTGGGAAAGGATAACAATGGATTTCATTACAAAGCTGCCTAGAACTAGTAGTGGGTACGATACGATTTGGGTCATCGTAGATAGATTGACTAAGTCTGCACATTTCCTACCTATCAGGGAAGATTATTCGATGGAAAAATTGGCTAAACTATACATCAAGGAGATAGTGGCAAGACATGGTGTGCCTATATCGATTATATCTGATCGCGACAGCCGCTTCACATCGAATTTTTGGCAATTATTGCAAGATTCCTTGGGGACACACCTAGATATGAGTACGGCGTATCACCCACAGACCGATGGTCAAAGCGAGGGTACCATACAGACCCTAGAACACATGCTCAGGGCGGGTGCCATAGACTTCGGTGGCAATTGGGATACCCATCTTCCATTAGCCGAGTTCTCCTATAATAACAGCTATCATACCAGCATAGATATGGCACCATTCAAGGCACTTTATGGGAGAAAGTGTCGTTCACCTATTGGTTGGGCGGAAGCTGGAGAGAGTCAAATGATAGGACCTGAGATAGTGGTAGAAACCACCGAAAAGATCATTCAAATTAAGGATAGGCTCAAGGCTGCATAAGACCGTCAGAAGAGCTATGCTTGTAACACCCCCATTTTCGGATTACGCAGCGGAATATAAGCTTGGGGTGCTACCTCATGGTTCACAGTCATGGAAATAGAAAACGACTCGAAAAGAGACGTTTTTAAATAAAAATTGTTATCATTCATTTATTTAATATCAGAGTACATAAGATAGGTCCCAGAGGGAGGTTCGGAAATTACATTATAAAAGTTACATTATCCTTTTGAATGATAACAAAGTGGACACCCTTTTATTTTAAGAAGAAAGTCCACCGCCACTCCGTGCCAATAGCCATACTTCTAATTACCTGAGATAAACATGCTTAAAAAGTCAACACAAAGGTTGAGTGAATTCATAGCGTTTAAAGTTATAATCAGTTTGAACACAAGCCAAATGAGAGAAATCAATTATATCACAGTTCAGAATATTGCACTAAGCCTCATGACACACAAAGCATTAACAGGTTAACAATTACCCCATAATTAAATGTAGGTAACCTTGCCCCGGGTAGGAGTCTGCCTGAAACTCTTTATTAAACTCAAATATAATGCATTTGGTTACTTAGCCAGCAACACAAATGGGACGTCAACTGCCAATAGATCTATTCACTATATTCGCGCTCACCCGCAGGTGATTAATGGTGCATGATAACAGGGTCTTTTAAAATAAATAGGCAACGGTTAACTTATTGCAATAACAATCAGGAAAATACTTGTGTTCGGTTTAATAGCATGTATCTCCCCACAAGTTTGGAAAACATATAAGAAAAGTGGGACTATGAACTCACCTGAACAATCTGGATGGAAAACAAATGAAATACAGTTGATAAACGTCTCCGGCTTGCAACCTGAATTGGTTATATCAAGTTTCTCAGTAATTGCTTCTTATTATATTTATTATTCGTTTCGTTATTTGGTTTGTTGATTAAATACTTAATTGAGCCAATATGTAGTTTCAAAAGTATATATTTTGTTATATTTTCTTATTCGTAAGATTTGGTTTCGTCCGTTCGTTAAAAGGATACTTCGTTAATTAGTTACGATTTAAAACGTATATTAAGTTTAATTAAAACTTAATAATAATAATAATAGTATTAATAAATATTATAATAATAGAAATTATAATAATATTAAATAAGAATTAGGGTTTTATAATAGTTTTTATTTTAAACCTTCGAGTTCTAAAGTTTGGCAATATTTACCCCTAGTCTTTGTGGAAATGACAACTTTTACCCTCGGACTTTAGTTAATTAACACTTTATATCCTAAATTTTCAAAATCGACACTTTTACCCCCTAAGGGATTTCCCGATCACAAACTAGGTCCAAAACAGAAAATTTATGGAGTTTTGGCAAAAACAGTCCCTATGTCTCTAAATCTTTCCACTCGACATCCCATATCTCAAAAACAATTTATTTTTAGTGATTCAAGCCGAGACCTTTTGCTAAACCTTTTCTAAAATGTTTATAATTATTTTAAAAGTATTTTTGTAAAGTCTTGGGGCCAGAATCGAACCCACAAATTCAAAATTTAAAACAGAAACTCGTATTTTACTTTTACTCGTCACAGAAAAACACCCAACTTGTTACGCCCCGTTCTCCCTCGTTTCTCAACGAAAATCGTTGATTCTTTTTCCTATGCGTAGCTCTTTTAGTGTAGTTTAACCATGTCGAAAACTAGAATTTTTAATATTCGTTTACTAGGGTAAATTAGTGTCGAAAGCAGCAGTGTTTCTGCTGTGTCGACAGGAACAAAAGAAGAAGAAAAATCCATTTTTCTTGTAATCCGATTATTAGACCACTTGTTTTTATGTTATGATTAGTTAATATAACATGTTTAAAGAGTTCCTAAATCAGTTTTATGATCCTAGGTTTGTTAGAATTCCTATACGTAATTATTTTTATTATTTCACTCGATAAGATCAAAAATTAAGAAAATATGTTTTTGTTACTTCTGGGTTTGTAAGCTTATTAGGACATGTTCTAGGACTCATATAGACTCAAAATAAGTATAGAAAAGTAAATAAAAAGGGCTATAGATATACCTTGCTATATTGGTCGACTAGGGCATGATTTTTGGTGTAGGGATTGAATCGAGCTCTCCTATGGTTCTATCTCCATCTTACTGCCTTCTTGGGGTTATTTGAACTTAATCTAGGCTATAGGGATCAGTGGTGAAGTGGTGTGAGGCTGTATAGGTTGGTTCGAATGGTTATGGACATTCTAGGGTTTTATGGAGTTTCTTATTTATAGAGGAGGATTGGCTGAGGTTTGATGTGGTTTTATGAGCACCATAAATTGCAGTTGGTGTGTTGTAAGGTTACTATGGCGCCACAAGGGGAGAAGGAGGGTGGAGGTGATGTGGAAGGATACTAATCATACACCTAGGGCTTAATTCTAGAAGAAGGCTATGTGTATCTTCCTTCTCCATACATGTGGGCTGTTTAAGGTTTAAAATTTCTGGATATTTAGTTGGTTATGATTGGGATTGAACTTAATGGCTTAACTAATCTAGTTAGGGTTCGACTTGTGCTATGGGTAGTTGTACCTAGGGCTTTGTTGACTTGTAAACTAGTGTTTTGGGTAGACTTAAGGTTCCTAGGGTTATGACTTAGTTAAACTTAAATTTTGAATCTATATGACATAATTTAGTATGTATCGAATTGTATATAAATAGGGAAAAATAGATTTTGTGCTTTAGCAAGTTGTACTCTAGGCTAAGGAGACTTGTACTAATATAAGAAAAATAAGAAAAATGCATTTTTAATTATTTCTTAATTTTCTATAATTTTTATATAATTTTTATTACACTTTAAATGTCATTAAATGAGTTTTTATATTTTTGTGCATTAAAGGGTTGTACATTAAGTTTAAGAATTTGTACACTTATTTTATAAATAAATAAACTTATTTTAATAATTAGTATGTGAAATTATTACATATTATGTCTTTATTAAGGTTTAAATATATATATTATTGTGTTTTTATGATTCTATGCATTAGGGTGATGTACCTTAAGTTTATGGAGTTGTACATATGTTAAATAAATAAATAAATTATTTTTATAATTTATGATGTAAAAATGTTACATGAAATGTCATTTAAATAAGTAGTTTTAAATATTTATAAGAATTTTTATTGTTATTTAGATGTTATTCTTAAAGGACTTGTACCTTGACTTAATTTAGTTGTACAATAATTTAGGAGGTGTGAAAAATATAGTTTTAATAATTTAATAAACTATAAAAATTATTTGTTAATTTTTATCATGTTTAATAGTAATTAAATATGATTTTTGGTTCTTGTGCATTAAGCACTTGTACATGAAGTTAAAGGACTTGTAAATATATTTAAGGAGTTTAGAAAATATATTTTATAAAAATTATGCATGATTGGTTTGTACTTTATGCTTGGAAATAATATAATTGGAATTTTTATAAAGATTTTGTAAATAAATGAATTTATGCATTAATGACTTGTACACTAGCTTAAGTAATTTGTAAACTTAATATTTTGTAAAAAAAATATTGTATAAATAAGTTAGGGTTTGTAAAATATATATATAATTTCATAGTTATGTGAGATTAGGGTTTTATCGGAAGTTATTATGGAATTAGGGTTTCTATGCTTTAGACACTTGTACATTAATCATATAATTTGTACTAAGGTTTTGTTGTTCATAAATGTTGTTATGGTAGTTTAGGGTTTTATAAAATTATCATTAGTTAAGGAATGTTCAGTTTAAAATATATTAACGAAATAACGTAAAGTGGTAAGTGAAATCTTTTAACATTTTAGATTAAAGATATTTACTTATTTGAATACGAAATCAATTAAGGTTGCAAGCACGGTTATTCGAGATGTGATCTCCGTCACATAAGATAATAGCCACAATCAAAATAAAAAAAAAAAATTTACACGTAGAAAAGGATAAATATTCTGAGAAATAGTTTATTTAAATGATGGATTTTTCACAGTGGTTACAGTCACCCACCGTCAAGGGAATCTCGTCCCGAGATTCAGTTTACGTTGGGTGTGGAAATTGGGAAATGAAGTATAGAGATAGCTAGGTTCAAATTTCTAACCTATTCAGATAGGGAACATGAGAAAGGAATAAATCGTACAACGATTTAGTTTAGGAGGAGAATTTGATATGCTTAAAATGCCTCAAGTTAAAAATAAAATAATACGATATTATTTTATTCTTACGTCCTATGTCCCTCAAAATATCATTTCACTGCTAAATTCTTAATTATAGTTTTGGCCTAATAGAGTTGTTTAGGAATTTCTATTTGGTACCTAAGGGAACATAGTTTGGTCAATCTTTTTCCTACTGGATGCATTAAATTTGAATGTTTTGCTACCTAAATTACCACTATGCAACGGTTAGATTCTAAGTGGGTGGATAATGATTTAAAGTTTGAATGTAACGTTCGAATAAAGGGTAAAATTCCTTCTATAAATATCTCATTTCTAATCCTCATTTTTCATCACAAAGTTTCCTTCCTAAAAACCTCAAATATGCCGCCTTTAGCTATCATCTTTGCAATTATGTACATGGTTGCGGTTGTTACCTATATGGCGTATAATCCGGAAGGGGATTATGGTCTCCAAGGTGCGGTCCTAGTGTTTATCATACTACTTACGATTGTTGCCTTTTTCATGGATTAGGTTTGGGGAAAGTAAGTCTCACGCTAAGGTTGCTAGGATGGTCTTTTGTTTGTGTAATCCTCAATGTAATAAAGCTTATGCAATCCTTGTAATATTAGCACTTTAATTGCTAATTATGTCTCTATGTATTATCTTCCAAAATTCCTAATAAAATTTGGGTTTGTGAATTCTTATGGTTTTTCTATCCTTAATTTTTGTTGAATTCTAGAGAACATAAGTAGTAGTAGCGGACTTTATTATTTTAAGTCAAAAGTGATAGGTTATGAAAAGATTTTTGTTTTTGATGTTTTTGTATGTTCAAATAAGAATTAATAGAAAGTCTTGAGAAAATAACTGTCCAATTCATTACATGATTTTTCCTAATTATACATAGTTGATCAGGCTATGTATAATCGAGGATCAAATGATGTGATGTTTTGACTCAGCCGTACGACATTTATTTCTTTTCAAAAAGCTTTAGATGGTGTTCAACGTGATATTTTCAGGAAATAGTATCATAATTTATTTTTCAAATGAATTGGAGAATTTTTAGTCCATACTACAGTAATGGGCTTAAGGTTTTTCCTAGGGTAATAATGGAGTATCTTCAAATTTGAATCTTAGGGTTCTTCTAAAGTTCCTATGAGCTAGGGATAATCTATTGTTTCCTCAAAATAATATTTTACCAATTTCTTAAAGGTATACTAGGTTCTAAGTAGGTAAGGTCTATGACTAGAGTAAGGAGGAATAGAATAGATAATGAAGCTAAACGCAGATTAAGATTATTGCGAAAAAGTTACAGGATGAAAGTAGAAAGATAATTTATTACATTAGGATAGAGAGTTAAAAGGAAATATAGCTTAGCGAGTTCTAATCCTCAATTTATTTATCTCCTACAGGTATTTATTTTCTGTTTAATTTCTAAGTCATTCTAGGATATGGTTGGGATTTCTTAATGAGTTCTAGTTTTTCTTTACACCAATCTCAGTTTTCCTATTGTGTTAGGGTTTTCCTATTATCAAATTTTCTTAAAGTCCTTTCTCTTAGGCGTAGCACCTTGCTTATTTTCTAGGTCGGGAATCCTTAAGTTAAGATGATGGTATTTCTATCATTGAGTTTTCGTTTTTGGTTATTTTGCTTAATTCCTAGGGTACGGGTAATGATAGGTTTGGTTATTCTTCCTAGGTTTTTGTTACTCGTTTATGTTTTGTTCATGTTAGATTATCAAAGTAAAACTTATGATAATCATAACATATCCAAATATCATATGTGTAGGTAAGGTGATCATCACTGGCCCACATCAACCGATACCATACGCAGCAAAACAAAATCAAGACCACATATAGTCATAAATAGCTTGTTAATTTTGTTATATATAACAAATTAGTACAAGCGTCATCTTTATGCAACATATCTTGTGGCCAAGACATTGTACAGAAGCTGATAGGTATAAATCTGATTTAGTGGGTACCAGAAACTCTTCTGAGTTAACTTTTCAGTTTGATGATCGGGCTGACAGGGATGTATATTTATTGTTTGCTAAAGATCAGTCTAATAAAAGCTAAGGTTCAGTGACTTTTTCTTTATTCATCAAGCTCTCTTCCGAAATTTATCCTAGAGGGAATTTCTATTGGTTATAGCCTAGTCTAGGTATGTCTTGGTATGTTGGGTTATAGCATGATATTAATAACTTGATTAATTGTTTTACCAAAACAATTAATGCAACGTCTCTTATTAACATAGCATGTGGTAGGTTAAGAATTTCGTGTCTCTAATATGGATACTTGGGTTCCTTGTTTTCAATAGTGGTCCTAGTTTCCGTCACTTATTATATTATCAGTTGATTGGTTGTCTATGGTTGGAGGTTGAGGGAAGGAACTGTTATCTAGAGTGAGGTTTGAGGTGGTTTGGTTATCTTTAAGGGTTTTGGGAGACAGGGTATTGTAATAATTTGCAAATAATAATTATAAGGAATTATTATAAGAAATTAATAACATTTGGGAAGGAATCTAAAGGTGAAAATATCAAGAGTACGAAATTTTGTTATAAAGGATCCTAAATGGATAAGGCTCTAAGTAGGGTTTCATCTTGATGTCCTAACCTAGATAGGAGTGGAATAAATTGGATAGGGAAATCAGGATTCTGTAACCACTTTATAGTTATAAATATTCCATTTATGCAATTTAAACAATTAACAACAACTTACATACAAATAACATTTCAGTAACGGCGTGGCACGGAGGACTCTGGTTAAGTTTTTGTGAAAACCGGTTATAGTCCAATGTTTGAAAACATTTGGTTCGCTATAACCACAAGCTCTGATACCAATCTGTAACACCCCCATTTTCGGATTACGCAGCGGAATATAAGCTTGGGGTGCTACCTCATGGTTCACAGTCATGGAAATAGAAAACGACTCGAAAAGAGACGTTTTTAAATAAAAATTGTTATCATTCATTTATTTAATATCAGAGTACATAAGATAGGTCCCAGAGGGAGGTTCGGAAATTACATTATAAAAGTTACATTATCCTTTTGAATGATAACAAAGTGGACACCCTTTTATTTTAAGAAGAAAGTCCACCGCCACTCCGTGCCAATAGCCATACTTCTAATTACCTGAGATAAACATGCTTAAAAAGTCAACACAAAGGTTGAGTGAATTCATAGCGTTTAAAGTTATAATCAGTTTGAACACAAGCCAAATGAGAGAAATCAATTATATCACAGTTCAGAATATTGCACTAAGCCTCATGACACACAAAGCATTAACAGGTTAACAATTACCCCATAATTAAATGTAGGTAACCTTGCCCCGGTAGGAGTCTGCCTGAAACTCTTTATTAAACTCAAATATAATGCATTTGGTTACTTAGCCAGCAACACAAATGGGACGTCAACTGCCAATAGATCTATTCACTATATTCGCGCTCACCCGCAGGTGATTAATGGTGCATGATAACAGGGTCTTTTAAAATAAATAGGCAACGGTTAACTTATTGCAATAACAATCAGGAAAATACTTGTGTTCGGTTTAATAGCATGTATCTCCCCACAAGTTTGGAAAACATATAAGAAAAGTGGGACTATGAACTCACCTGAACAATCTGGATGGAAAACAAATGAAATACAGTTGATAAACGTCTCCGGCTTGCAACCTGAATTGGTTATATCAAGTTTCTCAGTAATTGCTTCTTATTATATTTATTATTCGTTTCGTTATTTGGTTTGTTGATTAAATACTTAATTGAGCCAATATGTAGTTTCAAAAGTAATATTTTGTTATATTTTCTTATTCGTAAGATTTGGTTTCGTCCGTTCGTTAAAAGGATACTTCGTTAATTAGTTACGATTTAAAACGTATATTAAGTTTAATTAAAACTTAATAATAATAATAATAGTATTAATAAATATTATAATAATAGAAATTATAATAATATTAAATAAGAATTAGGGTTTTATAATAGTTTTTATTTTAAACCTTCGAGTTCTAAAGTTTGGCAATATTTACCCCTAGTCTTTGTGGAAATGACAACTTTTACCCTCGGACTTTAGTTAATTAACACTTTATATCCTAAATTTTCAAAATCGACACTTTTACCCCCTAAGGGATTTCCCGATCACAAACTAGGTCCAAAACAGAAAATTTATGGAGTTTTGGCAAAAACAGTCCCTATGTCTCTAAATCTTTCCACTCGACATCCCATATCTCAAAAACAATTTATTTTTAGTGATTCAAGCCGAGACCTTTTGCTAAACCTTTTCTAAAATGTTTATAATTATTTTAAAAGTATTTTTGTAAAGTCTTGGGGCCAGAATCGAACCCACAAATTCAAAATTTAAAACAGAAACTCGTATTTTACTTTTACTCGTCACAGAAAAACACCCAACTTGTTACGCCCCGTTCTCCCTCGTTTCTCAACGAAAATCGTTGATTCTTTTTCCTATGCGTAGCTCTTTTAGTGTAGTTTAACCATGTCGAAAACTAGAATTTTTAATATTCGTTTACTAGGGTAAATTAGTGTCGAAAGCAGCAGTGTTTCTGCTGTGTCGACAGGAACAAAAGAAGAAGAAAAATCCATTTTTCTTGTAATCCGATTATTAGACCACTTGTTTTTATGTTATGATTAGTTAATATAACATGTTTAAAGAGTTCCTAAATCAGTTTTATGATCCTAGGTTTGTTAGAATTCCTATACGTAATTATTTTTATTATTTCACTCGATAAGATCAAAAATTAAGAAAATATGTTTTTGTTACTTCTGGGTTTGTAAGCTTATTAGGACATGTTCTAGGACTCATATAGACTCAAAATAAGTATAGAAAAGTAAATAAAAAGGGCTATAGATATACCTTGCTATATTGGTCGACTAGGGCATGATTTTTGGTGTAGGGATTGAATCGAGCTCTCCTATGGTTCTATCTCCATCTTACTGCCTTCTTGGGGTTATTTGAACTTAATCTAGGCTATAGGGATCAGTGGTGAAGTGGTGTGAGGCTGTATAGGTTGGTTCGAATGGTTATGGACATTCTAGGGTTTTATGGAGTTTCTTATTTATAGAGGAGGATTGGCTGAGGTTTGATGTGGTTTTATGAGCACCATAAATTGCAGTTGGTGTGTTGTAAGGTTACTATGGCGCCACAAGGGGAGAAGGAGGGTGGAGGTGATGTGGAAGGATACTAATCATACACCTAGGGCTTAATTCTAGAAGAAGGCTATGTGTATCTTCCTCTCCATACATGTGGGCTGTTTAAGGTTTAAAATTTCTGGATATTTAGTTGGTTATGATTGGGATTGAACTTAATGGCTTAACTAATCTAGTTAGGGTTCGACTTGTGCTATGGGTAGTTGTACCTAGGGCTTTGTTGACTTGTAAACTAGTGTTTTGGGTAGACTTAAGGTTCCTAGGGTTATGACTTAGTTAAACTTAAATTTTGAATCTATATGACATAATTTAGTATGTATCGAATTGTATATAAATAGGGAAAAATAGATTTTGTGCTTTAGCAAGTTGTACTCTAGGCTAAGGAGACTTGTACTAATATAAGAAAAATAAGAAAAATGCATTTTTAATTATTTCTTAATTTTCTATAATTTTTATATAATTTTTATTACACTTTAAATGTCATTAAATGAGTTTTTATATTTTTGTGCATTAAAGGGTTGTACATTAAGTTTAAGAATTTGTACACTTATTTTATAAATAAATAAACTTATTTTAATAATTAGTATGTGAAATTATTACATATTATGTCTTTATTAAGGTTTAAATATATATATTATTGTGTTTTTATGATTCTATGCATTAGGGTGATGTACCTTAAGTTTATGGAGTTGTACATATGTTAAATAAATAAATAAATTATTTTTATAATTTATGATGTAAAAATGTTACATGAAATGTCATTTAAATAAGTAGTTTTAAATATTTATAAGATTTTTATTGTTATTTAGATGTTATTCTTAAAGGACTTGTACCTTGACTTAATTTAGTTGTACAATAATTTAGGAGGTGTGAAAAATATAGTTTTAATAATTTAATAAACTATAAAAATTATTTGTTAATTTTTATCATGTTTAATAGTAATTAAATATGATTTTTGGTTCTTGTGCATTAAGCACTTGTACATGAAGTTAAAGGACTTGTAAATATATTTAAGGAGTTTAGAAAATATATTTTATAAAAAATTATGCATGATTGGTTTGTACTTTATGCTTGGAAATAATATAATTGGAATTTTTATAAAGATTTTGTAAATAAATGAATTTATGCATTAATGACTTGTACACTAGCTTAAGTAATTTGTAAACTTAATATTTTGTAAAAAAAATATTGTATAAATAAGTTAGGGTTTGTAAAATATATATATAATTTCATAGTTATGTGAGATTAGGGTTTTATCGGAAGTTATTATGGAATTAGGGTTTCTATGCTTTAGACACTTGTACATTAATCATATAATTTGTACTAAGGTTTTGTTGTTCATAAATGTTGTTATGGTAGTTTAGGGTTTTATAAAATTATCATTAGTTAATGAATGTTTAGTTTAAAATATATTAACGAAATAACGTAAAGTGATAAGTGGAATCTTTTAACATTTTAGATTAAAGATATTTACTTATTTGAATACGAAATCAATTAAGGTTGCAAGCACGGTTATTCGAGATGTGATCTCCGTCACATAAGATAATAGCCACAATCAAATTAAAAAAAAAAAAATTTACACGTAGAAAAGGATAAATATTCTGAGAAATAGTTTATTTAAATGATGGATTTTTCACAGTGGTTACAATGCTGACAACCGACGGAGACCCTTAGAATTCAGCGTTGGTGATCGTGTTTTACTCAAGGTATCACCTTGGAAGGGTGTTGTACGATTTGGAAAGAAGGGCAAGTTAGCACCTAGATACGTGGGACCTTTTGAGATCACTGAGAGAATTGTTCTAGTGGCTTACCGACTAAAACTACCACAAGAGCTGAGTGGCGTTCATGATACGTTTCATGTGTCAAACCTTAAGAAATGTCTTGCTGATCAGACCTTACACATACCCTTGGGGGAGATACGGATAGATCCTAAGTTACACTTTGTAGAGAAACCGGTTGAAATTTTAGAACGTGAGGTCAAGAAGTTGAAGCGTAGTAAGATACCAACAGTTAAATTCCGTTGGAATTCAAAGCGTGGACCCGAGTTTACATGGGAGCGTGAGGAAGAGATGAAGCGAAAGTATCCTCACCTATTTTCAAACGTATCGGGTAACTCTAACGGAAACCCGGGACGGGTTTCTTCTGAGGCTGGGAGACTGTAACAATTGGTAATTTCAGGAACCTTTTAAATTACCGCATTTCGTTTTAATAAACGTAAAACTAGGATCAACCCCTTATGCAGTAGGACTTAGGCTATATTTAGTCCACAACGCTCCAATATCTTGTTCCTGCTCCATTTCATAATTTTAAACTTAAGAACAAATTTCTATTCTTTGATTGCCTACGGTTTTAAATTCAACAACCGTTAATTTTTATTCGATCTTTAACACCCGACATACCCGATTTTCTCGACGATTATTTTCAAGATATTTTTATACTTCTAAAATTATTACAAAATTAAAGTTCCAAAAATATTTTTTGACACCTAAAGTATTTTCTATATAACTTACGTCTAATTACGTGTACCTTTCGTTAATCACCGAAACAACAACCGGTACATATTTTTAACACCCGATGCCTACAATATATACATTTTTGTATCAAAATGCACCAAATACTTCCCATCTTATCACCTTGCCGTCCCTTTTTGTTGTAAAACTAATTCATTAGACAAAATGGACATAAACTTTAATTAGTACAACAAATATCAAAAAACACGGAACCTTGTCTTGGAGGCTTGACCTCCAAGATGTCTCTTGACCTCCCCATGACCGGCCCCCCCTACCTTGACCCATTTGATGAGCTTTGACCTCACTATTGATACTTGGACTAAGCTTAGTATATATAGAAATAAACTAGCCTCATTTTCACTACTAGTAAAGTTAACAACAACAACAAAAATATACTATCCTACTTCTTACTACATATTTCGACACACTAACGAGCAAGAGGAGCAAGAATTTGTTGTGGTGACTAAGATTAAGGTTACTATGGATTATTGACAAGGTTTTAGAGCACAAGTTTGGTGGTTAATTTGGTGATCTACAAACCTTTCTTCACAATCTTCTTTGTAAGTAAACTTACTTACTTACATGGTTCATACATTTATTTAACATGCTTGATCAAGTCTCATGGTCATTATCATTTGTACATGTTGAAAAAGTATTTTCATACACTAATGATCCTTTAGTAAAAAGTTATGTTTTTAACAAGAAGTTAGTACAAGAAAGTTAATGAACTTGTATATTTTGATTTATTTCATGAACTTTGAGAATAGTTGAGCTTAAGATAGATCACTATAGTTATGTTAGAAAGTTGTTGGAAGACTTAGGATGAGATTTGGAGTTGGGGTTAAGAGTATATAAAAACTAGAAACTAGAAACTTGATTTTTACACTAAAAATAAACATTCTGTCCAAACAGTACACGATCTGGAAATTTCAGTAACTCTTGAACTATTTTGGTTTTCAAATTCAGAAAATACTTTCAAAAACGAAAACGTGGTCGCTTGAATGAGTTAAAACGGGCTTATAACGAAAAAGATATCATATTTTCAAGTTTAACGACGAAAAATGACGATTTCCTGAAACAATACATTCTGTCCGAATTTTAACAATAAGAAACTGAGTGTAAATGAAAGTTAGGGAAGCCAAGACCTTGAAAAGCCTAGAGTACGCTTAAATACCTTCGCGTGGATAGGTCACACTTAATAAACGGAGCTACGAAGGGAGAGATATGACTAAAAGTATGTGGTCGCAATGAATGAACTTTAACAGCCAATATTGCTAAAATATAAAGCTGTTAGGATTTTACAAAGTGGATTTTTGACCATTTTGAGTATATTTTGATTGAAATGAGGTAAATAAAAATGGTAGAAGCATGTGTATACATATTAGGCGCGTTAGAAAACCTTGAAATACATATTAGCGCGACAAATAAAACTTGGTTACAAAACAAACGAGTTATATTTTCTAAAAGTGACAATCATTAATAAAGGATCAAAACGACGTGATTATATTTTTGACAACAAATATTACGACGACATGTACAAGTGATAATGTAGAGGGTGACTGGCATGCTTGACCTTGATTTCGAAAGCCTAAGACATATGCATATTTAGGTCGCGATTAGAGTACTTGGACCCATATTGCCGTTTACATTATTCCAAACAAGATTTGCTTTGCTGAGGTGAGTTCTCGTAGCCCCTTTTTCATTATGTTCTCCTTGGGGGAAAATCGTACTCAAATGCTTTACAAATGTTTTCATGATGTGAATTACTGTTTTACATGATTTTGGACATATTCGTGTAATGATGCAATTATATGTTGTGACATGTTTGTTTTGTGACTACATGACTGCGCCACTGTTAACTCTCTGCTGAGAGCCCACAAGTTTTAGGTTCAGTTGGTATAACTGTTAACCCACTTGTTGATAGATCTATCGGAGTAGCTCCCCACGTGATTTGGTTATGTGATTGAGGACACTATAGGATCAGTTGGCGTGACACTATTGTTTCTTGATAATGTGCTTGTAATTGGTATTCATTTCACTATGTCCTACTTATTGTTCACAGCCACGTGGTTTAAGCTTTAAACCTACGAGCTCACCAACTTTATATTGATGTTTTCGAGTATCCATTTTCAGGTGTTAAGAATGAAGGTAACATAGAGGGTTGAGTTTTGGCCCGACTTAGCAAGATCTAGTCAAGACCCTCCCGAGTTATATCTCGTGGAGTTGCATTATGATATTAAATAATGATGTTGTGTAACTTGGAGACTCATGTTGTTTTGTATTTTGTTCTTACCCCTGTTGCGGGAGTTCGTGACTATTATCGTTTTAATGTATTACATTTAGTAGTTCTCTATTATGACACTTTGTGTTCTTTACTAAGAAGTCATACCCCGTGAATGCTATTCCGCTGCGCCATTTTTGGGGTGTGACCGATTCCAAGAAAGGGCAACATGTACAGTGTTGATATGAAGAAAATTGTTCCTAAAGAGGCCCTTACTTGTCTTGTTGCAAAGGCCACATTGGATGAATCTATGACATGGCATAGGAGGTTTGGTCACATTAATTTCAAAACCATAAATAAAATTGTGAAAAATGGTTTGGTAAGAGGCTTGCCTCAGAAAAGATTTGAAAATGACCAAACATGCATTGCTTGTCTCAAAGGCAAACAACATCAAGCTACTTGTAAGCCCAAGATTTTTAACTCTATTGATCAATCATTGTTTATGCTTCATATGGACTTATTTGGACCTACTTCTATGAGTAGTATTTATTATAAGAGATTTTGTATAGTTGTTACTGATGACTATAGCAGGTTTACATGGGTTTTCTTTTTATGTTCTAAGGATGAGACACCTAGCATTCTTAAGACATTCATTACAGAGATAGAAAACTTAGTAGACAAGAAAGTAAAAGTCATTAGATGTGATAATGGGACAAAGTTTAAGAATAGAGTTATGGATGATTTCTGCAAAGAAAAGGGTATTAGAAGAGAATTTAGTGTTGCTAGAACTCCTCAGCAAAATGGAGTAGCTGAGAGGAGAAATAGGACACTCATAGAAGCTGCTAGAACCAAGTTAGCTGACTCTAAGTTGCCTATCACTTTTTGGGCTGAAGCAGTTAATACTGCTTGCTATGTCCAGAACAGGGTTTTGGTTGTTAAGTCTCACAATAAGACATCCTATGAGCTTTTTAGAAGTAGAACTCCTGCAATAGGATTTCTTAGACCTTTTGGATGTCATGTGAGAATTCTGAATACCTTAGACCATCTAGGAAAATTTGATGGTAAAGCAGATGAAGGATTCTTGGTTGGATATTCTCTCAATAGCAAAGCATTTAGAGTATACAATTCAAGAACTAGGAGAGTTGAGGAAAACCTGCATGTAGAATTTCTAGAAAACAAATCTAATGTTGCAGGTGAAGGTCCAAAATGGCTCTTTGATCTTGAGTCTCTAACCAAATCAATGAACTATGTGCCTGTTGTTGCAGAAACTAATAATTATTCAGGTTCAAAAGTTGATAATGCAACAAATGAGGCAGGGTTAGGAAAAGAGAAAGATCAAGATTATGTGTTGATGCCAATATGGAAAAGTGTGGATTCAACTTCAATAAATGGTGAACCTTCTACTGATGCTTCTAAAGAAGGGATTGAAGGTGAAAACAAGGAAGATGGAGCTGACGAACAAGAGAATCAAGTTAACAGTACTAATGATGATAGTACTGCTGGGACCCAACTTGATACTGTTAGGCAAAATGTTTCTACTGCTAGGACAAATGTTTCTACTGCTGGCCCATCAGACTCAAATGAAGCAGATTTCTCAGAAAATGAGGTGGATTTCAACAATCTCCCACCTGACTATCATGTTCCTTCTACACCACACATAAGGATCCATAAAGTCCACTCCCTGGACAATGTGATTGGTGATGTACAATCAGGAGTGAAGACAAGGAAGCAACTTATGTATTCAGGCCAACAAGGGCTTCTTGATGCTCTTTATGCAGCAAAGCAGCATGAGTATGCAAACTCTTGCTTATTTGTATATTTCCTTTCACAAGCAGAACCCAAAAATGTTCCCAAAGCCTTAGATGATTCAAGCTGGGTAGAAGCTATGCAAGAGGAGCTTCTCTAATTTAAGATTCAGAAGGTTTGGATGCTAGTAGATTTACCCAAGGGTGTAAGGGTAATTGGAACTAAATGGGTTTTCAGGAACAAAAGGGATGAAAGGGGCATAGTGATTAGAAACAAGGCTAGACTTGTAGCCCAAGGGTACACACAAGAGGAAGGTATAGACTATGAAGAAGTTTTTGCTCCAGTGGCAAGAATTGAAGCAATTAGACTATTTTTGGCTTATGCTTCATTTATGGGCTTTACAGGTTTTATTGATCCAGAACATCCAGACAAGGTGTATAAGGTTGTCAAGGCTCTTTATGGCCTTTATCAGGCACCAAGAGCATGATATGAAACACTGACTTCCTATTTGATTGAAAATGGATTCCAAAGAGGCAAGATTGATCAGACATTATTCATCAAGAAGCACAAGAAGGATCTTTTGCTAGTTCAGGTGTATGTGGATGATATCATCTTTGGATCTACAAGGAAGGAGATGTGTTTAGAGTTTGAGAAACTTATGCATGATAAGTTTTAGATGAGTTCCATGGGGGAACTTACTTTCCTTTTGGGTCTGCAAGTTAAGCTATCAAATGAAGGCATATTTATCAGCCAAGATAAATATATTGGAGAGATTCTAAGGAAATTTTAGTTTGCTGATTCAAAAGTGGCAAGTACACCAATGTATCCTGAGAAGCCTCTTCTTAAACATGTAGATGGAGAAAATGTGGATGTACACACATACAGATCTATGATAGGCTCCTTGATGTATCTCACATCATCAAGACCTGGTATCATGTTCTCTGTTTGTGCTTGTGCAAGATTTCAAGTGAATCATAAGGTTTCACACTTAACTGCAGTCAAGAGGATCTTTAGATATCTCAAGGGTCAACCTAGGTTGAGTCTATGGTATTCTATGGAATCACCTTTTGACCTGGTAGCATATTCAGACAGTAATTATGCAGGTGCAAGCTTGGATAGAAAGTCAACAACTGGAGGATGTCAATTCCTTGGATGTAGATTCATTTCATGGCAGTGTAAGAAGCAAACAATTGTGGCTACTTCAACAACTGAAGCTGAATATGTAGCTGCTGCAAGTTGCTATGGTCAAGTGCTTTGGCTTCAAAATCAACTTCTTGACTATGGGTACAATTTCATGAACACTGTAATTTATATTGATAATAGCAGTACAATTTGTATAATTAAAAATCCAGTGCAACACTCTAAAACAAAACACATATAAATTAGACATCATTTTATTAGAGACTGCAATGAGAAAAAGCTGATTCAAGTGGTTAAAATTGATTCTGATCACAACTTTGCAGATCTCCTCACAAAAGCTTTTGATGTAGGAAGATTTCAATACTTGGTAGCAAGTATTGGGATGCTTAATCCTTAAAGTTTTTAATCTGTGTGGTTTTTGTATATAAAAGGTTTGTACTGCTAGCATTGTTAATTGGTACGGTTATTGAAAAGTTTGTACTGCTAGTACAAATTTGGATTGTTTTGTTCAAACTGTTAGTCAAATGATAATACTGCTATAAGACAAATGCTTTGCATTTTTTTTCTTGGTTTTGGACAAACAATTTCAGGTATGGAAAACTGTGCACAAAGGAAGTTTTCAAGTGCAAAGTGTGAACAAGCAAAAGTTGGTGATTCAAGTTGCTAACATAATAGGTTAATGTAAGTTAATAAATTCTTTAAAACTTCTCTCTTGAAACTTATTATGATATTTCATTTTGAATTAATGACTTAGTTGATCAGATAGTAACTGACTCAACTCACTTTCTATTATTTTATACTTTAATTAGTATAATGAGCAAGTCTAAGGACATCAGATAGAAAGAACAGCGAGCAAATGTGAATCTAACACTTGTGTTAGAGGCAACAATTGCCACGAGCTGGAAACCCTGTCAAGAAAGCCATTTGAATGGGTTTATCTGTACACAGGCAGTTATTTATAACTGAATACATTGGTTCTCACACAACCAGAGGTTAATTTAAACCGAAATCTTGATTAAGTGTCTGCTATCACACTTAATCCCTTCAAAATGGTTGTAAGTAGTATGATTTTTCATGAAAATCAAGTTCATACTGCTAAAGTTAAAAGTTTCTTAAAACCTTTTTAGATTCAGGGTGGCTCAGAAATCAATCTAATGATGGATTATGAGTCAATGCCCCATGATTCAACTCTCACAGGAGTTCACACACCTGGAAGTGATGAGGGCAGCATGTGAAATTTAAGGAATTGATGCCTTTATGTACAACATTGTCTGATAAGGTATCTAAATTGAAAGATGAACTCAAGAATTTTAAAGGAGTCAAGTTCAGATGATGGTGAGAGATCTTCCAAACAGGGGAGGAAGATTAACCAAATGTAAGGGAGGATGAAAGATTGTGGATATGTATGCTCACAATCAGGGAAGAAAGTGTTGCGAAGAAGAATTACCCAAATTGTTCAAGAAGTGCATGAGTCTAGTAAAAGCATCATCATCTTGTATGCTCTTGTCTTTTCCCACTCCTGGCTCATCAGCAGTTGTTGTATCTCTCCCTACAATGGAAGCTTCGCCTTCAGAATCATCATCCCTATGTCTTTTTGAGAAGCCAACATGTCTTATTATTCAGCCATTAAAAAGAACAAGCTCCAATTTCAGTTGATAGATGCTGGGAATAAGCACTTACATCTCTCTTCTTCGACTATTGATATTCAAATGGAGATCAGGGGAGGCAAAGACTTGCTGAGAGATGACTCTTTCAGTTTCAATTTCAGTTCACTACGTTTGTTCATCACTTGCATGGCTTGCTAAGAGATGACTGTTTATCTTGGATACTTGGAGCATGAGCAAAGTACTGCTAAGTGTTAAAGATAAAGAAAATGGTTGAAGAGTTTCAAGCTAAAGAAAGAGAAAAGTACTCTCCAGAAGAACAAAATGATAGCAGATGAGTTAGTCAGAAAGATATTTAATCTTTCAGAACAAAGGAAAGCTCAGATCAAGAGTCTGACTTTGTAGTGTTTGGAAGATCCTCACAATCCTCATTTAATTCAGAAGAAACTTGATGATTTGGGATAAATCACAAGTTTAGGGGAGGATTGTTGGGAATTAAATGTTCTAAAGATTAGTATTGGGAATTGAATGTTCACAAGGTTAGTACTGCTGGTGCGTAAAGGAAAATACTCTTAAGTGTCTATAATACTGCTAGTGTATTCAATACTACTGCTAGTGTATTCAATACTGCTGCTAGTGTTGGAGATTCTACTGGTGCAAGAATACTACTGCTAGTGTATCAGATACTGCTGTTGGAGTGACTCATACTACTGCTGAATGGATAAGTATCGCGTATTCTACTGCTGAATGGATAAGTATGAAAAAGATATTTGTGTATAAAAGTAAAATATATACGGTAGATAATATCTTAGATAAGTGTTCAGTCAACAAGTTGAATACACAGAACAAGTTGTATCTTAGCTACTGACACACACAAGCTAACAAGTAGACAAATACTCAAGTATGCATGTGCTAAGATAATATATAAATAGAGAGTTAGACATAAGTTAGAGTGTGTCTAAGTTAAGAGTTGAATAGTGAACGAGTGAGAAAGTAAGAAAAACATTTCGTTCATTGTTTTTCCTTGTAACAAAGATTCAAGGTTTGTAACCCTAGTGATAGTGAAGATCACTCGTATTATTCTCAATAATATTGAATCGTTTGGTGTTAACATTGTGTGTTCATTATTCCAATACAACAACCACCACTGTTCCATTATCCTCAAATCAATATCCTTCTAAGTGTGGTTAAGTAGATTCCGCATACTTAATCATATTCACTCAAAGTATCATATACACGCGTTACAAAGGACTAACATCCTTATAGTGTATCAAAATCCTCTCAAAATCCCTTAGGAAGACTTAAACTCCAAGTTCTTGGGGAGCTTACCTGCTGAATGGGCTATGCATGTGGTGGTCTGGAAGAATAAGGCAGACATTGATACTATAAGCCTCAAAGATCTATATATCAACTTCAAGATTGTTGAGCAGGATGTGAAAAAGGATGGAGGTACTAGTTCAAGCACTGGGAACATGGCTTTTGTGTCATCTCCCAGTAATTCAATTCCAGATGAAGTAAAGGTTGTTGTAGGAGTTAGTACTGCTAACCCTAGTGTTAGTACTGCTAGCTCATCAAGCAGTACTACTGGTATCCTGAATGATACTACCTATTGTGCTTTCCTGACAAGCCAGATTGATGGATCAATGCTGACACATGAAGATCTCCAGGAGATTAATGATGATGACTTAGAGGACATGGATATCAAGTGGCAGATCTCACTTCTTAGCATGAGGGCTAAGAAATTCTATCAAAGAACTGGAAAGAAGATCAACATCAGCAGCAATGATACTGCTGGTTTTGACAAGTACAAGGTAGAATGCTACAGCTGTCACAAGTTGGGGCATTTTTCAAAGGAATGCAGGAGAACTAGGCAACAGGATAGCAAGAGCAAAGGTTATGGAAGCAAGCCTAAAGCAGTGGAAGAGCCAAAGACTTCTTCAAAGGCTATGGTGGCTATTGATGGACTAGGCTATGACTGGAGTTTCATGACAGATGATGAGGAAGATCCTGCTGAGATGGCACTTATGGCCTTCTCTGAATCTGAGGTACTATATACTAAAAGTTGTTCTAAAACATGCACTGCTCTAAAAGAATATGAAACCTTAAAGAAATACTATGATGAGCAGAGGATTGAATTAAACAAAACTAATTACAATTTGTCTAATCACAAAAAAGGTTTAGCAGTCCTAGAAGAACAAATAGTGCATTATAAGAACAATGAGTCTGCTTTTGTTGAGGATATAGTTGTTCTTAAAAGAGACTTGTCACTTAAGAATGCTGAGATTAACTTGCTAAAATCTGAATTAGATAGAATCACTAAGGCAATAGACAATATACAATTAACTGTAGACACTTTGGAGTATGTATCAAAAGGTGTAAACAAAATTATAGAGTGTCAAATAGTTAATAAGGCTAAGTCTGGGTTTGGGTATCAAACATGTCCACCTCCTCACAGAGGAGTGTCTTTACCCCCAGGAATTGACCTAGGGCATACAAGTTTACCTGAGTTTCAACAACCTAAGTTAGAGTATGGTTGTAAGCCAAAAGAGAATGTAATTGTTGACAAACCTGTAGAAAATAATGAGCCTTTTGAGAGTACAAGTGACATCTCTCTTGCTGAGGATAAGGTGTCCACTTATAGGAATTCAGATGCTCCAATCATTAAGGACTGGACATCTGATGATGATGAAGATCAGGTTGTGGTTAAACCTGATGTGGTTAAAGTAGAAGGAACCAATGTTCCTAAGGTGGTTAATAATGAAACTATTAAGCCTACAATAAATCTAAAACCAGTTTGGAAAACAGTTAGGTATTGTGAGATGTATAGGTCCACAGACAAGCCAAGAGGTAACCAAAGGAATTGGAATGATCTTAAGTCACATCAGCTAGGAAGTGACTTTGTCTTGTACAAAAAGGCTTGTTTTGCTTGTGGTAGTTTTGACCACCTGGAAGCTTTTTGTCATAACCATCAGGGAAGAAAGATGGTTACTGGGAAAAATAGGGAAACTGGGAACACAAGTCAAAGGGTAAACTTAAATAGCTCGAGATTGGTTAGATCTCACCCTAATGCTAATAGAATGACTCCCAGGACACTTATATTGAAGTCTGGCCTCAAACCAATTAGTACTGCTCAACCAGCAGTTAGTACTGCCAGACCTTTTAGAATTGTTTACCCTAGACCAGCAGTTTCAAGTGCTAAACCAACTTTCAAATATGCACAACAAACTATTAAAATGCCTTTTCATAATAAAGCAGTGGTTCAAAAAAAATTGGAAACCAAAGGCTAAAACTGCAAAGCCAGCAGTTAATACTGCTAGCCAAATAGTTACTACTAGAAACTCTAAAAACACTGCTAGCTAGGGATAAGAGGGTTAATGCTGTTAAGGCCTCAGCATGTTGGGTATAGAGACCAATCAAATCCAATGGTGCATCAAATGTATTGAAAAGATTTGACTATATTGATGCACGAGGCAAACCCAAGTCAGTGATGGCTTAGGTACCCCAAGGAAACTAATTTCCTTATTTTATGTGCAAGGATATTCACAGGATGATGAGGAAGATCAAGGTTATGCAGACAGTGGATGTTCCACGCACATGACAGGTAACATGTACTATCTTTCAGACTTTCAACCAATGGATGGAGGATATGTTACCTTTGGAGGAGGAATAGGAGGAAGAATTACTAGTAAAGGCACCTTGAAAATTGGTAAATTGGATTTTGAGGATGTGTTCTTTGTGCAAGAACTTAAGTATAACCTGTTTAGTATCTCACAAATGTGTGACGAAAAGAACAAGGTTCTTTTTACTGACACTGAATGTCTTGTGCTTTCCCCAGACTTTAAGCTTCCAGATGAAAGTCAGGTTCTATTTAAAGTTCCAAGAAAGGGCAACATGTACAGTGTTGATATGAAGAAGATTGTTCCTAAAGAGGCCCTTACTTGTCTTGTTGCAAAGGCCACATTGGATGAGTCTATGTTATGGCATAGAAGACTTGGTCATATAAATTTTAAAACCATTAATAAAATTGTTAAGGATTGTTTGGTAAGAGGCTTGCCTCAGAAAAGATTTGAAAAGGACCAGACTTGTGTTGCCTGTCTCAAAGGCAAACAACACAAGGCTTCTTGTAAGCCCAAGACCCTTAACTCTATTAATCAACCTTTGTTTATGCTACATATGGATTTGTTTGGCCCTACATCTGTAATTAGTATTATGCATAAAAGGTACTGTCTTGTAGTTACTGATGACTATAGTAGATTCACATATGTTTTCTTTTTAGGTTCTAAGGATGAGACACCAGGCATTCTTAAAACATTCATTACCGAGATAGAAAACTTAGTGGTTAAGAAAGTTAAAGTCATTAGGTGTGACAATGGGACAGAGTTCAAGAATAGGGTTATGGATGAGTTTTGTAAGGAAAAAAGTATTAGAAGAGAGTTTAGTGTTGCTAGAACTCCTCAGCAGAATGGGGTTGCTGAAAGGAGAAATAGAACACTAATAGAAGCTGCTAGAATCATGTTAGCTGATTCTAAGATGCCTATCACTTTTTGGGCTGAAGCAGTTAATACTGCTTGTTATGTACAGAACAGGGTTTTGGTAGTTAAACCTCACAACAAGACACCATATGAGCTTTTTAGAGGTAGAACTCCTGCTTTAGGATTTCTAAGACCTTTTGGGTGTCATGTAACTATTCTAAATACCTTAGACCATCTAGGCAAATTTGATGGCAAATCAGATGAAGGATTCTTGTTTGGATACTCCCTAAATAGCAAAGCCTTTAGAGTATACAACACAAGAACAAGGAAAGTTGTGGAGAACCTGCATGTTTAATTTCTAGAAAATAAATCTAATGTTGCAGGTGAAGGTCCAAAATAGTTATTTGACCTTGATACTCTAACCCATTCAATGAATTATGTACCAGTTGTTGCAGGAACCTTTTCTAATGATTTTGCAGGTTCAGAAGCTGATGATGCAACAGATGAAGCAGGCTTGGGAAACGAGATAGATCAAGAACATTTGCTAATACCAATATGGAACAGTGTGGATTCATCTTCAAAGAATGGTGAACCTTCTTATGATGAAGCCATGGAAGGTATTGAAGATGAAAATAATGTAGATGGAGCTGAAGATCAAGAGAATCAAGATAACAATACAAATGATGATTGTACTGTTGAGCCCCAAGTTGGTACTGCTGAGCAAAATATTCATACTGCTGGCCCATCAGATACTAATACTGCTTATTTCTCAGAAGATGAGGTGGATATCAACAATCTACCACCTACCTATGCAGTTCTCTCAACTCCATACACAAGGATACACAGAGATCACTCCCTAGACAATGTGATTGGGGACATACATTCTGGTGTGAAGACAAGAAGAAAAACTATGACTTCAGACCAACAAGGGTTTCTTAGCGCTGTTTATGAAGAAAAGAAGCATGAAGATGCCAATACTTGCTTGTTTGTGTGTTTCCTCTCACAATCTGAACCCAAAAATGTTCTCAAAGCCTTAGAAGACTCAAGCTGGGTAGAAGCAATGCAAGAGGAGCTTCTCCAATTCAAGATTCAGAAGGTTTGGGTACTAGTGGATTCACCCAAGTGTATGAGGGTAATTGGCACCAAATGGGTTTTTAGAAACAAGAGGGATGAAAGGGGTATTGTGATTAGAAACAAGGCTAGGCTTGTAGCCCAGGGGTATACACAAGAAGAGGGAATAGACTATAAAGAAGTTTTTGCACCAGTAGCAAGGATTGAAGCAATCAGACTATTCTTGGCCTATGCTTCTTTCATGGGCTTCACTGTTTATCAGATGGATGTTAAGAGTGTCTTCCTGTATGGTACTATTGAAGAGGAGGTGTATGTCTCTCAACCTCCAGGTTTTGTTGATCCAGAACATCCTGATAAGGTGTACAAGGTTGTGAAAGCTCTTTATGGTCTACATCAAGCTCCAAGGGCATCGTATGAGACTTTGGCTTCTTATTTGTTAGAGAATGGATTTCAAAGGGGCAAGATTGATCAGACACTATTCATCAAGAAGAACAAGAAGGATATCTTGCTAGTACAGGCATATGTGGATGATATTATTTTTGGATCCACAAGGAAGGTAATGTGTGTAGAATTTGAGAAACTTATGCATGATAAGTTTCAGATGAGTTCCATGGGGGAACTTACTTTCTTTTTGGGGTTGCAAGTAAAGCAATCAACTGAAGGCATATTTATCAGCCAAGATAAATATATGGCATAGATAATAAGGAAATTCCAATTTACTGATGCTAAAGTGGCAAGCACACCAGTTGATCCAGAGAAACCTTTACTTAAAGATGCTGATGGAGAATGTGTTGATGTACACACCTACAGATCTATGATAGGGTCATTGATGTGTCTTACTTCATCAAGACCAGATATCCGATTTGTTGTATGTGCCTGTGCAAGGTTTCAAGTGACTCCCAAGACTTCTCATTTAACTGTTGTCAAGAGGATCTTTAGATATCTTAAGGGTCAACCTAGGTTGGGTCTTTGGTATCCTAGGGAATTACCTTTTGACTTGGTGGCATATTCAGACAGTGATTATGCTGGTGCAAGTCTAGACAGAAAATAAACAACTGGTGGATGTCAGTTCCTTGGTTGCAGACTTATATCATGGCAGCGTAAGAATCAAACAATTGTGGCAACTTCTATAATGAAGTTGAGTATGTAGCTGCTGCAAGTTGTTGTGGTCAAGTGCTTTGGATTCAAAATCAGCTGCTTGACTATGGGTGTAATTTTATGAACACCATGATATATATTGACAATAGCAGTACAATATGCATTATTAAAAATCCAGTGCAACATTCTAAAATAAAACACATAGAAATTAGGCGTCATTTTATAAGGGAATGCAATGAGAAAAATTTAGTTCAAGTTGTTAAAATTGATACTCTTCAAAACTTTGTAGATATTCTCACTAAAGCTTTTGATGTTGGAAGGTTTCAATACTTGGTAGCAAGTATTGGAATGCTTAATCTTTAAAATTTTCATTCTGTGTGTTTTTGTACATTAAATTGGATTTGTACTGCTAGCTTTGTCAATTAGTTCTGTTAAGTATATTAAATTGGTTTGTCCTACTAGTACACATTTTGATTGTTTTGTTAAAACTGTTAGCCATATGTTTATACTGTTATGAAGAAAATGCTTTGCACTTTGTTTTCTTGGTTTTGGACTAACAATTTCAGGTATGGAGTTTAAGCACAAAGGAATTAATAGTGCATTGTGTGAGCAGCAAATGGTGGTTCAGTTGCTGACATAGTAGGTTGATGGTGGACAGAGTTTGGGAATTCTTTAACAAAGGTTTTATACCTAAGTTAACTGATTCTTTAAAACTTCTTTCTTGAGATCTTATTATGATGATTTAACTTGGAATTGATGGCTTAATTAGTCAGACAGTAACTGACATAACTCACTTTCTACCATTTTATACTTTTGTATAGTGGGTTAGACTAAGGACATCTGGTAGAAAGAACAGCGAGTAAACGTGAATCTAATACCATTGTGTTAGCGGCAACAACTGACACGAGCTGGAAACCCTGTCAAGAAAGCTCTTTGAACGAGTTTATCTGATCACAGGCAATTATTTATAACTGAAATCATTGGTTCTCACACAACCAGAGGTTGCATTAAACCGAAATAATGATTAAGTGTTTGTCTTTGCACTTAATCCCTTCAAAATAGTTGTAAGCAATATTCTTTTTAATCAAAATTGAGTTCATACTGCTAAGTCAAAATTTTCCAAAAAGTTTGTACTGCCAGGCAAAAAGTTAGTACTGGTAGGCTTTAGTTTGTACTGCTGGATAGACGTTAGTACTGGTGCAAAATAACAGCTTTTTGAAAATAGCCGTTGAGAGTTACTTGAGATTATTACTGATCAATTCCTTGTTTTAAGGGTTTCTTTTTTGGATATTTTTACTTTTAATATATTTTATTTACCTTATCTTCAATCAAAAGTTATCTTTTAATTGAAGACGGTCCAATAGAAACCCATATAACACATTCATAATATCTCAATTCACTTTCTTCATCTACTTTCTTACTTAAATTTATACTATTCACAGCAGTCAAATCAACTTTTACTGAAATATAATGGCTACTTTATCCTTTGTTGACAAGCACAATATGGTCGCGTTTTTGGAAAAGGCAGAGGATGACACATACTTTCATCAGATAGTGGACTTTTTAAATGGTTCTCACATAAGGTATTCTTTAACCTTAAATCCCACTATCTATGTCTCCCAAATCAAAGAGTTTTGGCAGACTGTTACTGTCAAAACATTTGAAAATGGTGACAAAGAGTTAAATGCCACAGCGGATGGTAAATCTATCATTATTACTGAATCATCACTCAGAAGGCATCTTCATCTGAATGATGACAATGGTATTAATGCTATGCCAAACACTGAGATTTTTGAAACTTTAACCTGGATGGGGTACAACATCCAATCACAATCTTTAACTTTTCAAAAAGGTTGTTTTGCCCCACAATGGAGGTTTTTGATTCACACCAACCTTCACTATCTCAGTCCTAAGAAAACCCCATGGGAACAGTTCAGTAGCAATATTGCAACTGATCTCATTTGCTTAGCTACTAACAGAACTTTCAATTTCTCTAAACTCATTTTTGAAGGAATGGTTAAAAATGTTGATAGCAAATCAAAATTTTTGATGTATCCCAGGTTCATTCAAACTATTTTGAACATGAGGAAACATCAACTTCTTCCACACAAAAATATATATCCAACACCTAAACTTACCCATAAACTTTTCAGTAACATAAAGATGGCTTCAAAAGGGTATAGTGGGGAAGAAGTTCCACTTTTTGATTCAATGCTACAGGTACAGGGTGAAGGATCAACGAGCCTAGTTGACTCCCAACACACGCCCACAACATCAGAACAATCACCTTCACAACCAACCTCATCACCAGATAGGTCATTATCCAGACAGGACTCTGATGTACCTGAGCACAGAGTTCCTAACCCTCCCAATGTAGCAGATGAGGTTTACTATGTCAGTATGGAAAGGGCTGCTTCTATTATCTCAGGCTTAGAAGCTGGGCAGGACAGAAGTAACATAGATAAGACCCAATCCATGGCAACACCAACAGTTCCAAGTTCTTATGAACCCAGTACTATTGGTGGAATCCCAAGCCAACCAGAAATATTTGGTGGCTCAGAAGCTCACCATATGGTGGACTATGAGTCATTGTTCCATGATGCACCTCTCCTTAAGGTAACATATCAGGAAGTGCTAAGGGCAGACAGACACTTAAGGATTTGATGGAAACTTGTACAAAATTATCTGAGAAGGTTTCAACCTTGGAAGCTAATCTCAAAAGTCACAAGAAGGTCTTTGGAGTAGTCTACACTAAGCTAGTTTTAAAGGTGAAGAAATTGGAGAAAATAGTCAAGACTCTTCAAAGGAAAAGATCAGAACAAGTGGTGAAATCAACAAATTTATCTTCTTCATCAAGCTCATCAGATGATCAGGGAGTAGATCAAGGTGAGGAATCTTCCAAACAGGGGAGGAAGATTGCTCAATTAGATGAAGACCCTCATGTCACTTTGGTTCAAGAGGAGTATGATACTCTGGGGAGGCAAACAGAGCAGATGGATCAAGGTACTGGTGATTTTACAGAAGGTACTGGTAGTGCTACACAAGGTACTGCTAGTATACAAGAAGAAGGTACTGGTGGTTCACAAGGTACTGTTGGTGCAGTATACATAAGAAGGCCAAAGAAAGCTAGAGTAGACAAGGTTAAGGGGATCATGATAGAAGAAGAACCATCTTCTCAGAAGTTATCCAAGAAGGATCAAGCTCAGATTGCTTTAGATGAGGAACTAGCTCAAAATTTTCATAAAGAGGAGTTAGCAAGGGTAGCTGATGAAGAACAAATGGCAAGATTTATAGTTGGGTACAAATATCAGACTGAAGAAGAACAAATAGCTGCTCAGATTCTTACTGATAGTGAACTAGCTGCAAAACTACAAGAGGAAAAAAGGTCTCAGTACACCAGAGAAGAACAAGATCAGGTCATTGATGACCTTTTGGAACAAATCAGGCAGAAAAGAACAAAGAAGAAAACTTATCAGAAGAAAATCCCTTCAAGAAGTGAACAACTAAGGTATATGAAAAATTACTTGAAACATCAGGATTACTGGAAGGAAAAATGGTTCATAGGAAAGTCTTATGAAGAAATAGAGCAATTGTACATCAGTGCTCATACAAGAATTTTAAGAGGTGAAACTACAACAATTGAGACTGAGTCTAGTAGGGGTGTAAAAAGAGCAGCAGAACAATTGGAATCAGGAGATTCCAAGAAACAAAGAACTGAGGAAGAATCAGTTCAAGAAGAACCAGTAGAGGAAGAAAAGGTAGAAGAGACATTGACTGATGAACAGATCCATGGCATGATGGTGGTAGTTCCAGAGGCTCTAAATATTGATCCTATTCAAGCCAAGCATCCCATCATTGATTGGGAGGTGTATTCAGATGGAGCTATTAAAGGATGGAAAATCATCAGAGTAGGAGGAAAGTTTGAAGTCTACAAGTTCTTTGAAGATATGATTATAGCTTTTGACAGAGATGACTTGGATAAGCTGTCGAGTTTGGTGCAAGAGAGATTCAAGACCACAGATCCAACAGATGATAAGGACAAAGAGCTTGTTAGAACTTATGTACGCCATCATCAAATAAGTTCTTGGACCATTTTGGACTCTAGGTTGTTTAGACCTTGATCTAGGATAAACAATAAGCACAATGATAATAATAAGCACAGCGGAATAACATAAAGAATATTACTATTATCACTAAGGTTCTTCGCCATCATCTCTAACACTAACAATACACAAAACCTAGGCATCCGTTGTAGGAACTCGATGCCTAGACACACCCTACACCTTTAGTCGACTACATCTTGACACACACACACACACAAACCTACACCTCTAATCCTCTTTATATACTAGAGGATTAGGGTTACAAAGGATATATTCTATAAATAATAAAAGATACGTAGTAATCTTTTCCTTTTGTGAAGTTTCATCCTTTGTCTCCATAAGTCCCTCATCTTTCATTGTTTTGTCTTATCAACTCAATATAATTCCCAACAATCTTTCCCTAGTTGATAATGACAAAACCAAGTAAGCACGAACTTCCCCTGAAGTTAATATGTATGAAAGAAAAACGAACTTCCCCTTAAGCCATGCGTATCATCAAGGATCTTCAAGCTGCAATCTTCAATATAAATCTTCTTCCCCTTTTTGTCATCATCAATTAGGGAATGAAAAGTATGCAACCTTGATCTTCATAACCACAAACTAGTTCCATACTTCCAATCTAGTCTTCCAATGTCTTGAAACGCCCTCCATTATTGAACACCAAAACGCTTTCTTTTATAAATGAATCCAAGACAGAAAAATCCCAAATCTTTAGTAAAAATACCAATGAACAATCATGAAAACCTTCACCTCGATGTAGCATATAAATGGTTAATCATTTTAACACTTGAGCTTCCCCTGAAACCCATATGTTAACCATTTGAAAGAACTTTTCGAATAACTAACCAACAATAATAACGAACACCATGTCGTACCATCCATGAATGAGCATCCTAATTCTGCATTAGGTTTGAAAGATGACAACAATAATATACGATATCAAGCTATAGTAAACAATGTAAATAGTTCTTTGGTAAAGCAGTAGAAACCATGTAGAAAAAGTAACGACCTCAAATCAGCGTTAACATGATTACTGCCTCAGTAAACTCTCAAGAATATCCTGTGTGTGTCATCCAATATCCCATGTGTGTGTCTCAAATCTCCAATCAATCATATGTACTTCCCCTTACTGCTTGTAAATCATGCAACTATATCAAACCATAAAACTCTTTACGTGTCGCCATAAATCATTTAAACTCTACAGTAGGAATTACAAAGAGCAGTAGTATCTAAGATGTCAAGCAGTAGTAATAAATTTCAAGTAGCAGCAGAAACTATCGACACCTAGCAGTAGAAATTAATAAGCGTAGCAGCACAAAAAAAATAACGAGCAGCAGAAAAAATTTTTACTCGTAGTAGTATAAATCATGAGCAGTAGAAACGATCACCTTGTAGCAGTACAAACTGCCAACTTTCAATTCTCATCAGTCATGTCTTACTCTCAATACCACCCATAAAACAATCAGTTTTTATCTCTCAATCTCGTACTACAAACAGACGATGTATCAAACCTAATATTAAAGTCAAATGCTTCGTAAATCATTGACCCATAATCAATTCTTGATATAATACCATGCAGTCGACGACAAACAAATTATATAGATACCCTACGATAGCGACAAGACCCATGTAATATAGTGACTAAAATAATTATCGAACCATGTCTGTCCCATGATGATAACGAATCATCAAAACAATTTACCAAATAATATGACACCTAATATATATCAAGCGAATGTATCATATATATGATTAAACAAAGCAGCCCCATTAAATGCGATTAAATAATCCACAAACCAATGCCGAGTCACCGACCCATGATGTAGCAATTTAATAACCAACAATCAACCAATTAAATCTTGTAGTTCGAGGTTTCTTCGAATCAACAAAAGATATATATTTAAGTCGAATATACCATGTACCTTTGTATCCAATACCCTTAAAAAAATAGCGATTACCACAGAAACGTTAAAAACAGATCGTACCTTCTTCAAAACAACATCTCTTCGACAGAAAACCTTGTAGCATCCCTAGATCGAGAGCCCCCCTCTCTGATACCATAATCCTTTTCATGTCATCTGCAGTCACCTCTTCAGAATTACTCTCTGCATCACTAAACTTCATTGGTGTTGTTATTTTCTTCTTCTTTGCTCTACTCTTCAACCTTTTTCCTGTTCTTTTGACACCAATAATTGATTCAGGTTTTATCTCTTCCACTTTCTCTTTCTTTTCCTCTTATTCAAGCGTCTCTTTCTCACTTGCCACCTTTTCTGGCACAACTTCTGATACTTTAGACATTTGAACACTTGACTCAGACATCAAGTAAGCATTTGGTGCCACTTTCATTCTTGTAACCTCTTTAACCTCAGCATTAGTCATAGGCTCAATTGGTCTATTGAGTCTTGCATGAGTCTCATAGTAAGCGTTTGCAACAGCAGCTCTACTCATTCCTCTGAATGCACTAGGTTTCCAATAAGCTTGATTTCTCAGATACATTTTCATATAATTATACTCATCAGTTTTTAAAGGTTTCTTCTTCTTTTACTCTCCTTTCTTTTCATTTTGTTTCTTTCTAAATTGCACAAGCAAATCATCTATAGCATCCTGTCTCTCCTCAGAAGTATATCTTTCACTTTCATTCCTTTGAGCTTTCATAGCTATTTCTCTGTCAGCCTGTTCTTGCTTGAGTCTTGCAATTTCCTCTTCATCCCATTTTGCTTTCAAATTTCTGGAAACTTCTTCATCCATCTGCTTTTGAAGTTCCTTTTCTTCTAAGGATTGAAACTTGACTTTTTGCTTTGGCTCCTCAACAAGAATTCCTTTTCCCTTGTCTGTTGATGCAATAACTGGTTGTGCAGGTTTTGGAATTTGTACAGGTTCTTTAATGACAACTCCTTTAGCTGGTTTTCTTGAAGGTTTTGGGATTGATGTTGGTTTAGTTGATGTTGGTTTAGATTGTTTTGTTGGTGTGGGAACTTTTCTCTTTATATTTATCATAACTTGAGCCAAACTAATTTTATCATCATCTGACTCTTCTCCATCTTCAGCAACAAAATGTTCTATACCAGCAACAAACACAACTTCCTTGTCCTTTTTAGCAGCAGAACCCTGTTCTATCCCAGCAGTAGAATCATCTACCTTATTAACAGCAGAATCTTCATGTACCATTTTGCTTGTAGCAGTATCATCCAGATCTTCCAATATTAGCTCTTCTGTAGCAGCATATAAGTCAACTTCCTCTGTATGTTCCTGCTGAACTCCCATATCCACATCAATTTGAGTCCCTTCATTTTGAACATTACCAGCAACATTTTCATCTTCATCCATCTCCACCTCCCCTGAACCCTTTACATCATCTTCTTGCACATTCCTCCCCTGTTTGGGAGCATCCTCCCCCAAACTTGGTTTGGAAATCTTTGGTTTTGAAGTCCTTGATCTCAGTAACCCCTCAAGATGCCTAACCCTTTGTTGTAGCCTTCTGATTTTAGCACCCTGAGTAGAATTCACCATCTTCAATCGCTTCTTGAGACCAAGTACTTCTTTTGACAATCTTGTACATTTATCCGTCAATTCATTTAATTATTTCAGAATATCCTCACAACGTCAATCTGTGTTACCTGACCCGAGAGGTTGATCATTGGATTTGGCATTGTGTACATTTGGTTGACCCATCAATTCAATATTATCAGTTTCAAGACTAGCCTCAGTACTTCGACCTGTGTTACCTGGTCTGAGAGGTACATCACTGGCATTGACATTTGGTACATCATCATCCATCAATTCATTAGTATCATTTCTGTCCTCATCACTTCGGGATGTGTAACCTTCCCTGAGAGGTGAATCTTTGGACTAAAACTCAGTCTCAATCCTAGATTGAGTAGCTGAGCCCCCCTTTTTAGCCATTTGGCTGGGGTTACCATCATGTGCATCCGGTTCATGAGAACCCTCAGCAGTAGATGTTACCAAGGTTGGGGTCTTATCTATGTTGACACTGGCCTGTTCAACTTCTAAGTTGGAAACAGTAGTATCAGCCCCTTCCTTCATGCCATCTCCATCACCTATGGCAGCCTCATCTGGTTCCATACTAGCACTAGTCTGAGGTAACTCAGTGCTCTTATCATGTGAAGACCTAGGTGATTGGGTATTTTGGGGTTCATTTTGGGATGATTCACTATTAGATTCAGATGTGGGTGTGTGATGGGAAGTTGTTGGGTTTTCAGCTTCTTCACCCTGAGCAACAACAGCAGCAATGTTTAAAATATGTTGGGACAAAGGAGTTATTCTCCTAGAAAAACCATTCCCATTTTTCTTTAAATAAGAAAACATTTTGCTTGTTAATGCAGGAGTTGGTTCAATTCCTGTATGTTCCAAAGGTTCTTGCAATTGACTATTGATGATAAGCTGTAAAAACATTGGGTAAATATAATGTTTCCCAGAAATATTCTTTTTCAACCCTTCAAAAATCATAGCCGAAAAATTGAATGGTTGGCCTGAAGCTAGACAAATCAAAGCTGAAGCTTGAGTTGTACTAAACTCATTCCACCCAGTTGTTTTAGGGCTAAGACAATGTAGAAGAGTATGAATAAGAAATTTCCAGTGTGGGCAGAGGAGACGTTTGAAAATTTTTAAATTAGTATTAGGCCTCTCAAACCCAATGTTTTCAAGTTCTTCAAAAATAGTAGAAGTAGGAAGGCAAGTTGTTGCTTCATCATCTGCAAGACGAAGGATTCTCCTTACAGATGTTTCAGTAACAACTATTCTTTCTTCATCCACTGTGGCAATTAACATTTGTTCCCCATTTTGAGTTTCAGCCGTAACAGTCGACCAAAACTGTCGCATGTGGGATTTATATATAGTTGGATTAACTGTTAATGCATACCTAATTGAAATAGCATTAAGAAAGTCGATGACTTCAGTAAATCCATCTGCCTCAGGGACCTTTTGAAGAAAAGCGACTGAATTGTGGTCGGCGTAGTATTCGCGTCTTGTCATCGTGAATTAGGGTTTTAAGTTTAGGGGTTTTTGATCGGATGATAGAAAGATGTGTTAGGGTTTGAATTGAGTTTAATTTTGGGCGCACAAAGTTATTGGTGAGATCTAATTGGGTTTTTATGCCGTTTAGATCCAATTAGGGCTTTATTCGCGCCAATTTGCAAAATGATCCCTTCACTTTCAAACCAAGCAGCAGAATCCAATAGTTTTAACTTTGAGCAGCATAACCTTCAGAAGCAGAATGATATGCCTAGCAGCAGAAACTTTTGAACCAGCAGCAGAATGTTCTCTGAACATTTCAATCATCTTTTTCTCATCAATCAAGCATTCCCTTGTGACTTATCCTGCAAAATATTAGTCCGAAACCACAAAAACGCAAACAAGAGTATTCAACAATAATCACAAGCATTTATAACACTTAGCAATAGAATAACCAACTAGCAGTAGACAACATACAAACAAAGCAAGCAATAGAAACAACTTATTTGATCAATAACAGCACAAAATCCTTACACACTATTACAAAAACACACAGAGATAAGATTTTTTATTTTCAAAGATTGATCATTCCTGTACTAGCAATTAAAAATTGAAATCTACCCACATCAAAACCTTTAGTGAGTAAATCTGCAACATTATTGTCAGTATGTATTTTAACTATTTGAATTAGCTTTTTCTCATAACAATCTCTTATAAAATGGTGTCTTATCTCTATATGCTTTGTTTTAGAGTGAAAAACAGGATTTTTGATGATACACATGGTACTGTTATTATCAATATAAATTTTGGTGTGCATAAAGTTGTACCCATAATCTAGCAATTGGTTTTGGATCCTGAGCACTTTTCCACAACAACTAAAAGCAGCCACATACTCAGCTTCAGTTGTTAAATTGGCCACCACAGTCTGTTTCTTGCATTGCCAAGAGATCAACCTATGTCCAAGGTATTGACATCCTCCAGTGGTTGACTTTCTATCCATACTTGCTCCAGCATAGTCACTATCTGAGTATGCTGCCAGATCAAAAGGTGAATCCTTAGGATACCAAAGGCCCAACCTAGGTTGACTCCTCAAGTACCTAAAAATCCTCTTAACAGCATTCAAGTGTGATACTTTTGGGGACACTTGAAATCTGGCACAAGCATACACAACAAACATGATGTCTGGCCTTGAAGCAGTTAGATACATCAATGATCCAATCATTGATCTATACAAATGAACATCAACCTCTTCCCCATCTTCATCCTTGAGCAAAGGCTTGTTGGTCTCCATTGTTGTCTTAGCTGGTTTTCCATCAGTAAAGCTAAATTTCTTCAAAATATCAGCCACATACTTGTCTTGGCTGATGAAAATCCCATCTTTCATCTGTTTAACTTGAAGCCCCAAAAAGAAGGTGAGTTCCCCCATAGAACTCATCTGAAATCTATTATGCATGAGCTTCTCAAATTCTTCACATAACACCTTGTTTGTAGACCCAAAAATGATATCATCTACATAAACTTGAACTAGTAGGATATCCTTTTTGTCTTTCTTAATGAACAATGTTTTATCAATGGTTCCCCTGTTGAATCCATTAGATAACAAATACTTGGACAAGGTGTCATACCAAGCTCTTGGAGCCTGATGTAGACCATATAGTGCTTTCTCCACCTTATAAACCCTATCTGGATAATCAGGGTCTTCAAAGCCAGGTGGTTGCATCACATAAACTTCTTCATCAATCTTTCCATACAAGAAAGCACTTTTCACATCCATCTGATACACTGGGAAGTTCTTGAAAGAAGCATAAGCCAAGAATAGTCTGATGGCCTCTATTCTTGCTACTGGAGCAAACACCTCATCATAATCAATGCCCTCTTCCTGAGTGTATCCCTGAGCCACCAATCTAGCTTTGTTTCTGATCACAATTCCTCTTTTATCTGTCTTGCATCTGAACACCCATTTTGTACCAATTGCCCTCTTCCCATTAGGCAAATCAACTAATGTCCAGACCTCTTGAAGCTTGAACTGCAGCAACTCCTCTTGCATAGCTTCAACCCAACTAGAATCTTGCATAGCTTTATGAGCATTCTTGGGTTCCACTTGTGACAGAAAACAAGCAAACTTACAATTTTGTAGATCCTTGTGGCTATTCCTCTGATGTAGTAATTGAGCAAATAATCCTTGATGAAGCAAAGCATTCAACCCCTTTGCTTTACTTCTGGTTTGAACAGTAGATTTAACATCACCAATTATCTGCTCTTTTGGATGATTTTTATGTATCCTTGTTGTTGGAGTAGGACTAACAGGTATATGAGTCTCCATATTGGACAAATCAGCTCCATATCCAAATACATCCACAACTTCATCATCAGTGTCTTCATACACTTCCTCTAATTCAGGCAACTCATCAGAAGAATCATCAAAGAAATTTCTATCTTTGTCAGCAGTAGAATGCTTGGGAATAGCAGCAGAACCACTATGTTTAGCAGCAGAATGTTCTGTACTACTGCTGGGCATAGCAGCAGAATGATTTGGCGTAGCAGCAGAATGAGAAATACTGTTGCTAGCTTTAATCCCTTGACTTCCTTGATTTGCTGACTTTTCATTCCTTACATCATCATCATTCTTGCCATCATTTGAAGATTTATCACCACCTTTTGCATTATCCTTTTGTACTTCTTCATAAACAGCATCATCCTTTGAACTCTTGCCCTCTTTATCTTTTGTTGTGAAAAGCTGATTAAGCTTCCATTTTTCAATCAAGACAAACTCCTTTGCAGATTCAACATCTTTAGCTTGTGTACCTGCATTAGGGTTAGCTTGTGTACCTGCAGACATGTTAGTTGTACCTGCAATCACTGGTTGATAATTCATACTCTTGGTTAGGGAATCAATATCAAACAGCCATTCAGGTCCTTTTCCAGCAACACTAGGTGTGGTTTCACTAAACCTAACATGTAGGTTTTCTTCCACATGCTTTGTTCTTTGGTTAAATACCCTAAAAGCTTTGCTATTAGTTGAGTATCCAACAAAGAAACCTTTGTCTGCTTTCTCATCAAACTTGCCTAGTGAATAAATTGTATTTAAGATAATAACAGGACACCCAAATGGTTTCAAGAAATCTATCATAGGTTTCCTACCATGCAATAATTCATAAGGGGTCTTGTTATGAGGCTTCACTACCTTACTCCTATTTTGCACATAGCAAGCAGTGTTAACTGCTTCAGCCCAAAAAGTAGTGGGTAATTGTGACTCTGACAACATTGTCCTAGCAGCCTCAATTAATGTCCTATTCCTCTCTCAGCCACACCATTTTGCTGAGGAGTTCTAGCCACACTAAACTGTCTTAAGATACCTTTTTCAACACAGAACTTATTCATCACACTATTCTTAAATTCAGTTCCATTGTCACATCTGATTATCTTAACTTTGTAATTAACTAGGTTTTCTACTCTTGTTATGAAAGCCTTAAGAATGCTAGATGTCTCATCCTTAGTTCCTAAGAAGAAAACCCAAGTAAATCTGCTAAAATCATCAGTGACCACTAAGCAATACATATTTTTATTCAAGCTTTTCACAAAAGTTGGACCAAACAGATCCATATGTAACATATGCAAGGGCTCAGAAATAGAGTTCACCACTTTGGACTTACAAGAAGCTCTGTGTTGCTTTCCCATCTGACAAACAACACAGGTTTTAGGATTTTCAAAAAATTTTGAAGGTAACCCTCTAACAAGGTTGCCCTTAACCAATTTATTCATTTTTTTGAAATTCAAATGGCCCAATCTTCTATGCCAAAGTGATGCGTGGTTTTGCGACCTTACAACAGGTTTTACCTCTCAAGGGATCTCAAGAGGCTTACAACCCCACCAGGCAGTGTACCTGACCGATGTAGTATAGTGTAGTGGTAAGTACGGGGGATTGATCATTCTCCACAGGGAATAGTGTCGTTAGGATTAAAAAACTACTCTAATAGGTCTAAGGGTGAGGGAAGATTCTTTTTGTATTTTTTTATATTTTATGAAAGAAAGTAAAATCTCGGGTTTGAAAGAGTGGGCGGAATTAGTTGCTAGTCAACTAACCCAAATGACTACAAATGCAAATAAAATAAAATAACAGAAAATGAAAAGGTCGTGAAACTTATGTGGAGAGAAATGTGTTTACTTAGATTTCCTTACTCCCTAACTATCTTTTACCGGTTGATTAGTGTGTATTAATTGCGTGGATGACGGGTGTATTCCTTAATACCAATCGTGGGGTAGCGTACGTACTTCCCCAACTCTACAAGCTCCTACTTCACTCCTATGTCGATCCGGCTAGGAAGCTCCTAACATGGGATCATTAGAATTCGCTCATGCATTAAATACAACCATAAAAACCTTAGTACGCATTGGTTCATGTTTCTTAAGACGTTCAAGCAAGTTACCAAATAGGAGGTTAGCCAGTTTTCTTAAGCCTAACATCGATGAACAATCATCCAATACAATTAATAACACACTAATAACCAATAATCAATAGTTAGGTTTCATTAGATCTAAGCAAACACAAGATAAATCTAGCCTAGCATGTTAATTAAAAAACAAGAACAAGATATAATCAAACAACACATAGACATATTGATTGATTAAATAAATACTTATCTTCAATTAAACATGGGAGATATAAGGGTATGAAAACCCTTAAAAATGGCAGAAATTCGTCTTAGGGTTTCTCCTCACAAAGTTGCACACTAATGACAAAAAATTGCAAAACTATATATAGAGTTTAGGGGCTGACGGCGTCACGTTATAGATCTTGACGCCGTCACCTCGCCGTGTCTAGGGTTCCCGGATGGCCTTCTTGACGCCGTCCCTCTTTAGTGCTCCAAAATCCGCTCTGGCTTATCAAGGCTTGACGCCGTCAGAAATGGGCTTGACGCCGTCTCACTTTAAGTTAAACCGTGATGGCCTTGATCACCTTAAAGGGTGACGCCGTCAGACTTTCCTTTGCAAAACTCCCTGGCTTATCATGTGTATTTTTCATATCCACCTCTTTTGCCAAGCCATGACGCCGTCAAGAGCAATACTTGACGCCGTCAAACGTCCAAAATGCTTTCTTTTCCAGATTTCTTCTCCAAAGTACCTAAAATGACAAAAGGAACGATTTAGGGCAATATTTGATCAAATAAATACGATTTAGGGCTTAAATGACCCCCTAAAAGCGGTACACTTTTCGCTTCATCAAATACCCTTACACTTGAGATTTGCTTGTCCTCAAGCAAATGCGCTTTTATTCTAATCAAAATACAAGTTAGGGGTCATTTAACGCTAATATAAAAGTAATTACAACAAATAGTCGTTCCACTTTAATCATAATAAGCACGGAGATTACAAACTAGCACCTCACAAGTAGTGTTTAGATACTCACATCTCTCAGGTGTCATCAAAATAAATCTCATAAATGAAAACGGATAATATCTCTCACTACCTGTCATAGCAAATAGATTACCATAGGCTTGGGAAAGGATCGAAAACCTTCTCCACTAGGCGTAAGCACCTAAGATAAACTATCAAAGAGGGCTTTTACAAGGGTTATAACGTGAGGTGTACGGATATGATAAACACGGATTTGTTGGATAAGGGATATTTTACTGGTGGCGAGTTAAAGATCTTGATTAATTACATGTACAATATGGCGTTGCTAAGCCAAGACTAGACTCGACTTAAGCTAAAAACAAAATAACAAAAACATAAAATAAACATAAAATGAAACGGGGTGGTAGTCCGAATGTTTTTTTCTACTTTTCTTTTTCTCATTTTTTTGTATTTTTCTTGATTTTTTCGATTTTTTTTTTTTTTTTTTTTTTTTTTTTTTTTTTTTTTTTAATACACTCTTGCCCTACCATCCAAAATAATACATCATAGGGGCGTTGCATTCCCCTTACACTTGAACTTTTACATAACTTTACAAATACTATTCTAATGACTCGAATTAAGATAATCGAAACACTTGGAGTACTTTTTAAAATATTTAGCACATATGGGGGTAATAATGTTGTTCTTCCCCATTACTCCATTACACTAGTACTTTACCCATGAGTCCCAATTGTCCCAAAACAATATGTACAAGGATATGACTCGACTTAGCAACCATGTAATCAATTAGATAATTAACTTGGGTTTAAACAAATGTTGTCACAATAATGCACTAAAAATGAGTGCATACAAGGTAGGCTAAGGCGATTTGGGTGTACATTTAAGTGGGGGGTAAACAAATTCTTCCTTTAAGTAAAATGCTTAAAGTTCGAAATGAAAAGATAGGCTCTGAGGGGTGTACTAGGGGTATCGTGTACTAAAAATGAGTACAACGCAAAGGGTGTGGGAGAATTACTTGACCAATGTAGCCAAAGTAATTATAACAAAAAACACAGGTGTAAAACAATGGGTTAATCCTAATGCCTCTTATCATGTAGTAAATCTAACTACACGAATGTAGTCTCACTTGTGGCCTCGGAATGGTCCTAACGCAAGTTCTAGAATCTAAGTGCTACCGGTACACACATCATAGCATAAATGTTTTTCCTACCAATTCTAGGGGCGAACCTCACGTATTTGGGGGTGGAAAATTTTTTAGTGGTACGGTTTTTGTGCTAGTCATATAACTCCTATCCGTGAGACGCTCATTAAGATCAAAGTTTCACTCCTATATGTTGTAAAAAAATTTAAATTTGGCACTAAAATTACCCTAACAGGTATTTCTCTCAGTTTTATTACACGTCTACCATCAAACAAACAAAAATCAAGTGCACTTGTATTCTCTAAAGTATCGTACTTTTACCCCCCCTTACACTTAAGATGAACATTGTCCCCAATGTTCAAATAACAAGATGTAAAAGTAAATAAGGTAAAAGAAGGAAATCAAATACTCCCTTGATTCGCTCGGTGGATAATGTGGTAACATGGTTAGATCTTCTTCCAAGAAAATGTAGAAGCTCCAAGACTACTGCATCGCCAAAAGATTGATTCCAAATACATCTCCTTGTCCAAAATAACCTGTTAAACCTGAGAAAACAAACACGAAAACCTGCATAACATCGGCGGGATAAATCTATATATAAGGATATAATGCTTGTGGAATGATAAATTGGCAGATTCCTGGAGATTATAAGTTAGAGATTTAATAAAAACTTTTTATGAAAACAAAACTTTCAAAAATTTCAGAAAATTAAAACCTGACGCCGTCAGGTTGTAAATCTTGACGCCGTCAGAAATGATCTGACAGGATTCTCATGTTAAGTTTCCGGAAAATTTCTGGAAAAACCTATACCTTACTTCCTGGAAATCCTGCAAAACATCATTATGACTCGATACAAGCATTTGACTCAAACAAATAATAATATGTATGTTAATTTAATATTATTACGATTCATGTCCATTTGTTCTAATAAACCGATTTGGATTTCCCTTACACTTATTTTTTGCAAAATACCTTTATATGTAGTTAAGACGAAGTTAAAAACAAGATAAAGCATTTTCACAATTTAGTTTTGAACATGAATCAATAATAATAAAAATTAAACATACATACGGAAACAAATAAACTCAAACAAACAAATAAATAAACACACAAAGCAAATAAAGCTTGGGTTGCCTCCCAAGAAGCGCTTTTCTTTATTAACGAGTCTTGTAGCTAGACTCAAAGTCACGGGTTCTACGTTTTTCCATTTTGCTTCTCAATTGCCCCTCTAATCATCCTAACAACCTCCATATCAACTTTGTATTTAGGTCCTAGGTTCAAGCAATCATTATAATAAAGGCTTCTCTTATTCCAAACATAGTCCATGCCTTTTTCTTTATCCTCATCATTGATGTCCTCAATCGCACCAATGTTGTCCTTGTCAAATCGAGGCACAAAACGAAATTCATTTACCCGATAAGGCATCCTATATGTGATCCTATCAATGTGATTAGAAAACTAAACCGTGCCTCCTAAATGATCATACTTTAAATTGGATGTTTCAATAAACGGCTTACCTAACACCACGCGAGATAGGCGGCAGTCAACAACACTTGCCAAATCTTCTAAGATCATGAAGTTGGTGACAAAGGTAAAATTCCCAACAAGGATGTGCATATCCTTAATTCTTCCAACGAAGTTGCAAACTCCGCCAGGGCACTTGGGGTCTATCCTAGGCTCAAGTGGTGTGTTTATGATCTGGCTATAAAGGCCTGAGGACATCACGTTGATTGGGGATTCACAGTCAATGTAAGCATGCTCAACGTATTGGTACCCAATCATACATGGTATCTTCACATTCCCGGGATCACCCCTCTTAATCTTGGGGTCAATTCTAACAAAAGGTGGTCGAGGGTTATCAACTAGGTTGTTATAGTAAGCAATCTCCTCCTTAGTGGGGTATTCATTGAAATAATCATCCAACCTAGGATCTACCTTCACTTCATCAATTTTCTCAATCAACTCCTCAACCGTAAGATTATTACGTTCTAAGTAATTGTCTGAGTATATGGCGGTCTCTAAGTTGTTCAAGGCATAATCAAGATCTATATCAATCATTCTACTGAGCTCTCTGAGCTCACTAATCTCATTCTCAAGTTGGCTACGCAACAAAGCTACTTCGCCAGGTGTAAGGGGTGGATTCGCGTTTTCCATAATGGCAAACTGAATAGTCAATGAAAATCTTATACGAACAAAAGCACGAAGAAAATAGATAGACTAAAGAAAAACCTAGAAAAATAAAATAAAAATCTCACTAGAAAGGAATCTAGTGAGTAGACCTAATAAAATAAAAATTCAACCTAAACAATAACTATTCCCTGGCAGCGGCGCCAAAAACTTGATGCGTGGTTTTGCGACCTTACAACAGGTTTTACCTCTCAAGGGATCTCAAGAGGCTTACAACCCCACCAGGCAGTGTACCTGACCGATGTAGTATAGTGTAGTGGTAAGTACGGGGGATTGATCGTTCTCCACAGGGAATAGTGTCATTAGGATTGAAAAACTACTCTAATAGGTCTAAGGGTGAGGGAAGATTCTTTTTGTATTTTTTTTATATTTTATGAAAGCAAGTAAAATCTCGGGTTTGAAAGAGTGGGCGGAATTAGTTGCAAGTCAACTAACCCAAATGACTACAAATGCAAATAAAATAAAATAACAGAAAATGAAAAGGTCGTGAAACTTATGTGGAGAGAAATGTGTTTACTTAGATTTCCTTACTCCCTAACTATCTTTTACCGGTTGATTAGTGTGTATTAATTGCGTGGATGACGGGTGTATTCCTTAATACCAATCGTGGGGTGGCGTACGTACTTCCCCAACTCTACAAGCTCCTACTTCACTCCTATGTCGATCCGGCTAGGAAGCTCCTAACATGGGATCATTAGAATTCGCTCATGCATTAAATACAACCATAAAAACCTTAGTACGCATTGGTTCATGTTTCTTAAGACGTTCAAGCAAGTTACCGAATAGGAGGTTAGCCAGTTTTCTTAAGCCTAACATCGATGAACAATCATCCAATACAATTAATAACACACTAATAACCAATAATCAATAGTTAGGTTTCATTAGATCTAAGCAAACACAAGATAAATCTAGCCTAGCATGTTAATTAAAAGACAAGAACAAGATATAATCAAACAACACATAGACATATTGATTGATTAAATAAATACTTATCTTCAATTAAACATGGGAGATCCAAGGGTATGAAAACCCTTAAAAATGGCAGAAATTCGTCTTAGGGTTTCTCCTCACAAAGTTGCACACTAATGACAAAAAATTGCAAAACTATATATAGAGTTTAGGGGCTGACGGCGTCACGTTATAGATCTTGACGCCGTCACCTCGCCGTGTCTAGGGTTCCCGGATGGCCTTCTTGACGCCGTCCCTCTTTAGTACTCCAAAATCCGCTCTGGCTTATCAAGGCTTGACGCCGTCACAAATACTTGACGCTGTCAAAGGTACTTTTCCAGCCGATTTTGCCAAGCCATGACGCCATCAAGAGCAATACTTGATGCCGTCAAAGGTACTTTTCCAGCCGATTTTGAGACTTTGTCGTTTTCTTCACTTTTATGCTCCAAAAACGTCCAAAATGCTTCCTTTTCCAGATTTCTTCTCCAAAGTACCTAAAATGACAAAAGGAACGATTTAGGGCAACATTTGATCAAATAAATACGATTTAGGGCTTAAATGACCCCCTAAAAGCGGTACACTTTTCGCTTCATCACAAAGTTTGGATTCATCAATTGTGGCTTTGGCAAACAGACAAGTTAAATTTCTTTTGGGAAGGATGTTCTTTATGTCCACATTGTATATATTGTCTTTTCTAGGGACTCTAAGTTGCACTAATTTATCATCAGGCAATTTATAGTCGGGAGATAAGACAAGACGCTCAGTGTCTGTAAAAAGAACAAAATTCTTTTTGTCACACATTTGTGAGATACTAAAAAGATTGAACTTAAGTCCATTGACCAAATACACTTTTTCAAAATCCAAGGTGCCTGTTCTTATAGTACCTTTCCCAACAATTTTACCTCCTTTGGGGTCATTCCCAAAGGCAACATATCCACCATCCAAAGCTTCAAAATTTTCCAAGTTGCTTTGGTCTCCAGTCATGTGTGAAGAGCATCCACTATCAAAAATGCATTTATCCTTTAGCTCCTTTTGTAGATTGCCCTGCACAAAAAATAAAAGAGTTAGTTTCTCTTTGGGACCCAAGCCATTACTGACTTGGATCTGCCTTGTGCATCAAAGTAATCAAATTTCTTGAAGTTCATTGATGCACTGCTGTGTCTGGTTTTGGGTTTCCAGACCCAGCAAGCTGAGGCCTTAACAACATAGAAATGAGTGCCCACAACAGTATTAGTAACCACTTTTGGCTTAGCAGCAGAATGAGAAGTACTGTTGCTAGCTCTAGCAGTAGAAAACTATGTTTTCTTTGGAATGGGCCTTGGTGGTGCAACAGGAGAAATAGTCCTAGAAACACCATCTCTTAACAAAATCTCCCTAGGAACCATGTTTCTTTTGGGGTGTGGGTGAGTCTTTCTAGCAAAGTTCCTATGGTTCACCCTAGTATATTGGTTCCAAACAGGTTTTGGAGCACTAGTTCTCTTAGGTATTGAGTAATAACAATCTTCTTACAAGTGCCCAAAACTTCCACAGCTGTGACATGCCTTCTTAACCAGTTCAAAGTCACTACCTAACTTGTGTGAGATCACCTGGTGCAGGTTTCTCTGGTTTCCTCTGGGCAAGTCACTAGTCTTCCTAGGATAATCTCTAGGTTTATCATCATACTCAGCCACTTTCCTAGAGATTCTACTTCCTAGCACAGGTTTTACAAATTCAACATTTTTAGCTTTAGACTCAGCTGTGTTAACCTGTGTGACTTTTGGTTCAACAGTCCGAAAAGTTTCTTTCTTTTTAGCTTTGGGTGTTGAATCAGTCTCATCATCCTCACTATCTGACACCCAATCTTCAATGATCACTGTATCAGACTTCTTTTCTACCTTAGGTGCATTTGTTCTATCAGCTTTTTCATTACTTGACTCACCTACAGGTTTGGCTTCTACCTCAGTTAAGAATGACAATTCCTTTTTGGGAGGTGCAAAAAGCACTTTTGATTGGGGGTGGTATTTCAGCATATCCTAAACCACTCCCTCTTATAAGTATTTAACTTCCAATAGATTTATTGATAAGGTCAGTTGCAAGCTGTTGTTTTTCAACTAGTATGACATGTTTCTCCTTACCAGCTAAAGCTTCATCCCTAACTCTTTCAGCTTCTTCAACTCTTTTACTAAGAACACTAATCTCAGCATCTTTCTTAATAATTTCTACTTCTAAACCATTAATCTTATCAACATACTCTACTTCATTTTGTTTAAGAAAGTCAAGTTTTGCTTCTACTGATTTTAGGCCATATTCATAACCTAAATTATCAAGTTTTAACTTTTCTACTTCCATTCTTAAACTATCATTTCTAGATTTTAATTCTTCAACAGTATCTAGGCATGATTTAAAAGAACAAGATGACTCATTGGATACCTCAGAGTCTGAACCAGAGGATGAAGAAGCATAGGCCATTAGAGCAAAATTCTGTCCCTTCTTTTCTTCTTCAGCCATGAAAGCAGCATTTGGTCCATCCTCTGCTTGATCACTCCAGTCATAGTCACCTAAGCCATTACATGAAACCAGAGCAGCAGTAGTCTTGGTTTCTTCAATTGGAACTATCCTTGCAGACTCTTTGTTCTTTTTTGGTGCTCTACACTCCCTAGCAAAGTGTCCCTTTCTCTGACAATTATAGCACTCAATTTTTGACTTATCAAACCCCACATTGGTTTGTCTGTACTTGAGTGCTCTACCAGTTTTCTTAAGAAATCTCCTTGCCCTCATAGTAAGCATGGCCATCTGCCATTTCAAGTCAATCTCTTCTAGATCATCAGGGTCTATCTGCTCCAGATCCTGATCAGTAACAGTTGTGCTTGTAGTGAGATCAGCCAAAAATGCACATATAGCTGCATCACTGATGTTATCAGTATTTGAACTAGCAGCAGAAACAGGTGCCCCAACAGCAGAAACAACATGAGAGCAGCAGAATGGTTGTCATGAGAGCTTCCAGATCCCTTGTTGTTAGAAGACATAAAAGCAAGGTTGCTTGAACTAGAAGATGAGCTAGATGTTCCTCCAGACCACTGTGTGAGTATTCCATTCAGATGGTAAGCTCCTCAAAAACTTGAGATTGATGTCTTCTTGAAGAATTGAGACCTTCATAAGTTGTAATTGACTCACCAACCTCTGAAGTCTATCATAGGTAGCATCAATGTTTTCTGAACTTGAAGCAGTAAATGTTTCAAATTGATGCTTGAGCAGATTCTTCCTAGACTTTTTGGTGGCCTCATTCCCACCAAATCTGAGTTCAACTGCATCCATCAACTCTTTAGCAGACTGAGTGTTACCAAAACTCAATTGGTATTCATTCGGGATACCCATCAACAGCATATTGTGAGTTTTGATTTCCAGCTTCCTTTGTGCCTTTTCCTCATTAGTTTTAATGGGTAAAGATCTCCCATCAGCACCCTTAGCAGGAAGAGTGTCTCCATTCTGAATGACATCCCACATGGAGAAATCAAGCATCTTCATGTATTGCTCAATTCTCATCTTCCAGAGTTCATATTCACCAGCCTTCATCATTGGTACCTTTGAAGCAGTCACCATATGAGTAGTATCAGAATCCATTGCTTATGAAGATAATGAACAGATCTGATTATACGAAATTCTTCTTGATAGCAGTCTCTAGATCACAAGCTCTGATACCACTTGTTGATCCTAGTTGAGCTTAATCGATCTTGTTAATTATCCTAGATGTGGATCTAAGATAATAGGTATAGAGACTGTTCTTGAACAATCTATAAATTACTACGCGGAATTTAGTAATTAATCTTAAGGAGAATTAACAATAACACAGTAATTCTCTCAACCTTCACCTCAATATATTAATATACGGTTACTCAAAAGTAATAGGGTTACAACGAACCTTGAAGTGAATACAATACGTAAGCTAAAACAATCGTGTCCTAGCCCTAACCCTAGATCCTCCTTTTATACTCTAAGGAGTCCTAGTCGGTTACAAAACTTTCTATACAAGAATAATATCTATACGAATCTTTACCATAAACAAACTATACATATCTAATAAGCCGCAACATCATTACTCTAGCAGCAGAATCCTCGTAGGCTAGCAGTAGAATGAGACTTAGCTTATTTCACCATTCATCAGTTATCACCAGCAGCAGAATAAATATACTAGCAGCAGAATGTTTATGCCTAGCAGCAGAATCATACTTAGTATATTTCAATTAAAACCATGAGCAGCAGAATAACATACTTAGCAGCAGCATCTTCAAAGTAGCAACAGCTTCTTTGAAACCCAACATCCATTCTAGTCGATTCCTTTTTAAACTCATTTTCGAAAAAAAAATATATTTACCGAGCTACCAATCCGATCGCATTAAGATCCAATCGATCGGATAAGCCAAACTCTCATCCAACCGATCGGTGCAGACCCACATCCGATTCGGTCAGACTCAACTGATCCATCAAACTATTTTCTTTCCTCGCTCGTGTGTTTAAGCGTTGCCTAGATTCTCTTGGGAATTGTATGAACACTCGATCAACTGGAGTAGAACCAATTTCACCTCTTTCAAATCCCGAACGTTTTATTCGAAGACCAAGAAGAAGAGCACCATTTTTCCCTTTAGCCAACCGTGTACCAAGAGTACCAAACCCACCATTTGATAACCTTTTTGAAGCCAAAGTCATTTATAACCCATTCACCGATCTACCTTTTCCCATGGCCGATGATCCTCCCATGTGAGCCACCAACTGAGTCATAGCACCCACTCCTGGAGCTACTATTGTCATCGTTAACCTTGGTGATAACTTCACCGTGAAAGGTCACCATCTTTCAATGATCAAAGATCGTAAATTCGATGGCCGTGCACGGGCCGGTTCGCATAAGCACATTGCCGAATTCATCAAAATTTGTGGCATGTTCCGATATGGCGAGATCGATGTCTATGCCATCAAACTCAAACTTTTTTCAACATCACTCGCCGGAGATGCAAAAGTGTGGTACAACGAATTGACTCCAGGAACTGTCAATACTTGGGAGGAGATAAGGCAAGCTTTTGTGAGCCGATTCTTTCCACCTGCCATGTTTGATCGACTCATGGGAGAAATTCGTGCTTTCACACAAAATCCTAAGGAATCGCTTGTCGAAGCTTGGCTTCGCATGAAAGATTTGCTTCGTAGTTGTCATGGACATGGTCTAGCTCGTGGAACCATTATCCAAATCTTTTACCATGGACTTGATGAAACTTCTCAAGGAATCCTTGATGCCGGAGGAATTCTTCTCTACACAACCCCTAACAAGGCACATCAGCTACTCGAAGATCGAGTACTTCTTAAACTCGATTGGTCTAAAGATTCCAAAACCAAACCCTTAAGAAAAACCGTTGCTTTTGCTGAAAGTTCCGATACCTCAAAACTCGTGGAGGAAATGGAAGCTTTGACTTCCAAAATCGACTCGCAATACAAAGATCTTAAAGGAGATATGAGAGGATTTAAAACACTTAGGATGTTACTCCCTTATGATGTGTTTGAGATACTTTGAGGTTATGTAGTTAAGTATGCGGAATCTACTCAACCACACTTAGAAGAATTTGTTTGTTTGATGGAACAGTAATGCTTGTATGAACAATGAACACAGAAAGTTTAACTTCAAATGATTCAATATTATTCAAGAATAATACAAGTGATCTCAATATCACTAGGGTTACAACGACCTTGAATCTTAACAATGATCTATGACTCGCACATAAACATCTAACCTAGGATCTCCTTTTATAGACTTAAGGAGTCCTTTACAAGATAAGTATTCTACCATATATTTCTAGCTAATTAAGATATACATAAGATCTATTCCATACTTCTCCATAATACATATCTTCTAAAACTGTTTTTCATGCCAGCAGTACCTTCATTACAACTTGCAGTACTAACTTGATAGTTTGTACTGTTAGTTGTTTCTTCAGCAGTCTTCAGTTATACACTAGCAGTTTGTACTGTTAGTGTATTCTTCCAGCAGTACTATGCCTTGAACATTTAATTCCCAACAATCCTCCCCTAAACTTGTGATTTACCCTAAATCATCAAGTTTCTCTGAATTAAATGGGGATTGTGAGGACTCTTCCAAACACGACATTGTAATCCTTAATCTTCTGGCTTTCCTTTCATCTGCAAGCATAAATATCTTTCTGATTAGATCTTTTGCCATCTCTGAATCTTCTTCACCTTTAAGTCTGGATGATAGCATAGCCATTAAGATAACTGCTCTTAGTGGATAATCCTTTTCCACTAACATATAAATTTCCACTCCTGCTTTAGTAGAAACTCTGTGAACAACACAATTATCAAACAGTCTCCACGTGATGTTTGAGACTTGAGCTTGAAATCACCATATAGCTTCACCTATATCAGGATCATATATTCTCTTCAGTTCTACCCAAAGCTCTGTTTGGTTTAAAAGAAGCTGCTGCTACTTTGAAGATGCTGCTGCTAAGTATGTTATTCTACTGCTCATGGTTTTAATTGAAATATACTAAGTATTATTCTGCTGCTAGGCATAAACATTCTGCCGCTAGTATATTTATTCTGCTGCTGGTGATAACTGATGAATGGTGAAATAACCTAAGTCTCATTCTACTGCTAGAGTAATGATGCTGCTGCTTATTAGATATGTATAGTTTGTTTATGGTAAAGATTCGTATAGATATTATTCTTGTATAGAAAGTTTTGTAACTGACTAGGACTCCTTAGAGTATAAAAGGAGGATCTAGGGTTAGGGCTAGGACACGATTGTTTTGGCTTACGTATTGTATTCACTTCAAGGTTCGTTGTAACCCTGTTACTTTTGAGTAACTGTATATTAATATATTGAGGTGAAGGTTGAGAGAATTAATGTGTTATTGTTAATTCTTCTTAAGATTAATTACTAAATTCCGCGTAGTAATTAATAGATTGTTCAAGAACAGTCTCTATACCTATTATCTTAGATCCACATCTAGGATAAGTAACAAGATCGATTAAGCTCAACTGGGATCAACAATGGATTTTAAAAACTTACCGAAACACGATCAAAATCCCCGACAGCGGCGCCAAAAACTTGATGTGTTATGTGTGCGTATAAGTTTCAAATTTATAAGAATGATTTACCGAATCTATGAATAACACATAAGAGCAAGTCAACTCGTCCGTTATAAAAAGATTATGATAGTAAGTCGGGATCGTTCGCAGGGATTTATGTGTGAATCGAGACGTAAGTGTTAAATCTACTAATAGTAAACCCAAGGTACTCAAAAATAAGCAATAAAGATGATAGTGAAAATTCAAATGATTAAAACAACACTTGCTTAGACTAGTTTACTACTCTTGATAAGTATGATTGTGATAACTCTTCTTAACATGTTGGTTATGATAATTAGCGTTGGTGTTCTAATCTATTATTCTTACAAGTTAAACCTTCGTCAAGATTTTAGTTTATAAAAATAGGCATTAAGTTTAACCAATCAATTCAAGATCAAATCAAGTTTCATAAGTTTGATTCAATTTAGTTTCACAAACTTAAACACAAAAACATTCTTTAGTTTTATCAAATTTTCTTAGAAAATGGTCAATACAAAAGGTAATCAATCATAGACAAAAAGGCTACAATTGATTGTAAACGACTAATCTTTCGACATATGAGGTAGTTTTCAATCAATCCAATTTGATAGACAAAAGCATTCTTATTACAACCACAATTAAGTTTCTTTGTTTAACCAAGAATAATGGGTAAAAACAATCATTCATAGAAAAATGATCATGACTAGTTAAATAAAAATAAACCTTTCGACCTTTAGAATTACTAACAACTATTCAAACTTGATTAACAAATGTCACTATGAAACATAAGCATAATTGGATCTTAGAATTAACTTGAAATTGAATTAAAACATGTTATCACAATCATAAACAAATCAATATATAATAAGCATCATCTAAGCAAGTGCACAAAGGCACTTAGCCACTCATAACAAACATGAACATAAACTCAGAATTTTGAACATCATAAAACATTATTAAAGTCTTACGATGATTGGAATAAGATTACAAATGATTAGGTAATCATACCAAAAGTATTGGTATTGACTTCTTGATGGTTTGACTTACAAATGTTGACTTCTTGGACCTCCAAAGTTTCTTGGACTTCTAACGACGAAATTGAGAGCTTTTGAGAGAGTGTTTGAGAGTGGTTGATAATTAGAGAGTTGATTGGTAATTGTGTCTTCAAATGATTGCAAATGGCTCTATTTATACTACTCTCAAGGCCTAGGTTGTTTAATGCTTCAACTTGGCTAACAAGCAGAGTAGAATAGCCTAGAATACTCAATGGATGGGCCTAGAATCGTTAGGTGCAAGCTTAAATCTTAACAATGAAGAAATGGCAAGACATGACACTCCAACCGATCGGCATAGAGTCCATCCGATCGGTTGGTCTTCGTTACCACCTCCAGCCGAATCGGATGCGGGTTGCATCCGATCGGATGGAGGGCTTCAGCAATCACTTTCTTGGTCTTTTGGTGATTGGCTTGTTTCTTGTTCATAGCTCTTTGTTCTTCATCGAAACTTGATCTTTTTTTTTTTTGTCTTGGACCTTAGGATGCTGAATACATGGATCTTCATTCTTTGAAATGTCTTTTAGTGTGGATCTTGACACGGGAATCTTCGTACAACCGTAAATCTTCCTTTATTCATCATTCTTTCACTTTTTCTTCCTTTTCCCTGGTGTGATTAAGTAACAAAAGCATATAAATATAACCAAATAATATACATAAAAGCACGAATAACTGATAAGGATTTATTTGGTACATTTTTAAGAGGTCATTTAAGCCTAAAATCGAGTAAATATGATCAAATATTGCCTCAAATCATTTCTTTTTGTATTTTAGGTACTTGGGACGAGAATTCTGGAAATCAACACTCAATCCACCCACATGCACCTCCTTCATCAATTAACTCCTAAAATAATTCTTAGGAATATACAAATGATTTCCTTTAAACAAATAACCATAAAGTAAAAGAAACTCACCTCGATGTTGCTTGGTTTCAATTTCCTCCTAACTGTCACGAAAATCTTCATCACTCACGTACATCCCCTTGACTGATTCCAAACCCACAACATCGGTACTAATAGTAACCAATAAAGTAGTCTTTCTACTAAATGCATCCGCCACCTTGTTACTTGCACCCGACTTATGCTTGATCACATAGTTGAACTTCTACAAGAACTCGCCCACCGTGCATTTATCTTATTTAAGTGCCTTTGAGTTTGAAAATACTTGAGAGCTTGATGATCCGAATAAACGACGAACTCTCATTGAATCAAATAATGCTCCCACCTTTTCATAGCTTGACTAACCGCATACAATTCTTGTTCATAAGTCGACCACTTTTGTCAAACTTCATTTAGCTTCTCACTATGAAACAACACGAGTCTACCTTCTTGTAACAAAACAACCCCGATTCCGGTTCCACAAGCATCACACTCTAATTCAAAAACTTTATCAAATTTAGGTAAAGAAAGTACCGGTGCAGTTGTCAAGCTTTCCTTGATAATCTTGAAACTTTCTTCCGCCTCCTTAGTACATTTAAACAGACCTTTCTTCAAGCAATTAGTAATTGGCTCCACTATGCTACTAAAATCTCTTACAAATCTCCTATAAAAGGTTGCCAATCCATGAAAGCTCCTAACTTCGGTCAAATTCTGGGGTAAAAGGCAATCCCTAACCGCCCTAACCTTGTCTTCGTCAACATGAATCCCACTCGAAGTCACAATGTAACCAAGAAACAAAAGTTTATTAGTAAGAAAAGTACATTTCTTTAAGTTAACAAATAAATCATTCTTCGTTAAAGCTTTTAAAACCTTATGTAAATGATCCAAATGTTCCTCCTCCATTTGGCTATAGACTAAAATATCATCAAAATACACTACCACAAACTTACCCATAAACGGTCTATGAACTTGAGTCATTAAGCGCATAAAAGTGATAGGCGCATTAGATAACCCAAATGGCATAAAAATCCATTCGTACAAACCATCCTTTGTCTTGAGAGCGATCTTCCATTCATCACCGATTTAATCCGAATTTGGTGGTAGCCATGTAGAGTTTTGGTGGGCACCCGCATGGCGTATAAAACACGCACAGCGGAAAATAAACAATTAAATACCATGCAAAACCCTAATATCAAGATCTCGTAATCAGGGGTATAACCTAAACCTAAACACATAATAAGGGTTTTTATAGATTTACTTACCTTTTCCTGCATCGCGTCAGCTCCAACTTCAATCAGTAGTCAACTGCACGCACGGAATTGCCTTCTTCTTGCTTCTTTAACCTTGATCGATCGTCCTTAGGGTTTACGGAGGTCGATCGACCCTTGGGTGACGTCAGGTATCCACCGGTACTGTACAGGTAGAACTAGGGCTATGAACCCACGCAAGTTAGGCGAGCACGGAACGTGGGTAAGTCGATAAAAGTCGACTAGTCGACTTAGGGATTAATCCCTAAGTTCGATCGGTTATGAATGAGGAGAGGGGGAGAGATTTTGACCCAATTACGGTTATGGGAGGAGTGAATTAATCCTTTAGGAAGCCTTTGTATTTATACTTCCAGGGAACATTCTAGAATCCTTATATCCTAGTTTGACAAGAAGTCAAACTACACCCCCTTAGGGAAAACGAATGACTAAACAACCTTTTTAGGGTTTATGTTTTGTCTTTTGTCATTAATTACCCTCTAATATTCATGCAGGATAAAATATTAGACTTTGGGTATTTACCATTTAACCCCTTTGATGAAAATATTGCCATATTTTTATTTCCAGTGAAAATACTGCCGGATTTTCATTTCCTATTCATTTCCATTTCATTTCATGAACTCGTTTCTTATTTCAGCTGGCATGTTCTGTTTAGTGTGCATTGGTGTGACCCTTCGGCATTTATGTGAATGCAAGTGTGATATTCGTTATGTTGTTTGCACACAAATCCTTTCAGACTCTCACTTGTGCAAACACAATAACTTAGGAATCATTTAACAGTGCCAAGAGGTCCCGAGCAACACATTGAAGTACCTCACTCACAGAAACCGATTCAATACCAAAGTAGTGATTTTCCTTGCCTTAGCTACGCCAGCTAAGTCCAACTTATACTTCTGGTTGATTTTAGGGTATATGATTGTACCCCTTCGCACTTTATCGATATTTTTGAAAGTACCAGAAATGGATGTATTAACCTCGTAATAATTTCATCCTTTCTTTTTCTCATGAATGATTTGTCTCCCTCAGTGCTTCAGGCACTTTGTCACTTGGCCAAGCTTTCCACAAATCATGTCACACAGGGGGCCAAGAAAAAATTTCCTTCTCACTAGTCTATTTCAACTTGAAGCTGCGAATTACCATGTTGGCCAATAAGCCATCTTTCCTTATCTCCCACCGAACTTGACACTAGTACATTGGCGTTACGCTTTTACGCTGTAATTGGAAACTAGATCTAAGCTCAACGAGAAACAAAGTCGAATGACTTAACTCCTCATATCTTCGGGATAGTCTTTCATGATCATAGAATGCCATTAACTCTGTCCATGTGGTCACCTCCTGATCACGGTCACGACCAACATTTTCCCTACAAATGCATATGAAACTCACCATATTCGCCGAAATGTTTCTTGTTTTATAATAGTTGTAATCATTGTCTTGGTTCCCTACCATGAAAATCAACTAAGGACCCGTTTAGAATGGAATGTCTTCCATTCACGGATTCAAAATATGCTAAGTAGAATCTACTCGTAGTGTCTCATCGATTTGCACGAGTCTGCGACATTACCTCGATACCCGGGCGATTGAATTAGCTCATACCAGAAAGTGGTTGGGAGTTACCAATCACTACTTTTTAAAACTTCTAACGATCCTTCTGTAACAACCCGTAAAATTTCATAAGGCAAACTGACTATTTTGCCCCTTTGACTTTTAATTCTTGACTATTTGACTTTTACCATAACGTAAACGCAAATACTGTAACCGGTAATTTTCCAAGTTAAGTAATTCACTCTTCTTTGAATTATTATTCTCTGAACGTTTTCGTTCACCTCTGTCTAATTAACGAGAAGATATCTCGCAAAATGTAAAAAAATTACACCACGTGTACCGACACAAGACTAGGATAAGTCTATGTGTTTAAAATACTCAAATCTCACCAATAGTCATATTTAATATGAACTATTGTCATTTTATCATTTTTACGTGAGCATTTTATTTATTACGTAATACGCGTGCTCAAACCTATGTTATTAGGTTTTATCAACGTACACGCTCTCCATTAAACTTATCACACATCTAATATACTTAGTTGGTTATATTAATAAGATTTAACATTTTTATAAGCTTTATATTTTTACGTTGCCCGATTTTAAGTTTTGAGATTTAAGGGCTTAACATTAGTAATTACCGGGACCAAACTATACACTTTAAGCCTAAACTTATCAAAATAAATATATCCCTCCTCTCTCTTTCTTGTTTATATCGACCCACAGACAATTTCTTTTCCCCTCCTTCTCTTGATCGATTACTGCCTCAACCACACCAACATCACCATAAAAAAAAAAATTCCACTATCATCTCATCAATTAATCACAAAATCATCTCCATAACATTCTCTTGAAGATCCTTGCAAAAGATGGTGATTTGAATCAAAGATTTGAAGAGTTCTTGGGTCGATTTCAATCAAACCCTAGAAAGGTTATTAGTGATTTTAACGTCTAGTAAGTTAATCTCACCATTTTCTTTGATTCTTGTTACATGCAAATGGGTTTTCATCTTTCAATAGAATATTGATTTTACTTCTGTAAATGGTCTTTCTAAATCATATACATATTATACTTGATTCATTAGGGGTATTGGTTAAGGGTGATTGTGGTTTGGAAGTGTTTATGATGAAATAGAGGTAGGATTAGTGGACTGTTTTGAGACCAGTAGGTAAACGGGGCTAGTTCTCCAAATTTTTGGCCTGGAGCCTATGAACAAATTGCATGGGTGGTTAGATAAAGTCTTAGGCTTGATGTGGCGAATTGGATGGGTTATCAACTCCTCCGGATGAGGAAGTTATGGCCATTTTACGATTGCTAGTCAAATCTGGAACATTGTTTGGAAAACAAGATAAACTCCAAGTTAATACTATAGAATGTAGGATAAGAAAGCTAATCTCAGTAGTATGCATCTTAATCTAACTTCTCAAAGTGGGTTCACTTTAATAGCTATCACGGTTTGGGAAATACATCAAAATTAGTGTTTGGTAGGAAAACTTGGGACTGCTGCAGACCATTGGTATAAATGGAATTAACTGTACTAATCAGTAGACTTTGGATCAAAAATAAAAATATTTAGTTGTAGATCTATGTCTTGTGGTCATTTCCCCGGGTGGCGAATCCCGTGACGATACCCGATGATTAAACTATGAGTTTTATGCCATAACTTTTGGAATACTAAATATGTAACATGTACTAGACAAATATAGCTATCACCTCCAATTGGCCTCACCTTCATAGGACCTGTAGATTTCAAATTATGGCCGATTCGGTAAGACGTAAAACTCAGTCACAGTTGTCTTTAGGACAGATCTGTAAAGAAAATTTATAAAAAGTGGTTTGACCTGCAAACTTTTGAGTAAACTTATTTTTACAGTATACTAGGGACTTAAAGGAAACTAGGGATATAAAGAACATAATTTTTCGACTTACGGTTTGCAAGTAGTGATTTTTGGAAGTCGGGGAAAGTTTTCAGCCGCTAGTAAAAACTAGGAAATGTGAGGGGTAAACAACTCGGGAACTACTATTTTTGGAAACCATGACTATATGACTTGTGAAAACCCTTAGTGTGATGCCTTGGCCATGTTTATCAAGTATAATTATGTGCATTCGTTCTCTTATTCAATTTGCACTCGCTTAGACACGTTTCTTGTTATAGGTCCTTTCTAGTTTCGCTTCGGTTCTTTGGTTGTCTTTATTCGTGCTCTTTCACTCTACTACTTAAGGTGAGTTCATAGCCCCAAGTTTTACTTTAATTGTTTTACAAACTCCGTGTGGGAGATACATGCTATAAATATTATTTATGATCACAATGCTTTGAAAATTGGATGCTATCATGTTATTATTATTGCCTAAGTTTCCCATAGCTGAAAGTCTCTTTATCGTGAACCGTTAGTCACTTGCGAGTGAGCGCGAATACAGTAAATAGATCTATTGGTAACAGCACTCCCCACCAGAAAGAACGTGCCTATAAGGCAGTCGTGTGTATTGTATTCGTAACAAATGATAGGTGTGGCTATTACCTATGTATGAAGGGCTGATTCAAAAACAGAAACGCTAGCGTCGGGGTCACGAGCTTAGGGCAATAATAACTGAATTAGACTCTGCATTTGTTGCTTAGTCGTTTTTATAAACTAAATTATATTGTGATCAACTGCTTATTACTAAAACTCTATGGACTCACTCAACCTTTGTGTTGACGTTTTAGCATGTTTTATCTCAGGTTTGAAGGCATGAAGGTCTTGGATGGAGTCGCACGGATATATTTTGAAGACACGACATATTTTCACATTTGAAGAGACTATATTTTAAAGATTTATGTTATGTTTAAAACACTTGCAATCTTTTGAAAACATTGTGTTTTATGAAAACTGTTGGGACCTTTTGCAAACTCTGAGCTTTTAATGTATCAAATGTGAAATACTTTTAAAAACGTCTCTTTTATACAGTCGTTTTCTGTAACTTGTACTTTGTGCTAGGAAGTAATACCCCAGTGAACAATCTTCCACTGTAATATTTTGGGGGTGTTACAGATTGGCATCAGAGCTACAGTTATAGAGAACTGGGTCGTTTTCAAAACCCAGACTATAACTATTTTTCCCTGACGAGTCTCTCATTGCCGTATCCGATATCCGTGCGCGTGTACCACCAGACTGCCTATGTTGTTACTCATATGTCATCACTAATGGTATTATATAAAGTATGCTTATATACACTATTATTTATATAAAGGTTAATTATATAAATGTTTGACTGATTTTGACCTCTTATGCTTATTTTCGGAACTTGAGCTCAAACCCTGTTTTCCTGATTACATACCTATATCTTACATTAAGACCCACTTTACTCATTATTGTCTTTCATATTCTGTGTGCCATGCCTACTCTTACATTCTTGTGATCTATGAAACTTTTTCTTTTCATACATTGTGAGCTGCACAATGGTCTCGTTTACTTTTCAGACATTGTGAGCTGCACAATGGTCTCGTTTACTTCTCAGACATTGTAAGAAAACTATTTTATAACTATGAACTCACCAACTCTTTTGAACGCTATGTCGACTTTCTCTGATTATTTTACTCCTCGTCTTTGAGGATGAGTGTGAACATTTATTCCATACTCTCGGAACACTTATGACGTCTCGTAGCACACCGCTCTGTAACTCATCGGCTAAGTATGAGTGTTTTGTCGGGAATTCTTAAGTAGGATGATTTATAATATCTTTATTTAAATGGATTGGGACGCCTTTTTATTTAAATAAAGATATTGTGAATCGCCGAACCATAAGTTTATATTTCCTTTTTTACATTGTTTGGGATGCCTCTCTATGTAAATAATGAATTATAAATAAGTGGGCTTATTTGTATCCAATGAAACATGAGTATGAACTTGAACTTGAGAATCACCAGTATTCTACCACTCAGCAAAAATCTTAAGATCTCATTTGAACTGCCTGAGTTCATTCCTAAGTTATCACTTTTGCTGTTACAATTCTTACAATCATGAGCTATTTATTGAGTTAACAGACTTGTTACACTCTTGATTTGGTTCAATCTCAAACTAACAGACTGAGTACGATACTCCACTTACTTACTTGGGTACGTAAGATGCCTATTTTACTTAGGTATGTGGACACCTACACGTAAGCTCTCCCACGAGCCCCTCTCATTTGTTGACCCATGTTCTGGGAACAGTGCCACTTGAAATATCCTCACATCCAAGGTAAGTTACCACTGGTTGAGCAATACTAACATTAACGGGATTCTTACCCTTATAATCTTTGGTCATATGGCCTACCTTCCAGCAAGTTCTACACCTAACAGTGCAAGAACCAATATGATGCAACTTGCATCGATGACATAATGGTTTATTCTTGACATTACCTCTTCGTTCAGTTGTGACAACGACACCATAGGCTCTGGCATTCTCTTGCCTTCTGTTTTACTATTGTTGGGTCCTTGAGTAGACCAAGCTCGCTCAACTTGATCCACTGGATTACGAGACATCGCGATGGTTACATCCAGTGTGAGTGGATCAAACAAAGTTATGATCCCTTGAATATTGAGTGAAAGTTCTCAGATGAACTTTTCCCATAACTTCTCATTGGTTGAGACTATCATTAGATACACTACACATTACACCCAATACTACATTTAACTACTAAAAATTCTGCTCTCCTTTCTCCTTTGGACGCCCCCCTCTTATTCACAATAATCATCATCTCTTTGATTCAAGTTACAATTTATGCTACATAGATGAAGACCTAGGTGATCCTTACAAGGTCCAAGTGTTGATTTGTTGATTTCAAGGTTGAATTAGAAGCTACTCAAGGGTTTGATCAAGAGGTTAGGGGCTGAATTAAAAGGGTTATTATAAGGTTTACATAGGGTTGAAATCAAGTGGGTAAAGATTCAAGACAAGGGTTAAAGGTTGATTGGAGATTAAGTGTTGATTAGTGTTGTGGTTCTTGTAAGTTCTCATCCAAGATCATTGTAAGATTATGTTTAGTTTCTATGTATTTATTCCTTTTGGTATATTTCATATTTTATACAAGTTGTATAAGTATTAAGACTTGATTGATGTTGTACAGGAGGTTTGAAACACAAAAATAAACTAGGACAAGCCCTAAGTATGTTTTATGAATCTGAAATTCTGAACAGCCCCATAGAATGTTCAAACTGATCATCTCACTAAACCTTGAGGTTAAGACAATAAGATAAGCCGGTAGAGCTCTGTCTTGTGGTCGTTTCGCCGGGTGGCGCACCTCGTAACTCATCCCGATGAATAAACTAGAGCCAAAAAGGTAAGACATGTCAAAATCTGACTGGCAGATTTCGTTGGACAAAACGGGATAGTTCTGGCCATTTCGGGAACTCGTCGTAGTTTTATGAAATGAAGCTAAGACAAAAATTAAACGTAGGAAAAAGCCTCGCGTCCTAAAGTGTTGTAGAACTCAAGATATGGCCCTTGCCGCGGGACTGCAGTGTGCTGTCCATCAGCACTTAAATGGGTCATTACATGCTGAAATTTTCTGCAAATGGTACATAGCTGATTGGAAAATAAAAAGGGCATTTCGAGCGATTTTGGGTCCGTTTTAGCCATAAAACTATTAGGAAATATGATAGTAACATTTATATATCTTCTATATACATTAAGGAACTTTCTAAAACATTATTAGGTAAAGAAGTTATGCCTTCACTAGATGTGATAAATGTTGATATTAAATAAATGGTTGTTTGGCTAGAGCTCAAATTAGCACCTAAATAAGCATTATTATCTTCTATAGACATTAAGGAACTTTCTAAAACATTATTAGGTAAAGAAGTTATGCCTTCACTAGATGTGATAAATGTTGATATTAAATAAATGGGTGTTTGGCTAGAGCTCAAATTAGCACCTAAATAAACAAATCTGGCTTAAGGCCTGAAGAATTACGACTTAAACATGTCTAATAAGCTGTCATATAAGTTTGGTAGAGATTGAGATAACTTATTATCGGTTTTTGGGTCATTTATTATATGTTTAAAAAAAATGGGACAACATAGTGTGCAGGAATTTGCAACGACTTTGACAAATCATAGAAAAATAACCGTAGCTCCGTTTGAGATGTTCCTTACATATCCGGAAAGGCGACAGAAGTACCCCCCCCCCCACCTCATTTGAGAAACATCGTCAACTCATAACACGAATTAAATCATGAGGACATGATTCCCTTAACCGGTGGAGACTGTAACAACCCGTAAAATTTCATAAGCCAAACTGACTATTTTGCCCCATTGACTTTTACTTCTTAACTATTTGACTTTTACCGTAACGTAAACGCAAATACTATAACCGGTAATTTTTCAAGTTAAGTAATTCACTCTTCTTTGAATTATTATTCTCTGAACGTTTTCGTTCACCTCTGACTATTTAACGAGAAGATATCTCGCAAAATGTAAAAAAATCACACCACGCGTACCGACACAAGACTAGGATAAGTCTATGTGTTTAAAATACTCAAATCTCACCAATAGTTATATTTAATATGAACTATTGTCATTTTATCATTTTTACGTGAGCATTTTATTTCTTACGTAATACGCGTGCTCAAACCTATGTTATTAGGTTTTATCAACGTACACGCTCTCCATTAAACTTATCACACATCTAATATACTTAGTTGGTTATATTAATAAGATTTAACATTTTTATAAGCTTTATATTTTTACGTTGTCCGATTTTAAGTTTTGAGATTTAAGGGCTTAACATTAGTAATTACCGGGACCAAACTATACACTTTAAGCCTAAACTTATCAAAATAAATATATCCCTCCTCTCTCTTTCTTGTTTATATCGACCCACAGACAATTTCTTTTCCCCTCCTTTCTTGATCGATTACTACCTCAACCACACCAACATCACCATCAAATTTTATTTCCACTATCATCTCATCAATTAATCACAAAATCATCTCCATAACATTCTCTGGAAGATCCTTGCAAAATATGGTGATTTGAATCAAAGATTTGAAGAGTTCTTGGGTCGATTTCAATCAAACCCTAGAAAGGTTATTAGTGATTTTCACGTCTAGTAAGTTAATCTCACCATTTTCTTTGATTCTTGTTACATGCAAATGGGTTTTCATCTTTCAATAGAATATTGATTTTACTTCTGTAAATGGTCTTTCTAAATCATATACATATTATACTTGATTCATTAGGGGTATTGGTTAAGGGTGATTGTGGTTTGGAAGTGTTTATGATGAAATAGAGGTAGGATTAGTGGACTGTTTTGAGACCAGTAGGTAAACGCGGCTAGTTCTCCAAATTTTTGGCCTGGAGCCTGTGAAAAAATTGCATGGGTGGTTAGATAAAGTCTTAGGCTTGATGTGGCGAATTGGATGGGTTATCAACTCCTCCGGATGAGGAAGTTATGGCCATTTTACGATTGCTAGTCAAATCTGGAACATTGTTTGGAAAACAAGATAAACTCCAAGTTAATACTATAGAATGTAGGATAAGAAAGCTAATATCAGTAGTATGCATATTAATCTAACTTCTCAAAGTGGGTTCACTTTAATAGCCATCACGGTTTGGAAAATACATCAAAATTAGTGTTTGGTAGGAAAACTTGGGACTGCTGCAGACCATTGGTATAAATGGAATTAACTGTACTAATCAGTAGACTTTGGATCAAAAATAAAAATATGTAGTGGTAGATCTATGTCTTGTGGTCATTTCCCCGGGTGGCGAATCCCGTGACGACACCCGATGATTAAACTATGAATTTTATGGTAAAAAGGGTCAGATTCTGTATGCTGTTGGCATTCGGGTCAAAAATCAAGTTTTATTCCATAATTTTTTGAATACTAAATATGTAACATGTACTAGACAAATAGAGATATCACCTCCAATTGGCCACACCTTCATAGGACCTGTAGATTTCTAATTATGGCCGATTCGGTAAGACGTAAAACTCTGTCACAGTTGTCTTTAAGACAGATCTATAAAACAAATTTATAAAAAGTGGTTAGACCTGCAAATTTTTGAGTAAACTTATTTTTACAGTATACTAGGGACTTAAAGGAAACTAGGGATATAAAGAACATAATTTTTCGACTTACGGTTTGCAAGTAGTGATTTTTGGAAGTCGGAGAAAGTTTTCAGCCGCTAGTAAAAACTAGGAAATGTGAAGGGTAAACAAGTCGGGAACTACTATTTTTGGAAACCATGACTATATGACTTGTGAAAACCCTTATTGTGATGCCTTGGCCATGTGAATCAAGTATAATTATGTGCATTCGTTCTCTTATTCAACTTGCACTCGCTTAGACACGTTTCTTGTTATAGGTCCTTTCTAGTTTCGCTTCGGTTCTTCAGTTGTCTTTATTCGTGCTCTTTCACTCCACTACTTAAGGTGAGTTCATAGCCCCAAGTTTTACTTTAATTGTTTTACAAACTCCGTGGGGGAGATACATGCTATAAATATTATTTATGATCACAATGCTTTGAAAATTGGATGCTATCATGTTATTATTATTGCCTAAGTTTCCCATAGCCGAAAGTCCCTTTATCGTGAACCGTTAGTCACTTGCGAGTGAGCGCGAATACAGTAAATAGATCTATTGGTAACAGCACTCCCCACCAGAAAGAACGTGCCTATAAGGCAGTCGTGTGTATTGTATTCGTAACAAATGATAGGTGTGGCTATTACCTATGTATGAAGGGCTGATTCAATAACAGAAACGCTAACGTAGGGGTCACGAGCTTAGGGCAATAATAACTGAATTAGACTTTGCATTTGTTGCTTAGTCGTTTTTATAAACTGAATTATATTGTGATCAACTGCTTATTACTAAAACTCTATGGACTCACTCAACCTTTGTGTTGACGTTTTAGCATGTTTTATCTCAGGTTTGAAAGCATGAAGGTCTTGGATGGAGTCGCACGGATATATTTTGAAGACACGGCATATTTTCACATTTGAAGAGACTATATTTTAAAGATTTATGTTATGTTTAAAACACTTGCAATCTTTTGAAAACATTGTGTTTTATGAAAACTGTTGGGACCTTTTGCAAACTCTGAACTTTTAATGTATCAAATGTGAAATACTTTTAAAATCGTCTCTTTTATAGAGTCGTTTTCTGTAACTTGTACTTTGTGCTAGGAAGTAATACCCCAGTGAATAATCTTCCGCTGTGATATTTTGGGGGTGTTACACATTCCCTAAAGGACCCTCACTTATAATCTCCTTGATTGCCATTGTCTTAATTTTCATGAACCTAAGAGAGTTTTGGTACCAGCAATTTAGTCTTACTGGATGATAGACTTACCTAAATTGCGTCAAACGCAGCTTATCGTTCAACAATGCACTTCATTCTACTGGATTAAAGTAGAATGGAATTATTCAACAAATAAGAAGCGTGACTGCTTGTTACTGATTCTACCAAGTCCCTGAGAACTTCAGTACAAGCCTCTTGAAACCGCGATGTAGTTGCTCGTTTCTCGATTTGAAATCTCGAACTTCAAATCTTTCAAGTCACATGCCTTCTTTATTTGTTCATAACAACTCAAGATCAACACGTCTTGTCATGCCAGACTATCTTGCTCCATTGTGCAATGTACGTCTTGTTTAATGATCTTGACATCCTCCCACTGAATCTTGCAATATTAGGAATTCTCTCATAGATCATACCAGATCTACAATTCCTGTCATACTTTGTACTCCTTAGTTAAACGACCTAGAATTAATTTCATGTGCTCTTGCTTTCGTTGCTCAACTCTGAGCTGAACTCCTCTGATTAGGTCCGGTTAAGGACTTTCTGCTTGAGCACATTAATTCGGTCAGTGTTTAACAAGTGCTAAACCAGTTAGTTATTCTTGCATAAAGCATATTTCAACTTTAACTGAACATTCCAAAGCAGCTCCAGATTTTACTCATGATTTGCAAACTCATCCTTTTACTTTCCTTTTTGAGTTTGACTTATAGATCTAATGCTGCCCAGCAGCATATGAGCTTTACTTAATCTCTAGATTTTTGGAAATATCATCACTCAGGTATTTCTCTTTTACAAGAAATATTCCTTAATAAATATTAAGAAATTATATGTTTTTTTGGAAATATCAAGACTCGAGATAGACATTATCTTCAAGTATTAAGAAATTATATGTTTTTTAATTTTGGTAGAAATGTTTTTCCAGTCATGGCATGACTTTCCTATCTTTGGTCAAATCTATCCTCTAATAGATTTACCAAACCAAAGATTTTTGTATACATCCCGGATGGATTGCATCAAAATCTTATAATTATCTTTGATCCTCTATCCCAGAAATATTATGTCAAAGCATACCACGTGAAGCTTAAAAGCTTCCTTTAAACTTTTCACTTTACTTCACCAGTTTCACTTTTGGGGAACCCATAAAGTGTGTGATCCTTCAAGATCAAACAAGATAGATTGTTCACTGCTCGCAGACACTTTGGGAACACCCTAAGTTTTATCAAAAACGTGCAAAAAACATATATATTAAAACATCCATGCTAGATTTAACTTGATTTGTTCACTACTCATAGATTTCTCGCGAATAGACATACATTGTCTATGCGATTTCTCAGTCCCTCAAGATAACTTGATTTGCATCAAGCATCTTCTGAGAAAATACTTGTATTTTAGTGTTGGATTGATAATGTTACTTTATCAAGACTTATCTCTCATTTTGTTCTTATGCCTTTAACCATCTTATCTTTCACTTGGTCTAAAGCCTAGGAGCATTACTGCAGCACATCATCGCCCATAATCTCCTTATTGTTAGAAACGTCGTCGAATGAGATTATTATCCGGTAGTTACGGATAGCCATGTTACCTAAGATGATTACATCCCTTTCATCCCAAGATGATAAATATTATGTGATAGTTCGCAGCCATCCAGCACACATGTTGAAGTTATTTCTTCATCTTATACCTTACGGTATTCCTCTCATAAAATAAAAGTTGCTTCTCCTTACAAGTCCAATGAACCAGTCATATGACCACCACTGGTTCTTCAAGATTGCACATACCAGCCGCCACTGGTATGATGGCGTGTGATAAACTCTCTCGGGTTTTATCCAACACATAATTTTCTTGAAGAGTTACCAATCAATAAAAAATAATATTACTAAGCATAAAACTCAAGAAAAAAATATTGTTGTTATATCATGCATCTACAGTTTTAAATAAAGACAAATAGTGAATTCAATCATTTTATCATAATGGCTACTAAACCCTATCATTTCGCCCATTACACTAGGATCCTGAAAGACCATTACAAGGTACCACGATTTAGCGTAACCTACCTTTGTAATAGTTTTCAGGTAGGTGCTTTACTGCACCAATAGCCTCCCTGAGACAACTCCTAGGGTTGAGACTCCGACACCAGTCGAGCATATTTAGTCTCTCCATGCAGCCTTGGGTCCACTTTAGTGGAATGCCAATAGACTTTACCATAAGCGCTTGTGGCATTGAAATTCATTGGCTTCTACTTTAGCATATGACTAATGAATCCAATGACCACCACTCCCACGTCAGCCTTGTACCTATATACTGATAAGGATTTATTTGGTACCTTTTTAAGGGGTCATTTAAGCCTAGAATCAATTAAATGTGATCAAATATTGCCTTAAATCGTTTCTTTTTTTTATTTTAGGTACTTTGGACGAGAATTCTAGAAATTGGCACTTTTGGAGCATATTTGGACGAAAAAGTGAAGAAAACGACGAAGTCACGAAAAACCTGTCAGACAACACGGCGTCACATGCTACAACGTGACGCCATCCCTTGCAATTCAAGATGGATTTTCTAGTGTTAAGCTAACAAGTGACGCCTCATAGAGTTTTAAAGACTTTATAACCTGACACCGTCAGGTGTTAAAAGAAGATGGACGTCACGCTTTAAGTTAACAAGAGACGGCTCAGAAGGATTTTACAAGTGACGACCTCAGATCCCTTTCTGACGCCGTCAGAGCGGCAATTACACAGACAAAATCCTAAAACACGGAGAGTTGACGGCGTCAGAGGCTATAACCTGACGCCGTCAGAACTATATTCCTATATATATTTTCGAAAGTTTTTCATTGTAAAGGAGTGACATCTTTGGAGAATAAACCCTAGTCGAATTTTAGCAGCTTTGTAAGGGTTTTTCAACCCTTGAACCTTATGCTTTATTGAAGATAAGTTATTCGTATAATCATTCAATATGTCTATGTGTTGTTTAATTAATTGTTTATCGTTTCTTCTATCTATCATGCTAGCTTAAATTTGTTTGTGTTTGCTTAGATCTAATGAAACCTAGTTATTGAATATTGATTTGTTGTCTCTTGTTTAGTTGATTGTTATCGCATTAGGTTAAGAAGACTGGTTGACCTCTTGTATGTAACTAGCTTGAACGTCTTAAAAACGCAACCGTAGAGTGCACTATTGGTTTTGTTCGTTGTATTTATTGCGTGAATTGCGGCTTGTAGATCCTAGAAAACATAATGGATGTTAAGGGATTTAGAGGAGACTAATATTCATAGAGTTGGGGACTTCGGCACCTCCTCACGACCAATAATAAGGAATACTACGCTTCAACTACAACAAGGACGTGACAATTCAACGAATCAATAGGAGATAACTAGGGAGTAATTAAATCTAAATAAACACGCTTTTCCTATCATAAGAAGTTCACCAATTTACTTTTTCTTGTTTTTAGTTTAATTTTAGTTTTATAATTAGTTTTTGGGTTGGTTGATTAACAACTAATTCCGCCCACTCCTTCAAAACCGAGATTTTTACTTGCTTTCTAAAAAATATAAAAATAAAAAAAGAATCATCCCTCACCTCTAGACCTATCTCGTCATACATCTTGACCTAACGACACTATTCCCCTAGAGAACGATCAATCCCCCGGACATACATATACTACACTACAACAATCAGGTACACTGCCCGGAGGATTGCAAGCTTCTCAAGATCCCTTGAGAAGTAAAACCTTTTGCGTGGATGCAATCCTCACATCACATACACTGAGCTTTAGCTTCAACTGCCTGTATGGTCTGAGCTAAGAGAGTGGACAGGCATATGGACGACACATTAGTCTAAGATTAACATAGGGTAAGACTTTCAGACTCATCATTACACTAGTCTTTTCTTTTTATATCTAGTATTAAAACGATTTTCTTCATAAAACTTGTTTTACGTATGATCTATGCATGAATTCATACCATGATTTGTTAAGTTTTAAAACAAATCAATTTGTAATAAAAAAGTGTCTAAACTCAGGTTACCCTTCCCAAGCCTTTTTAGTTAGGGTCATACTAATTCATAGACTTTACCTTTTATCACGCGATCTTGCTGTCAGAAACATGATGCTTAAGTACACCCCATCTCATGACTTAAGCAGAGACGCCCAGTTATATTATGTCCCCAGATAATATCGGTTGTCATATTATCTATCACATAGCATGCATATCAGACAGGAATAAAACACTTTTCACACAACCAATCCATTATCTAGTGTTGATCCCGAGAGCCACTTCGGCAATCAACTTGGGTCATTTTCCTAAGGGTTAAAACATGACCCAAGGTAGAAGCCTGCTTCAGACTCTGTGTCTTCTCAACATCGCCCGTCATACTCCTCGCTCTTGGTGGATCTCCATTCCTTAGTGTTCCCACTGAGTCTCCTCTCTTTTCGTGCTCCATAGGTTGTTCCACTTCGTCTGGGCTTCCTTTTATCGTGTTCATCTTGGTTTTTATTTATTTAATAAAATACAAGAGGGAATAATAATGGCACGCATGCCTCCCTTAAACCAAAAAATAGAATATAAACTTAACTACGCTACATCACAACCTCGCAGTCTATATTTTGGTATGTAGCTCACGCTCGTGTCATGCATGGTTTTAAAATAAGTAGGAAAGTACTATTGTAACACCCCAACCTGACAAGGGTCAAAATGCCACATTATGGTGTCAATAGAATAAACGCAAGCGGAAGACTTTTATTAATAATAAGGTTACAAAGGTATTCTAAGGTAATAATGAAATACTAACATCTAAACATAATGAGTTCCCAAACAAAATTACAAATCCGACTAAATCTAACTGAAGATAAATCAAAAGTCTAATCCAGAAGCAAAAGGCATCTATCATCAGGGTAGTCCACTAAGAGCTCATATGTACTCTTCACTCAAACTCAGCTTCCAACCTAAAACCTGCTGCAGGAAAAGAAATGAGGTTGAGCTTAAAAATCCTAGTGAACAGATATAACCAACGAATAATCAACATATATAAGTATAGGGAAAAGGAAACATAAATTCCTGTTGAACGAATATCATCTGTCAAACGAATAAGAGATCAAGGATCAACTGAACAAAATGTCATATATCATAAGAAGCAAATCATAGCAAAACATAAGGAGACCAATATGAAGTCAAAGGAATCTAACAGAGAATAATAATCATATAACAGAATAGAACAGAACAGAAATGCCCACGAGCTCAGAAAGCATGTCACATGCTTAGTGACATAATCCTGTCATAGCATAAGTGCACAAGGAGGGGAGACCTCTCAAGTACCAGAAATGTGATGGGGTGCATGGCACGTACAAACCAATCACCAAATCATATCATAATCATATCCAAACTTATACCTAGGATGCATCCATATGCTCCCTGCAAAATAAAATACATATACATAATGGCCATGTGCACAATCTTCAAATATCATATCATAACAAAACAAAACAGAATAGAAAGGGAACGTTGTGGATCCATCACACCTCCACAGAAAGTGTCATGCCATTGGTGCCTCAATGACATGGTCATGGTACCTCCATGACTTGTAAACAAATAGCTTGGGCAACAGAACAGAACAGCACAAAACATATCATATCAAGTCATCATATCATAGCTAATCAGAGCATATCAAACTGAACGGAATCACATCATAGCAAATGGATAGCAAACGAATATCATATCAATGAATAGTAAAATGAATATCAACCCAAAGGATCATATCAAGAGAATCATAGCTAAGAGGATCTAAAACACACTTAGAATGTGTTGAGGATACTTTGAGTTTATATCAACAAGTATGCGGAATCTACTTGATGATACTTAGAAGATTTGTTTAATGAAACAGTAATGGACAATATGTATGAACAATGTATAACTCCAAACGTTTCAATATTATAAGATATAATACAAGTGATCTTTGATATCACTAGGGTTACCAAACCTTGAATCTTAAAAACACGTCTATCAACATCTAACCTAGGACCTCCTTTTATAGGCACAAGGAGTCATTTACAAGATAAGTATCTATCCGTGTAATTCTAACTAAATAAGATATACATAAAAAAATTTTCCATACTTATCTTTTTACACGTCATCAAGAGTAGTCTTCATTCAGCGGTATCTTCTATAATACTAGCAGTACTAACTCAGCAGTTTGTACTGTTAGTTATCTTTAACAGTCTTCAGCTTACACTAGCAGTACTAACTCCATTAGTACTGTTAGTGTTATATCTTCAGCAGTACTAAACCAAAACTAAGTCTTGAGCATTTAATTCCTAATAATCCTCCCCTGAACTTGTGATTTACCCTAAATCATCAAGTTTCTGAATTAAATAATTACCTTGTGAGGAGTCTTCCAAACACTATAATGTCAGTCTTAGTCTTAGTCTTTTAGCCTTCATTTCTTCTACTTGCTGAAATATTTTTCTCACCAATTCTCTTGCCATTTCTGACTCTTCATCAACTTGAAGCCTAGCTGCTAACATAACATTCAAAATACTTTCTCTTAATGGATAATCTCTCTCAACTAGCATATAGACATCCACTCCTTCTTTTGTTGACACTTGATGAACACCACAGTTATCAAACAGTCACCAAGTAGTAGCCAAGTCATGGGCTTGAAATCTCCATAGAACATGTTCTGAGTCAGGCTCATACAGGCTCTTCAGTTCTACCCATAACTCTTTGTCTTTATCTTCAGTAGGATCAGCAGACTTGAATCTGTCTTGAACTAAACTCTACAGCTTGTCCAAGTCTTCTCTATCAAATGCCTTGATCAGATCTTCTAAATGCTTATACACTTCTGATTGTCCTCCTACTCTGATAATTTTCTAGCTTTTCCCAAATGTATCTTGATGTATCTCCCAATCAATTATAGGGTATTTAGCTGAAATAGGATCCACATTTAATGTATCTGGAACTACTACCATCATACCTTGAAGTTCTTCATCAGTTAATACTTGTTCTTCTTCTTCTTCAATTGTTTCTTCTTCTTTTTCTTCTTCAATCCTTTGCTTCTTTGGATCATTTGATTCTAATTGCTCACCTTCTCTTTTATCTCCTCTGCTTGTCTCTATACCAGCTCTAAACAAAGTATGAATTCTTCTATATGCACTGAAGTACAGCTTCTCTATTTCTTCAAAAGACCTTCCTTTGAAGGGTTGTTCTTTCCAATAGTCTTGATGTTTCAGGTAATCTTTCATGTACCTCAGCTGTTGAGCTCTTGTAGGAGGTTTCTTCTGAGCAGCTTGTTTCTTGCTTTGACTCTTTCTTATCTGCTCCAATAGATCACTAATTACACTTTCTTGCTCTTCAGTAGTAAATTGTGACCTTTCCTCCTCTTGCATCCTTGCAGCTAATTCCCTATCAGCTTGTTCTTGAGTAGCTTTTTCTTGTTCTTCTCTGAGTAGCTTCTGTTCAACCATGAACTGAGCAATTCTTTCTTCTTCAGCTACTCTTGCTACTTCTTCAGCGTGAAGTCTTTGAGCAAGTTCTTCATCATGAGCAATTTGAGCTTGAGATTTCTGACTTATCTTCTTGGATGGCTCTTCTTCAACCATCACACTTTTTCCCTTGTCTGCTCTTGGTCTTCTTATTTAGACTGCACCAGTATTACTAATCCCTGCTCCAGCAATACCTTGTAGAATACTAGCAGTGCCTTGTTCTTGTTGATGACCTTGATTAGTTTCTTCCATTTGTTCATCTGGCCTCCCCTGAGTACCAGATTCCTCTTGGACCAATGAGACATTGGGGTCTTCATCTATCTTAGTTATCTTCCTCCCTTATTTGGAAGACTCCTCACCATTGTCTTCATTTTGATCATCATCTGAACTGGAAGAAGTAGATTATTCCACCATGTGAGCTGATCTTTTTCTTTGAGGAGTCTTTACTTTCTGCTCCAACTTCTTCACCTTTAATACAAGTTTTGTGTAGACTCTTCCAAAGACTTTCTTGTGTGTTGAGAGCTCATCCTCCAAGCTAGTAACTTTAACTGTTAATTGTGTACATAAATCCATCAATTCATTGAGTTTCGGACTGCCCTCAGCACTTCCTGATGTGTGACCTTCAGGGAGAGGTGCATCATAGGGCATAGACACAGACTCCACCACATGGTAAGCATCTGAGCCACCTAATTGTTCCAGTTGGCTTGGGATTCCACCACTAGTACTTGGTTCAAAAGAGCTGGGTACTATAGGTGTTGCGATAAGTTGGGTCTTACTTATGTTACCCCTTTCCTGCCCAGCTTCTAAGCTTGTGACAGTAGTGGCATCCCTTCCTACACTGACATTGTCAGCCTCATCTGCACCTTGGGAATGGGTAGGGACTCTATGCTGAGGAATAACAGAGCCCTCTCTGGATAAACTCCTACTTGGTGATGAAGTTGGTTATGAGGCCGATTGTGATGAACTTGTGGGTGTGTGTTGGGAATCAACTGGGGTTATTAACCCTTCACCCTGTACTTGTAACATTGAATCAAACAAAGGCACTTCTACCCCACTATACCCTTTTTAGGCCATCCTCGTATTACTAAAAAGATTTTGGGTAAGTGTTGGTGGTTGATAAACAGTTTGGTGAGGTAGAAGCTGACTTTTCCTCATGTTCAAAATTGTTTGAATGAGCCTTGGATACATCAAAAATTTTGATTTACTGTCCACATTCTTTACCATTCCTTCAAAAATAAGTTTTGAAAAATTGTAAGTCCTATTGGTTGATAAGAAAATGAGAGCAGTTGCAATATTGCTACTGAACTGTTCCCATGAAGTTTTCTTAGGACTTAAACAATGAAGGATGGTATGAATTAAGAACCTCCATTGTGGAGCAAAACAACCTTTTTGAAAAGTCAAAGATTGTGATATAGTGTTATACCCCATTCTGGATAGTGTTTGAAAAATTTCAGTATTGGGCAAATTACTAATACCATTGTCATCAGATAGTTGGATATGCCTCCTAACTGATGATTCAGTAATAGTAATGGTTTTGCCATCTACTGTTGCATTAAGTTTTTTGTCTCCAGTTTCAATAGGTCTGACAGTGACAGTCTGCCAAAACTGCTTGATTTGGGAGACATAGATAGTAGGATTTAGAGTTAAAGAATACCTTATGTGAGAAGCATTCAAGAAATCCACTATCTGATGAAATTGTACACCCTCCTCTGTTTTCTCCAAAAAGGCCACCATATTGTGTTTGTCGACAAAAGTTAAAGAGGCCATGACTGTCACTAAATTTGTGATTTGACTGCTGGGATTTGAGTAATTAGGTTAGAAAGTAGGTTGAATAAAGAGAATTGAGATATTTTATAAGACTTCTTACGGTTTCTAGTGGACCGACTTCAATTAAAAGATAAATTTAGATTGAAGATAAGTGAATATAATAGATTAAAAGTAAAAATATCCAAAAAGGAAACCCTTAAGTAAAGATATTGACCAATAAAAATCTCAACAACCTCTCAACGGCTATATTCAAAAAGCGGTTATTTCTCATTAGTATAAACGGCTATCCAGCAGTACAAACTTTGGCCTAGCAGTACTAACTTTTTGGAAAAACTTTGACTCAGCAATGAACTCAATTTTGATTTAAAACAATACTGCATACAACCATTTTGAAGGGATTAAGTGTAAAAGAAGATACTTAATCAAATTTTGGTTTAATGCAACCTCTGGTTATGTGAGAACCAATAATTTTAGTTATAAATAACTGCTTGTGATCAGATAAACTCATTCAAAGAGCTTTCTTGACAGGGTTTCCAGCTTGTGGCAAGTGTTGCCTCTAACACAAATGTGTTAGATTCATTTTTGCTCACTATTCTCTTTACCAGATGTCCTTGGACTAACACATTATACTAATAAAAGTATAAAATCATGGAGAGTGAGTTAGATCAGTTACTATCTAACTAACTATGCCATCAATTCATATGCAAAAACATCATAATAAGATTTCAACAAAGATATTTTAAAGAATCCCCCAACTCAGGTGTAAAACCTTTGTTAAGGAATCCCCAAATTCTGTCCATCATCAATCTATTAGGTCAGCAACCAATCCACCATTTGCTGCTCACACATTGCACTAGTAAATCCCTTGTGCTGAAACGATCCATGAAGTTATTCAAAACTTCACAATTGCAAACTTCATACATGCAAATGTTAGTCCAAAACCAAGAAAAAAATGCTTCATAGCAGTATAAACTATGACTAACAGTTCAAACATAACAGTCCTAATTTGTACTAGTTGTACAAACTATAAACAGCAGTACTAATTGACATAACTTAGCAGTACAAATCCAATTTCATGTACAAAAACACAAAGATTTAGAAACTTGAAGTACTAAGCATTATAATACTTGCTACCAAGTATTGAAACCTTCCAACATCAAAAGCTTTAGTGAGAAGATCTGCAAAAATTTTATCAGTATGAGTTTTAACAACCTGAACTAACTTTTTCTCATTGCAGTCTCTTATAAAATGATGCCTAATTTCTATGTGTTTTATTTTAAAATGTTGAACTAGATTTTTAATAATACAAATTGTACTGCTATTGTCAATATATATTTATCAATAAGATACATCAAGGACCAAATCATGGACCTGTAGGTGTGTACATCAACACTTTCTCCATCTGCATCTTTAAGCAAAGGTTTCTCTGAATCAACAGGTGTGCTTGCCACTTTGGCATCAGTAAACCGAAACTTCCTTAAGATCTTAGTCACATATTTATCTTGACTGATAAATATGCCTTCAGCTGATTGCTTTACTTGCAGCCCTAAAAAGAAGGTAAGTTCACCCATGGAACTCATTTAAAACCTATCATGCATAAGTTTCTCAAATTCTATGCACATCTCCTTCTTTGTGGATCCAAATATGATATCATCCACATAGACCTGTACCAGCAAGATATCTCCCTTGTTCTTCTTGATAAATAGGGTCTGATCAATCTTGCCTCTTTGGAACCCATTCTCTAACAGATAAGTAGCCAATGTTGCATACCAGGCTCTAGGAGCTTGATGCAATCCATAAATAGCTTTCACCACCTTATACACCTTGTCTGGATGTTCTGGATCTTCAAAACCTGGAGGTTGAGAAACATACACCTCCTCTTCAATAGTACCATAGAGAAAGGCACTTTTGACATCCATCTGGTAAACAGTAAATCCCATGAAAGAAGCATAAGCTAAGAACAATCTTATGGCTTCAATCCTAGCTACAGGTGCAAAAACGTCTTTATAGTCTACTCCTTCTTCTTGTGTATACCCCTGGGCTACAAGTCTAGCCTTATTTCTAATCACTATCCCTCTTTCATCTTTCTTGTTTCTGAATATCCATTTAGTACCAATAACCCTCATACCCTTGGGTAAATCAACTAGCACCCAGACCTTTTAAATATTGAACTATAGAAGCTCTTCTTGCATAGCTTCCACCCAGCTTGAGTCTTGTAAGGCCTTAAGTTTGTTCTTGGGTTCTTCTTGTGAAAGGAAACACACAAACAGACATGTGTTGGCATCTTCATGCTTCTTTTCTTCATAAACAGCTCTAAGAAAGCCTTGTTGATCTGAATTCATAGTCTGCCTTCTTGTCTTCACACTAGACTCTATGTCTCCAATCATATTCTCCAGGGAGTGATCTTTATGTATTCTTGTGTGTAGAGTTGTGGGAACTTGATAGGTGAGTAGCATGTTGTTGATATCCACTTCATCTTCTGAGAAATCATCAGTAGTAGTACCTGATGAGCCAGCACTATGAACATTTTGCCCAACAGTACTAACATGAGGTTCAGCAGTACAATCTTCATTTGCATTGTTTTCATGATTTTCTGGTTCTTCAACACCACCTGCATTGTTTCCATCTTCAAAACCTTCTTTGTTTACATCAGTAGAAGGGCCAGCATCCTTTGAACATGAATCAACACTATTCCAAATAGGCATCAGAATATGATCTTGATCTTTCTCCTTTTCTAAGCTTGGTTCACCTGATTCAACACCATCTTCTGAACCTGCAAAATCATTAGAAAATGTGCCTGCAACACCTGGTACATAGTTCATAGATTGGGTTAGAGTATCAAGATCAAATAGCCATTTTAGACCTTCACCTGCAACATTAGACTTATTCTCTAAAAACTGAACATGCAGTTTTCCTCTACTTTCTGGTTCTTGTGTTGTATACCCTAACGGCTTTGCTATGTAATGAGTATCCAACCAAGAAACACTCATCAGATTTACCATCAAATTTTCCCAAATGGTCTAAGGTATTGAGAATAGTGTTCTATTTCTCCTTTCAGCAACCCCATTATGCTGGGGAGTTCTAGCTACACTAAACTCTCTCTTAATACCTTTTTCCCTACAGAAATCATCCATAACTCTATTCTTAAACTCTGTCCCATTGTCACATCTGATGATTTTCACTTTCTTATCAACTAGGTTTTCTATTTCAGTTATAAACGTCATAAGAATGCTAGTTGTCTCATCCTTAGATCCTAGAAAGAAAACCCATGTGAATCTACTAAAATCATCAACTACTACAAGACAGTATTTCTTATGTTGAATACTACTCACAGATGTAGGACCAAACAAGTCCATACGCAAGATAAACAAAGATTGAGTAATAGAGTTCTGGGTCTTGGGCTTACAAGAAGCTTTGTGTTATTTTCCTTTGAGACAGGCAACACAAGTTTGGTCATTTTCAAAACGTTTTTTAGGCAAGCCTCTTACCAAACCATCCTTAACAATTTTATTTATGGTTTTAAAGTTGACATGACCAAGTCTTCTATGCCAAAGCATTGACTCATCCAAAGTGGCTTTTGCTACAAGACAAGTGACAGCCTCTTTAGGAACAATTTTATTCATATCAACACTGTACATATTGCCCTTCCTTGGAACTTTAAGTAGTACTTGACTTTCATCATGTAACTTAAAGTCAGGAGAAAGCACAAGACATTCAGTATCAATAAAAAGAACTTTGTTCTTTTTGTCACACATCTGTGAGACACTAAAGAGATTATACTTGAGCTCCTGCACAAAATACACATCTTTAAAGTCAAGTTTACCGGTTTTCAATGTACCTTTACCAGTAATCCTTCCACCAATTCCTCCCCTAAAGGTAACATATCCTCCATCCATTGGTGTAAATTCAGAAAGATAGGACATGTTCTCTGTCATGTGCCTAGAGCATCCACTATCTGCATAACCTTGATCTTCGTCATCATCTTGTGGATGTCCCTGCACATAAAAGAAAGGAAATTAGTTTCCTTAGGGTACCCAAGCCTTCACTGACTTGGGTTTCCCTCGTGCATCAAAATAGTCAAATCTCTTTAATAAAATTGATGCACCATTGGGTTTGATTGGTCTCCATGCCCAATATGCTGAGGCCTTAACAGCATTTGCCCTCTTATCCCTAGCAGTGTTTTTAGGCCTACCAGAACTAACAGCTGGTTTAGCAGTACTAACTGCTGGCCTAGCAGTTTTAACTTTTGAGTTCCAAAATTTGTTTTGAAACACTGCTTTCTTGTGAAAAGGCCTGAGAACAATTTGTTATGCATATTTAAAGGTTGGTTTTGCACTTGAAACTGTTGGTGTAGGGTAAACAGTCTTAATTGGTCTGGCAGTACTAACTGGTTTTAGGCCAGACTTAATTAAAATTGCCTTGGGAGTCATTCTGCTAACATTATGGTGAGATTTTCTAGAAAAATTGTTTAAGTGCACCCTTTCACTTGTGTTCCCAAGTACCCTATTATTTCCTATAACCATCTTTTTCCAATGATGGTTATGACAAAAAGCCTGTAAGTGATCAAAGCTACCACAAGAAAAGCAAGTCTTGTTGTACATGACAAAGTCATTTCCTAATTGATGGGACTTGAGGCTATTCTAGTTTCTCTAGTTACCTCTAGGCTTGTTTGTGGACCTATACATCTCAGAATATCTAACTGTTTGCCTAGCTTGTTTTACATTTGTTCTAGGTTTAACAGTTTCAGTTTTAACCACCTTAGGAACATCAGTTCCTTCTTGCTTTACAACTTCAGATTTAGTCACAACCTGATCTTCATCATCAGATTCCCAATCTTCAAAAATGGGAGCATCTGAGTTCCTATCATCTAACACCTTTTCCTCAGCAAGAGAGGTGTCACTAGCACTCTCAAAAGGCTCATTCAACACATCAGGTTTATTAACATTAACATTTTCTTTAGCCTTACAACCATATTCTAATTTTGGCAATTGGAACTCAGCTAAACCTGTGTGTTCTAAGTCAATTCCTGGGGATACATGCACTCCTTTATGAGGAGGTGGACATGTTTTATAGCCTAACCATGACTTAGCCTTATTGACCATTTGACACTCTATGATCTTATTGACTCCCTTTGATGCATACCCCAGAGTGACTACAGTTAATTGAATATTATCTTTTGCCTTTTTTATTTTATCTAACTCAGCTCTTAGCATACTAATCTCAGCATTTTTATGAGTCAAATCTCTCTTAAGAATGGCTATATCTTCGGTAAAGACAGACTCATTTTTCTTATAATGTAAAATTTGTTCTTCTGAGACTGCTAAACCTCTTTTATGATTAGATAAATTTTTGTTTGTTTGGTTTAACTCTATTCTCTGCTCATCATAATGTTTCTTTAATGTTTCATATTCTTTAAGAGCAGAACAAGTTTTAGAACAATTTTTCATTGAGTGTACCTCTGAGTCAGAGAAAGCCATAAGTGCCATCTCAGCTAGTGCTTCCTCCTCTTCAGCCATGAAGCTCCAGTCATAACCCAGACCATCAATGGCAACCATAGCCTTTGAAGATTGCTCTGCCTCTTCCACTGCCTTCGGCTTGCTTCCATACCCCTTACTCTTGCTATCTTGCTGCCTGGGTCTTCTACACTCTCTAGCAAAAATGCCCTAACTTGTGACAGTTAAAGCACTCTACCTTAGATTTATCAAAACCAGCAGTATCATTACCACTGATGTTGATCTTTTTCCCAGTTCTCTGAAAGAATTTCTTATCCCTCATGCTAAGAAGTGCAACCTCCCACTTTAGGTCTATCTCTTCCATATCATCATCATCAATCTGTTCAAGATCTTCATGTGAAAGCATAGACCCATTTGATTGGTTGGTCAGGAATGCATAAAAGTTAGTATCACTAATACCAGCAGTACTAGTTAATAAGCTAGCAGTACTAACTCCTGAAGCCACTTTTACCTCTTCTGGACTGGTGTTGCTGTGAGATGACACAAATGCCATGTTCCCAGAGCTTGAACTTTCACTTCCATCTTTCTTCACTTCCTGTTCAACAATCTTAAAATTGTTGTATAGATCATTGAGGCTCATAGTGTCGATTTCTGGCTTGTTTTTCTAGACTACCACATGAGTATACCATTCAGCAGGTAAACTCCTTAAGAATTTGGAATTCAGATCTTCTTGAGGGATCTCAACTTCTAGCACAGCCAGTTGGCTGACAATCTTCTACAATCTATTAAACATGTGATCAAGAGACTCATTACTGGTAGCACTAAAATTCTCAAAGTTTTGCTTAAGTAAGGTCTTTTGGGTCTTCTTGGTGGCTTCATTACCACCAAACCTAGTAGTGATTGCTTCAAACAAGGATTTGGCATCCTTGTATTTGCTGAATGTTAGGAGTTGATCATTGGGGATGGTCATCATCAACAAACTCCTAGCTTTGACATCATTCTTCCTTTGCAGCTTCTCTTCTGCAGTAACTGGAGAGGTAGTCACAGTTGTCTTTTCCTCACCATCAACTATTGTTACACTTTTTGATGGTTTAAAGGAGTTCCCATCTTCAATGATCTCCCATAATGCATAGTCCTGTACTTGGAAGTATTGTTCTATTCGAAGAATCCACATCTCGAAATCATTTTGCTTCAGCATAGGCAACTTTGCAGCCATGTTGGTCTGTGTTGTCTCCATGTTCATCATCTTTAAGGAATAAAGAGTTCTTCTTCTAAATCAAAGTATTAGAACCTGGCTCTTATACCACTTGAGAGGATCTAAAACACACTTAGAATGTGTTGAGGATACTTTGAGTTTATATCAACAAGTATGCGGAATTTACTTGATGATACTTAGAAGATTTGTTTAATGAAACAGTAATGGACAATATGTATGAACAATGTATAACTCCAAATGATTCAATATTAGTGTTCTTTGATATCACTAGGGTTACAAAACCTTGAATCTTAAAAACACGTCTATCAACATCTAACCTAGGACCTCCTTTTATAGGCACAAGGAGTCCTTTACAAGATAAGTATATATCCGTATAATTCTAACTAAATAAGATATACATACAATCATTTCCATACTGATCTTTTTACACATCATCAAAAGCAGTCTTCATGCAGCAGTATCTTCTATAATACTAGCAGTACTAACTCAACAGTTTGTACTGTTAGTTATCTTTAACAGTCTTCAGCTTACACTAGCAGTACTAACTCCATTAGTACTGTTAGTGTTATATCTTCAGCAGTACTAAACCAAAACTAAGTCTTGAGCATTTAATTCCTAACAATAGCAAAGGCTCATATCAACGGAATCATAACAAAGAAAATAAATCAAAGTCAAGGATCGAGAAGTCATGAGAGAAAACACCCTTACTGAGAGAAATGGTAGAATATCTGTACCTCAAACCGCAACAGAAACCATATCAATAGCAAAGGCTCATATCAACGGAATCATAAAAAAGAAAATGAATCAAAGTCAAGGATCGAGAAGTCATAAGAGAAAACACCCTTATTGAGAGAAAGGGTAGAATATCTGTACCTCAAACCGCAACAGAAACCATATCAGAAAACACAAGGATCGGAAGTTACTCCTTCCTCGGCGAATCTACAAGAACTAATGATCGTCTTATTATTTATTAACCATTTCATAAGTTATTACTAATTCAGTACTTATTATTTTTCAGATTGACATACTAGGGTTTCCTGCTATAAATAGCAACTTTTCCTATTTAGTAACCTTCCAAATTTAGTAACTTTTCATATTTAGTAACCTTCGAAATTTAGTAACTTTCCAAATTTAGTAAGTTTCCCGAATTAGTAACTTTAGGGTTACAAATGACAATTAAGTAGACTTAAGGTTAATAATGACAATTATCATAGTTTAGGGTTTATTATGTCATTCTAATAAAGTTTAGGGTTTAACGTGTAAATTATCAAAATTTAGGGTTTAATGTGTAAATTATCAAAGTTTAGGGTTTATATTGTAATTAATTCAATAAATAACCAAATTAGGACTTAGCCGATTTAATAAACACTTTTAACACATTTTCGAATAGTTAAGCTAGCACACCTTTTCGACTTAAACCCAAATAAGAAACAAACACTCCTTCTCGTATACACCTTTAACGAGACAACACAACGACAACATAACCCACGTTTACCAACCCAAAACCAATACTTGACTCCATTTCGAACCAAATTACAACATGTTCAAAATACCCATTTTCCTATCCGAGTCACACACACAATTATACCACTTTACATTGAAAATAATGGCACCACACATCTTAACGAGACTAAAACGACCCTAGGTCTATCCCTTTCTTTGATCCGATTAATACACACCTCTATATGGTTTTAATTTACACGCAAGACTTATGTTTACCGCCCTTGTGTCGACACATAATTCACACACACAAATCACTAAATAACGGCACACACACATGCATGAAAACTAGTCCCACTTGATTGATAAACTCATAATGCATACACACATATTTAATAAGCCAATACCTCACATAAAATAATAACCGCACCCTTATTCACGTAATAACATGCACAACCCATTTTCATTCTTTAGGTTTTATTTCAGATTTATGGAACATATAAAAGAGATCATATGCATGTTCTATTAATCGAATCGAGGACGTATATCTTGACAGATTGAATACTTCCAATGCAGAAATAAAGGTCGACATATAAGTGTTGTATAACTATGATTTTATGTGACAATAATATATATATGTCATTCTTATTATGATTATATCAAAACACATTAAATTAGGTTCCATTATTCATATTACAAACTGATTCGAATGGTCTCAAAACATAAACAAGTTCGACATATAGGTTTTCATTTTACTCGTTTTAAAACAAATTGTAGGTATTCATATATGTCCAACCGTATAACTATATTATGAACAAAGCAAGTGGATTAAGTCTTCATTGTATCATACGTATGTATATATATTTTAGGTCGAAACACAAGAATGATTTTGGAGTACCTTAAGTCGGATAATCGGAACGAAAAAGAATCACAAGAGCCAACACCTAGAACCCTTTCGACCATCACCAAAGTTACAACAAAACAATTCGCCACGGTCACACCAAACTAAATAAACACACACGATCATCACCTTGCTTGTACACCAAAAGCATCTGATCGTCAACCAGCTTGAACACCAAAAACCGATTGCCAAACCTCTCCTAAACCTTCGTACTTTCTTGGTTTTCTTGGGAGAAAGGAGGCTTCCGACTTAATAAAGTTTTTAGGGTTTAGCGTGTGTGAGTAAAAGTGTGTTATACGGTTGTGATAGGGAGAGCAAATAGGAAAATATATTGGGGAGAGGTGCCAAGTAATAAGGAGTAGTATGGTGACTTCTTCTTCTTCTAATATTTAAAAAAAAAAAAAAAAAAAAAAAAAAAAAAAAAAAAAAAAAGGTATATATAAATCTTATACAATGTTGTGCACAAACATAAGAAATGCATTAGGTCCCTTTATGACACATATGACGTGTGATAAGTACTTAGGAACATAGAGTGCTGATTTATGTACCAAAACGAAATATATTCGGCCTTTTAATGACCTTGTAACGTGTGATAAACCAAAGGACAAGAAGTGTGTCGAATTCTTATATACTCATGATATAGGTCATGTCAATTCTTTATACTTAGGTTATAGTTTCATATTTTGTAGTTTCCAATCATAACATATAGTTACACTTTATATTTTATTCGTATTTTAAAGTTCAAATGGTATCTCGTATTTCAGGTTGTTATAAAAATTTAATAAAGTATAGGTGAAACAATTAAACTATGATTCGTTAGGACCTACTAAACATGCACATGCACCACATGTGTAGCCCATCCTTCTAGTACATGTGAATCATGAAATTCACCTATATTGATGCATACTAACGCAACCTATCATTCTTATGGAATGATGGTTTTCTTACCTTATTGCTTCATATTTCCAGTTTAGGAAATTTTACTTTTAAAATTTATAAACCCTAATTAGGGTTTCTGAAAACTTAAAATTTTAAAAGTTCGTAACTTAGGTAACAAGAAACCCTAAGTCATCATATTTAATTTTGAAAAACTGATATTATGAATTTTTGATAAAAAAAAGTTTTAATTTCCTAAATCCCCTAGTTATGACTTAACCCTAGTTTCCATATTCAGGAATCCCGGATTCCGAATTAGGTCAAATTGAATGTTTCATCAGTTTATAGAAACCTCATGCTTGTTCACCATGATTCATGCCCATCAATAAAATCGACCCACCCATGGTTTGGGTAAACCCTAAGTTGCCTTTCTTGTACCTTAAGCTGTTTTATTTACAATATGATTTAATTTGGTAATTTCGGGTTTCCAAATATAGTTTTACAATATTTTTAGTAAAATTTTCACCTTTTCAAAGTATCTAAAACACCAAATCATACATGGTAAAACAGCTTACAAACAAGAATTAGGGTTTTTCCGAATTAGGGTTTCACGATTACACCAATTAGGGTTTCTTTTAGGTTTTGATCCTGGATACTCTTGTATCCTCATAAAGTTGACAACTTTAGGGTTTAAGAGACCCTAAAGATTCGAATTTTATGTGTTCTAAAACCTCAAACCCTAATTTGATTACAAGAACACAGTTTTTGTAATCGTGACAACACCAATTAGGAATTTGCATGTTTTATCATGGGTGAAAATTATAGTGTAAACCCAACCCTAGATCGACACCCTCAAAGGCTATAAAACCCAAGTATTTCGATCAAAGATAGAACAGTTCAAATCCTAATTAATTACAAGGGTGATTAAACCCTAGTTCCCATTCAAACAGCAAAAACCTTAAAACCCCTAATTTGCATAAATCGACTCAAGCAACCTCATAACCAAATCAAGATATGATTTATATGACAATAAAAGTAATTACTAAGAACCCTAGTCTAGTTATATATTATTAGGGTGGCTCTGATACGACTGTATGATTTTGGTGGACACCCGCAAGGCGTATAAAACAAGCACAGCGGAAAATAAACAAGTAAACGCCATGCAGACCAAACCCTAATATCAAGATCTCCTAATCAGGGATATAACCTAAACCTAAACACATAATAATGGTGTTACAGAGTTACTTACCTTTTCCTGCATCGCGTAAGCTCCAACTCTGATCTGCAGTCAGCTACACGCACGAAATCGCCTTCTTCTTGCTTCTTTAACCTTGATCGATCCTCCTTAGGGTTTAAGGAGGTCGATCAAACCTTGGGTGGTGTTAGGTATCCATCGATACTGCACAGGTAGAACTAGGTTTATGAACATACGCAAGTTAGGCGAGCATGAAATGTAGGTAAGTCGACAAAAGTCGAATAGTCGACTTACTGGTTAATCCCTAAGTTCAACCGGTTATGGATGAGGAGAAGGGGAGAGATTTTGACCCAATTAGGTTTGTAAGAGGAGTGAATGAATCCCTTAGGAAACCTTTGTATTTATAGGCTTCTAGAAAAGATTCTAGAATCCCTATACTTGTGCAACAAGTATCCTAGTTTGACAAAAAGTCAAACTATACCCCCTAGGGGAAACGAACGACTAAACAACCCTTTTAAGGTTTATGTTTTGTCTTTTATCATTAATTACCCTCTAATACTCATCCAGGATGAATATTAGACTTTAGGTAATTACCGTTTAACCCCTTTAATGAAAATATTGCAATACTTTTATTTTCAATGAAAATAATGGCGGATTTTCATTTCCTCTTCATTTCCATTTCATTTCGTGAACTCATTTCCTATTTCCGCTTCCATGTTCAGATTAGTGTGCACCGGTGTGACCCTTCAACATTTCTGTGAAGGCAAGTGTGAAAGCTGTCATGTTGTTTCCACACAAATCCTTTCAAGCCACTCCTCAAATCAATCTTAGAAAATAATTTAGCATCTGAAAGTTGATCTAACAAATCATAAAAATGTGGAATAGGAAAACGATACCTTACCGTGATATTGTTGATGGCACGACTATCAACGCACATCCTCCAATTTCTACCATTCTTTGGTGTAAGAAGCGTCAGAACAACACAAGGACTAATGCTTTCTTGAATGTGGTCATTCTTCAACAATTCTTCCACTTTCTCACGTAAGATATCTGATTCCTTAGGGCTCATCCTATAGTGAGGAAGATTAGGAAAACTTGCTCCGGGAATCGAGTCAATTTGGTGTTGAATATTCCTTAAAGGTGGTAAAGAATCCGGTGTATCATCCGCAAAAACCTTACTAAACTCTTCAAGCACGGGCTTAATTACTTCCAGAATTGCATTCTCCATACCATCTTCAACTCCTTTAACATATGAGTCTCTCGTTTCCTTCCTTTCGGCTTGAAACTCCTTTGGTGATGAAACCAAAGTCACCAAAGTCTTGCTCTCCAATTTCTTCCCAAGAGAAGTGACACCTAAAGGTAACATACCAATAGTTTTTCTACTCTACTTAAATAAATACATATTTGATTTACCTTGGTGCGTAGCATCCACGTCATGTTTCCATGGTCGTCCTAGCAATACATGACATGCCTCCATATCCACAACATCACAAGTAACCAACTCATTGTAATGTTTCCTAATAGAAAGAAGAACCTTACAAATCTTGGTCACCTTAATCGCCGGTCCTTTCTTAATCCACCTAGTTTGATAGGGATTTGGGTGAGGCTCGGTTGGTAGCTTAAAAGCTTTAACCAAAGCCTTAGACACTAAATTCTTGCAACTCAATCCATTAATGATAATAGAACAAATCTTCTCCTTAACGAAGCATTTAGTTTGAAAATTTTTATTACATTTCGAAGAATCACTAACCTTAGGTGAACACAAAGTACGTTGGATAACATACGCGACTTGTTCCACGTCTACTTCCAAAGACTCGGTGTACTCCAAATCTTCTTCTTCTTAAAAACGGATCGTCACCAAACACTCCTTCATTCCCACTCTCCACCGAATAATAGGTGGCTCATTTAGGACACATGTTCGACCTATTTCCCGATTTACCACACCTAAAACATTTAGTACCCGTTGGTTTAGCATAGGGGTTTCAATTGTCTGGTTGACTTTCTTTGTTCTTGTCCATATAGGTGATGTAAAATATATATTAACAAATTAAACATATAAACGCAGCGGAAAACATCACCAACAACAGATCCATAGAGTCATATGATCAATCAAATAAAGGACAAAGAAGATTATACCTTTGTAGCATGATCCGGGAGTCACCAACAAATGCCTATCCCACGTTTGGAACAAGAAACCCAAGAGATCAATAAGGTTGATCTTTTCTATGGATGAAACACACTACATGTCACCGTATACTCCTTGGATGCTAGTCCTTAACCCCGTAACCTTGCAAGTCACCTTTGAATGAACAAGATTCAAAAGAGAGATGGAAAAAATAAAAACCCTAGGTAGGTTATTATTTTGAGCCGTGAATTTTCAAGAGAGAAAGGAGGAGAGGATTTGGTAAAATTGATATACTCATTATGAGGAGATAATTAAGATATATTTTTGACCAAATTCAAAACCAATCTTTCCCTTGAAAGCCTCCATAGGCCGGCCACCCATTGGGCTCAAATGGGCTCTCCATTTGTTTTCCAAGTCCAATAGATTAAGTCCTTTACTTAGTCATTAGAAGCCTAATAGTGATCCCGAGTTACGTACGGTTATTTATATATCGTAAATACAATAAACACGATATATAAAGTGGTACCTCAGTGTATATGTGTGTGACCCCATAGGCTCACATATGTCTAGCCATATAATTATTTATTATGACACGAGCATACTCCAACAGCTCCCACTTGTGACGTCATAATAATCAAGTAATTATACAAGCAAAGGTTAGTGTCTAGCAACACGCCAATACCCCTAGAAATATGTGAGAGTAGTTTCTTAAACGTCTCATTTAAATGGTTTATATGTCATCTATCCTTTTGTTGCAGATACCTTGTTGAACATTAGACATGGATCAGATGTCATTCTAATTGTTCAACTATTATGCTTCTCGATATAGATATTGAACAAGATTACCAAGTGGACCAAGATTCATCTTAGTCTCATTTGGGTACGGCCATACAAACATCTGTCCAATTCATCGAGGGGCCCAATAGTATCTAACTCCATAACATGTGGAGGAACAAATCCTATTTTGACTGCACGTGTCATTCACATGTTTCATAACACACCTGAAGATGGTTTTTATAACTACCTTATTCAGGACAGCATTTAACCATATCAAGGAATGAAATTCCACACATGCAAGACCTGCTTGCATCTCAAGTCTAAGGATAAGAGACATAACCATTTGCGAGATTTCACTATTGACGACGATCCATGTAGTGAATTCTCGTAGGTTGGGTCAATCCAATGTTCATCACAATAAACAACATGTGAGTTTGGTAAATAATCACCAACACGCTCACATTTGCCTTAATTTGATGATACTCCCGTATCGTCAACTGGCAATGGACAATTTTAGAATAAATAAAGTATTCATGGATTAAACATGCAAATATAGAACACAGTAGTATAAATGAAGATGATCATACCAGGTATATCAATTCATTATATAATACGACTGCTTACAATTCCATTGTCCAAATACTAAAAAAACAGATATGCATAAGACTACTCATAGGTCGGAATCGGATGTTCCCACCATGATAGAATCATGTTGTACAAGACAACAAGTAGTCATCTGAGTAAACTTTGAGAATACTTGTTTCAAAACTCATGAAAGGTTTAAATGATGATCGTCCTTTGTATGTGTGCATTCAAGTACAAGACGATTATTGCAACAATACATTCCGTAGGGTGTTTGAAGCTAGCAAAACACCTACTTTAGACAGTCATCTGAATAGTTTCTCAAACTATAAAGTATTCTTATTCTTTTAATGTATAACGCATTAATGCTCTCAGTCGAGCACATCTAGTCAGCAATGTCATCATTCATGATGCCATCCTACCACGACTAGGGTTGAGTATCATCTCAGTTAAATAAGTATCAGCGTATGCAAACAAAACAGAGTTCCTCAAATATCCGTAAACGTTTGAACATATCTTTGGTCCTTTGTAGTTCCATTATAATGTTCGTTTAACAACTATCTAATGACTTTCACTTAGATATTTGTTGTTATAAACTCATCTTGCATTCATGCAAATGATATATATATAATATATATAATATTATATGTCCAATGCATAATACGACTTGCATAATGAATCCTTTAGTTGAACTTAAGGTTTCCATTCATGCGTTCAATCTCATCAAGTGAGATTGATCATTGAGACTCCCCTCAATAACATATCATATTGTGTTTAGACTTAATAACCGCTTATGTTTATTCTAATAAACATATACATAACAAGGTTGTATGTCTTATTTTATAAATCCCTTAAGAGAAACTTCATTCCAAGCTAAGGATTAAAGTCTAGCTTAGATGGAATATTGTTTCTAATATGTTAATGACATATGAGATTTAAGAAAATAAATACAGTGCTTCAACTTGCTGTCAGTGTACTTAGGAGTAATCTTATTAATGAAAATCAAATTAATAATTTTATAATTAACTTAAGATCTCTGCTCCTAGATGCATGATCTAATCCACACATAGATTCTTTTATCTTGTATACATAATAAAGATTACATGGATTCATAAACCCTTTTGATTACTCATCGTCCTCGCAAAGGTAATCAACAAGAAAAGTGTTTTGATATCCTATTGTCATATTTCATTTACATGAAAACATGTATGACAATTAATCATCTTTATACATTTAATGTTTCTAGGTAGGAAGATTTAGTCATAGTCAATTTCTTGAGTACGAGTAAACTCCTTTTACTACGCGTGCATTAAATGTGTGTCACACCCCCAAAATCGGGTCCAGCGGAAGTATCATGTTGCTGGGGTGCAACTCAATTGGTATCATAACACAAGTGCAAAGAACGGTTTTCACTTCAATTATTTAGAATAAAATTGTTTAACCAAAAGTGTTGTATTTACATTGCTAAAAGTAGTGCAGAAATAGGCCCTTTAAAATAAGTAAAACAGTCCCAAATGTTTATCAGAGTCTTCTATGACCATGCCATGCCCTGCCAAAAGCCTCCAGTAGCGTGCTATAGCTTATACCTGAAAATACATGCTAAAAGTGTCAACACGAGGTTGGTGAGTTCATAGAGTTTAGTGAAAAATGTAAAGCATTTGAAAATGATTTCCCAGCAAAGGCGTTGTAAATCCACCCAGTTCCAAGCCCCGCCCATACAAGACTTGCAACCTGTGTGTTTACAACCCACTGCCAAATATGATTTGTTTTAAGTGAACAAAAGTAATATGTAGACCATGATTTAAAATACATTTAGTTAGATTAGTACATTCAGTTACGTGACCAATTCATTTGGTTATGTGACCCGTTCATTCTGTCATATGTCCCATTCATTCTGTCATGTTACCCGTACATCCGGTTATGTGACCCGTTCATTCTGTCATGTATGTACTTAGTGGTGGGGCCAGTTCATTCGGTTAAGTATGCATATTCATTTAAAGTGCTTAGGTCCATGAGTAAAAAGAATTAATTAAGATACAAGTGATTATACAATACATTCGAATGAATAACAAATTCATAGGTAGAGTAAGTAATGGTTTGGTTTAAACAAGTGGAATAGTCAAGTAAATCAAGTATACATTTAGATGAAAATGAGCATGTATTCTCCCCCAAAACGTAATCCAAAACTTATAAAGGTAGGGGCTATGGAACTCACCTGGTGCGATAGCTATAATGACAAAAGTGGATGTGATGAAATGAGGCTCGGTCTCTAACCGCGACCTATTATGAGGATATGATCTAATGTAAGCAATGACACAATGCAACACATGCAAATACGTATGTTAACGATACCACTTGTTAGTTTTGAAAATAACTTTTATCGATGAAAAAAAAATACACTTTTGACGTCTCTTTAAGTTATAAACTATATTTCGCGTAAATATGTTGAAACGGTGCTCCACGATCCTTATTTGGTGTTTTATGGTCAAATATAATGTTTTCGTCGCAAAATATCACTTTTCATAATTTGTGAAATTATGCCCAAATGGCCTCGTAAAACTAGTCGTGAAATATTGTACATTAAGTGTTAGCGATCAAACTTGACGCCTTTGAAAACCTTGTAACACATCTAAATGTCGTTATATTTAACTTTTGATCAATACGTCTCGATCAATTTGGATAATCGGCTATCAATGTTGTGACTTGCAAAAATACTAGTCTTTATACTTAGACTTTATTTTCATATAGTGCTGTCAAAAATAGTTTGTAACTCGTTGGCATCAAACGTGTATATCTCGGCCGTTATAAGCCCGTTTGCTACGTTCTTTATATCCACGGGTTCGTACAAATATGAACTAACATATTTTCAATAGGTCAGCTCGTCTAGATCACGTCTAACGTCTCGTTTTGTCCCTCGAAGTTCGGAAAAACAGCAAGCATTTTTCAGAAAAATTAGTTTTCGTCGCCCAACTTCGAAAAATCATATCTCCTTCGTTATAAGTCGGTTTTTAGTGATTCTTGCGGCCACGGTTTCGTTTTTGAAATTATTTTCTAAATATGAAGGCCAAAATGACTCCATGTTTACTGAAATTTCCAGATTTCCCATTTTTGGACAGTAGCATTTTATACTTGTTAAAAACACATTTTTAAGGTTCAATACTTGTTTATACTATTTCCAATCAACACCATAAGCACTCCAATCCTACCATACACCTTATCAAGGTGTCATGGGGTCCTAAACATCACCAACCTTGGTGGTTTTTATGAGGTTATTATTAAATCTCATAGATCTAGTGTTTGAGATAGTTTATAAGTAAAGTGGTATCAAAAACATATGCAAGTTGCATTTTAAACTATCATAACTTGAAAATACATAATCTTAGGGATCAAATGAAAGTATAACATGAAAAAAAATATTGTTCTTGAACTTACTTGATGATTAGATGAGTTTGGGTGAAAATGATCACAACCTTGGAGTTTTTATTGCAAAACTCTAACAAGGAAGGTTTATGGAGCTTGTATAACACTTGAAGTAAAAATTTATATGGTTGATTTTGTTCCTCCTCTTCTTGCCGTGAGTATAGAGAGAAAGGGATGAGAAAAATGACTTGTTTTGCTTATGAATGTGTTCTTTTAAAGTGTTAGCTAAATTAAATCAATTTAATTGCACATGGAACATTAAATGCATTTTGGTGTATTATGGAATAGGGGGGTGGGGGGGGGGGGGGGAGGGCCGGCACCATGTGAGAAAAAGGAAGAATAGATGGCTCATTAATGATCTTGTCTAAGTGTTGGAAAGTATTAGTGTGTTTGTGTATACATTAGGTGTTATCGGGTACCGAGTTAACTAAAAATAAATGGTGAAGAAGTAAAATAAAATACGACGAAGTTGTAAAAATTGTAAAATTATATTCCTTGCATGAATCGGGTGTTAGAATAACTATCGGGTTAAATTATCGCAAGCCGACGGAGTTATAAGCTCCTAACGGAAAATATAGCAATTGGTTTAAAAACACCGGGTAAAGTAATAATATAATCTTTATATCATTATAATTAGTTTGAAAATGTATTAGGATCATAGTCGGGAGTATTGGGTATAATGTTAGTAGTAATGACTGAGTGGTAACGTTTAACAAATAAACGAACATACGTAAATTGAAATAATGCATATCCGTGCATGAACTAATGTACTGATGATGTTACTGATGTTATGCAGACTCCTCTAGTCTACATGATGTGTCCTTCCTGACAATGCATGAATTCGCAGCTAAACCACCCTGGTTACGCGAATTTGAATACCCGTAAACCTAGTTTACGTAATGGTGAATGATGAGCATGAATAGTGATTTTCTCCGGGAATGAATAGTATTTTGTGAATAGTAAAATTTTTAACGACTTCATAAAGTCTCAAACTGACTTCAAAAATAATGAATAGTGAATGATGAATAGTGATTGGTGAATAGTAACCCATGAATAGTAATTCCCGAGATGAATAGTGAAATTTTGAATCTTGGAAAAGGACCTGAAATTACGGGTTGTGACATACTCCACCCGTTAAAGGAATTCAGTCCCTGAATTCAGTTAATGTTGGCCTCTGAAGTGGACTCGGTGAAGAGATGTGGATATTGGAGTCACATTGCGGTGATAAAAGATAAAACATCCATTAGATAGGGATTCGTAATAGTACATGAAGTTCATACGATAGAACTTAAAGTGAAACACAAAAGAGATACACACTAGAGAGTTTAGGTTTCCATTTATTTTTTAGTCAAGAATTCTCTTCTTAACCATTGCCATTGTCGTTGTTATTGTCTTGACGAGCTTCGTGCTTCAACGAGCTCTTCCTCCATTCTGGTTTCTCAGCTCTGGGCATTCACTCTTGAAGTGTCCAATTACTCCTCACTCATGGCAGGTTACCATGACTTTCTGATGCATTACGAGGGTGGGAGCCTTGCAATCCTTGGCTTTGTGTCCGACCTTTTGGCAGTTTCCACATTGAGTGGGGCAAGGTCCATTGTGGTGAAACCGACACTTGTTGCATTTGGGTAACGTCCCTGCATATCCTTTCTTTACACTTGGCCCCGCAACGTAGGCCCTAACCACTTCATGTTGTTTGTTTGGCTGCCATACTTGATCGTTTCCTTGGTTGTCATCCCTTTTCCTCTTGTTTTCGTTGTTGCTATTGTTGTTGTTGCTATGGTCATTGTCGTTGACGATAGTTCCATTCTTTATCACCTGAGCCATAAGCTTTTGAGACATCCTAATTGCCTCGTCCAGTGTTTGTGGGTCAAAAGAAATCACATCTCCGCGGATACTATGAGGTAGTCCAGCAATGAAATTTTCTAGCAGCTTTTCATTATCTGGAACCATAGATGGACGTAGCACAGCTAACTCCTGAAACCTGCTGATATATGCCTCGATATCATTACCTGTTGTTACTAGCTCATAAAACTCTGTTTCCAACTTCTTTATTTCAGTGCGTGGACAGAACTTCTTAGTCAGCAACTTCTTGAATTCATCCCACGTAAACTTGTGAGCATTTTCCATTCCTATGGGTTTTGCATACGAATTCCACCATGACATAGCTTCCCCAACGAGTGTACTGGTAGCAAACTTTAACTTGTTCTCCTCTGGACATTTGCATAAAAGAAATACAGATTCTGTCTTTTCAAACCAACGAATCATAGCAGTGGCTCCTTCAGTGCCTTTGAATTTTTCGGGATCACCACTTTTAAAGTCCTTGTACGTACATTTTCGCCCATTAGTACCATTAGCAGTTGTTCCTGCAGCTTCTGCGGTTTCTGCCCGTGAAGCGGCTTCAGCAGCGGCTGCAGCTACGGCAGCTCTTTCAGTCACCAGTGCTGCCTTTATACTGTCGGCAACCAGCTTTCTGATCTGGGCGGGCGTCATAGTAGTAGTAGCTCTCTTGGGTGGCATGATTCTTCAAAACAAGAAAAGAAGAGCGAAACGTAAATAAGGCGTTTCCTAAATGTAGATGCTCTGGAGTGGCTTGTCATACAATGAAAATTGGGAGTTGCGTTATGATTATCTGGCTTGCTTCTAGACGGTGGTTCACGAGGTGATGTGGAGGTGAATATTCTTGCAACGATTGAGTACACACACATGAATTTTTGAAACCTTTAGAAATCGAGTAGGAATGCAACCCAGACATAATTCTATTATAACTGTCCTCAGTATTGCAAAATTCATCTCTGAGTCGGGCATAGGTGGTCAGCCTATGTCCCACTGTCCCGGGTCGAATATAGATGACCAGTCTATATTTCACCGAGGTTCAATGAATTTTGAAATACTCAGCTCAGTTACACTAATACTATGTCCTTCACATTTGAAAAGACGTTCTGAAAGGCTAAGGCAAGTGACTAAACTCGAGGTCGAATGATGAAGCTACGCAAGGGAAAGGCGTAACGCTGAGACGTGTATGATATGCGAGCATGCTTATATGAAAGACAACTATAATAATCAATGAGAATAAGTGGGTATAATCTATCTGATACTAAGATATAAATCTCATCAAATATGTCAGCAGCAAACCACAAATGGGGCATCAGCTTGGCAGGCAGGCACGCGGCGGTCATAGGGTTAAGTTTTTGTAAATGTAGCTATAGTCTAGGTTTTAAAATCACCCAGTTCTCTATATCCAAGGCTCTGATACCAATCTGTCACACCCCCAAAATCGGGTCCAGCGGAAGTATCATGTTGCTGGGGTGCAACTCAATTGGTATCACAACACAAGTGCAAAGAGCGGTTTTCACTTCAATTATTTAGAATAAAATTGTTTAACCAAAAGTGCGGTATTTACATTGTTAAAAGTAGTGCGGAAATAGGCCCTTTAAAATAAGTAAAACGGTCCCAAATGTTTATCAGAGTCTTCTATGACCATGCCATGCCCTGCCAAAAGCCTCCAGTAGCGTGCTATAGCTTATACCTGAAAATACATACTAAAAGTGTCAACACGAGGTTGGTGAGTTCATAGAGTTTAGTGAAAAAGGTAAAGCATTTGAAAATGATTTCCCAGCAAAGGCGTTGTAAATCCACCCAGTTCCAAGCCCCGCCCATACAAGACTTGCAACCTGTGTGTTTACAACCCACTGCCAAATATGATTTGGTTTAAGTGAACAAAAGTAATATGTGGACCATGATTTAAAATACATTTAGTTAGATTAGTACATTCAGTTACGTGACCAATTCATTTGGTTATGTGACCCGTTCATTCTGTCATGTGTCCCATTCATTCTGTCATGTTACACGTACATTCGGTTATGTGACCCGTTCATTCTATCATGTATGTACATAGTGGTGGGGCCAGTTCATTCGGTTAAGTATGCATATTCATTTAAAGTGCTTAGGTCCATGAGTAAAAAGAATTAAGTATGATACAAGTGATTATACAATACATTCGAATGAATAACAAATTCATAGGTAGAGTAAGTAATGGTTTGGCTAAACAAGTGGCATAGTCAAGTAAATCAAGTATACATTTAGATGAAAATGAGCATGTATTCTCCCCCAAAACGTAATCCAAAACTTATAAAGGTAGGGGCTATGGAACTCACCTGGTGCGATAGCTATAATGACAAAAGTGTATGTGATGAAATGAGGCTCGGTCTCTAACCGCGACCTATTATGAGGATATGATCTAATGTAAGCAATGACACAATGCAACACATGCAAATACGTATGTTAACGATACCACTTGTTAGTTTTGAAAATAACTTTTATCGACGAAAAAAAAATACACTTTTGACGTCTCTTTAAGTTATAAACTATATTTCACGTAAATATGTTGAAACGGTGCTCCACGATCCTTATTTGGTGTTTTATGGTCAAATATAATGTTTTCGTCGCAAAATATCACTTTTCATAATTTGTGAAATTATGCCCAAATGGCCTCGTAAAACTAGTCGTGAAATATTGTACATTAAGTGTTAGCGATCAAACTTGACGCCTTTGAAAACCTTGTAACACATCTAAATGTTGTTATATTTAACTTTTGATCAAATACGTCTCGATCAATTTGGATAATCGGCTATCAATGTTGTGACTTGCAAAAATACTAGTCTTTATACTTAGACTTTATTTTCATATAGTGCTGTCAAAAATAGTTTGTAACTCGTTGGCATCAAACGTGTATATCTCGGTCGTTATAAGCCCGTTTGCTACGTTCTTTATATCCACGGGTTCGTACAAATATGAACTAACATATTTTCAATAGGTCGGCTCGTCTAGATCACGTCTAACATCTCGTTTTGTCCCTTGAAGTTCGGAAAAACAGCAAGCATTTTTCAGAAAAATTAGTTTTCGTCGCCCAACTTCGAAAAATCATATCTCCTTCGTTATAAGTCGGTTTTTAGTGATTCTTGCGGCCACAGTTTCGTTTTTGAAAATATTTTCTAAATATGAAGGCCAAAGTGACTCCATGTTTACTGAAATTTCCAGATTTCCCATTTTTGGACAGTAGCATTTTATACTTGTTAAAAACACATTTTTAAGGTTCAATACTTGTTTATACTATTTCCAATCAACACCATAAGCACTCCAATCCTACCATACACCTTCTCATGGTGTCATGGGGTCCTAAACATCACCAACCTTGGTGGTTTTCATGTGGTTATTATTAGATCTCATAGATCTAGTGTTTGTGATAGTTTATAAGTAAAGTGGTATCAAAAACATATGCAAGTTGCATTTTAAACTATCATAACTTGAAAATACATAATCTTAGGGATCAAATGAAAGTATAACATCAAAAAAAATATTGTTCTTGAACTTACTTGATGATTAGATGAGTTTGGGTGAAAATGATCACAACCTTGGAGTTTTTATTGCAAAACTCTAACATATTCCTAAAAATAAATGGTGAAGAAGTAAAATAAAATACGACGAAGTTGTAAAAATTGTAAAATCATATTCCTTGCATGAATCGGGTGTTAGAATAACTATCGGGTTAAATTATCGCAAACCGACGGAGTTATAAGCTCCTAACGGAAAATATAGTAATTGGTTTAAAAACACCGGGTAAAGTAATAATATAATCTTTATATCATTATAATTAGTTTGAAAATGTATTAGGATCATAGTCGGGAGTATTGGGTATAATGTTAGTAGTAATGACTGAGTGGTAACGTTTAACAAATAAACGAACATACGTAAATTGAAATAATGCATATCCGTGCATGAACTAATGTACTGATGATGTTACTGATGTTATGCAGACTCCTCTAGTCTACATGATATGTCCTTCCTGACAATGCATGAATTCGCAGCTAAACCACCCTGGTTACGCGAATTTGAATACCCATAAACCTAGTTTACGTAATGGTAAATGATGAGCATGAATAGTGATTTTCTCCGGGAATGAATAGTATTTTGTGAATAGTAAAATTTTTAACGACTTCATAAAGTCTCAAACTGACTTCAAAAATGATGAATAGTGAATGATGAATAGTGATTGGTGAATAGTAACCTATGAATAGTAATTCCCGAGATGAATAGTGAAATTTTGAATCTTGGAAAAGGACCTGAAGTTACAGGTTGTGACAATGTGTGTACAAGTTTGTCCTTTTGAGTCTTCTCATCAAGAAACTCATTCTTAACCTCACAGTCTAACTGATTGGTAAGAGATCAATCAAGCTCCATGAGTGATTGTCTTTCAAGGACTGCATCTTAACATTCATTGTTTTGAGCTACTCATCAGATACAAGATCTGATAATGCATCTCAGTAGTTAGCAGGTTCACTATAATCCTCTAACTTATATCCCTTAGCATTGATATAAAAAACTATATCATTCAGTTGCAAGAGGTATCCTTGCGGATTTATGAATGAGAGATATCAATCTATGGTTTAACATATGCATGTTCAACCTTAGTATGACATTAGCAAGTGTACTCAGAAGTTTGTGTATTTAGTTCTTGAATAACTTCAAGGTCTAAAGGTGCTCCCACTTGCTTTTGTAAGTAGAGACTAATCTCTAGATACTCAGCATCTTGAGTAACAATAAATTATTTTCAAGTAGGACATCAAAATACATCGTTATTTCTTGACTCTAGCTTGTTAATTACTTACTCTTAGGTAGTTAACAAATTCAGAACTTCAATCAAGACATAATGAGATTCATCCCATGCCATAATACAATGGTGTCTTAAATTCCTTCTGGGTTGGAATCATATTGAGAGTACACATGGTACATCCAATTTTCTAACCTTAATAGCTTTGGAGGTAGAACAGTTTAAGTCATCAAAGATCAAACAATATCAATAGAGTTTGATTTTCCATGATGGACATACCATAAAATTGTGGTATTCCATGAGGACTGATGTTGTGAGACTATCACACAACTCATTAGATGAACTTATACATTTTGGCTTACATATCTGCCAACCAAGTCAAACCAGATGGCATCAATAGTAATTTTAGCCCACTGCATACTTTACTTCATGTGCATGTTTTGACTAGAAAACATAAACATTTAATATTATACATCGTAAGTGTACATGTCTTAACAAGAAGACATAACAAATTAACGTCTTACTTTACGTTATAAGTCTTTCAACAATTAACGGAATTGATGTTTGTGTCTTTACAAGAGACCTAAACATATTCAACTAAAGTAATTACGAGCGCCGACTCTTGGCCTCAATAGTAAATTCAAGTTAATTTCATACTTTATGATTATGACTTTACAAGAAAACATAATCATATTTACTAAACAATTCAGTGAATACGTTGAAGTAGCTTTTCATGTTATCTTGATATCAGTTCTAATTAGGGCAACATACATTTTATGTGTAGAAGTCCTAGTAGAATCTTAGTTTCTTACCTTGCAATCAAGAAAAACCAGTAGTCATATTGTTATATGTTGTACCTTGCACACAATTAAGATTTCTCCCACTTGTGTATGGCACAACATCATGAGAGTATACAGACAACACTACGCTCGTTTGTTTGTATGAGCAATATGACAATGTCTAAGATAATATATGATTTTTAGTCAAAATCAAAATATAGATATGTAGAACTTTATCGTTTTAATAATGAATCATGCATAAAAATTTTATAGATAACATTTCAGGAAGCAACATCAGGAACGCGACAAGTTATCTTATAAATTTTGTGCAATGGTTCTTATATAAACTATGATGCTTAACATGTGGAAAGTAATGTATTATTTCAAGACAATCTGGAAATAAGATGGGCAACTTGCAAGGTAATAAAGCTTACAGCTCCAACTGGATTAGACAACATTACATGTGTTTCGTCACCAGTAATATAATCACGTAGCTCCCACTGAATTAGACAACATTTCATGTGTTTCGTCACCAGTGGAGAGTGAGTGGCGATTGGATACTTTCCTTCTTTCTTTAAATATCTACACATTATTGCTAATGTGAGTCACTTTAACAAGTAAACATGTACTTAGATATTCAAGGAAGTGCATCAAGTTCTAACATATAGATGATGGGCTAGCCATCATTGCTATTTTAACTTGAAAATAGGTATGCATTTCCTCCATAATTGGTCTACTTTACCACAAGGGTATGTTAGACCTTAGTAGGTTTATTGGGTTAAGACAAACTGCTAGGTAATCATGCTAGTAATTGCCTTTACCACTTTGCGGTTTATTGATATTTTTTGTCTTCTAATTATTTAAACTCATTTTGGTAGCTATAGAAAACGTGTTCTCTAGTTATCCAAATATCTTATATTTCATCAATGTTTCAAAACCGAAACTAGGGTTATAAAACAACTTTGAAAGAATAAGATGTGTAACCATACTTAACCGTTTTGACTTTTACAAGACATCACAATTTCTAGAGTAGGTGTTCTTTGAGTTTGATTAGAATTAGGAAAATTCAAATATTCCTATTATGGCTTTTCCTCATAAAGAAAAAGGATAGGAATAAGTCTCTTTCTTACAAGGAAAGAACGACTTAGTTCGTCCTTTTAACAAGAAAAGAAAAAACTCTTGTTTACGGTTGTGTTGCATTAATTTATTAATTAAATTTACAAAGTTCATTTTTTAGTATTTTCAACAATTATCCTTTTGTAATTTAACTACCCCATGTTTACAATTTAAAACAATTAATTTTACAAAAGGGCTAAGATCCACATTGTGCTTCTACTATCACATCAGTTGATCTGCTAGCAATAGTAGATTCAATTGGTAGGCGACGATCACCAATTGTATTACATGTACAACTCTTAGATCCTTATGGGACTCATGGCATCTAGTGTCAAACAACTAGTGTCATGTTGGCATGTTTAGTCCCATCTTTGCCTCGTGTCAAGGTCTCACCGCTTAACTCGATTAAGTCATCCAATTTGAGAACGTGTGAGAATATATCTAGGTCCCACGCATAGAGAATAGTCACCTTGGGTTACAATTCGACCTAGGTCCCACGCATAGGCAAAAGGTAATTGCAAGTGTTCTCAACAATTGGACGGCATGACTTAAATTTTGACGGGTAAAATATTTTGATGTGGATCAAAAACGTGTACGAAAGAAGCATGCATTCATTCTTCGTATCACAAGTTAAAAACTTTTCTTAACTTAAGTCTAATCATTGTTTTAATTTATGTGTGTCAAGCTGTCCATTTTCAAGACTAATATAAATCCTAAGTGGATTACAATTAAGTTTGGACAATACAATAAATACATAACCAAGCTTAACAAGTTTAAGTGTTATTTAGAAAATAATGATTTTAAGTTTCAAATCAAAATTTAAACTTAGTTAAACTAAATCATAAGACTTGGTTCAAATTGGTTTGTGTTTCGTTTCAAGTTTTTAGAAAACAATTTTCGTTTTACATACAATCATAGCATATATAAAACAACCAAACTAACACACAACCACAATATGCAAAGCCTCAACCGATGAAAATCCTATGCTTGGTCTCGTGAGCCATCACGAGAACCAAGAGTCAACTAGGGACATGATACACAACCACACGGAGGGCTCCCACTTGCTCCAAGACGATCATGAGCAAGTAAAAGCCCATTATGCACATGGAAAATCGATTCTGTCAGCCCAATTTTTCTTTCTTTGGAGGCCCAAAACGCCTAGAGATGACCTCCTCATGCTTTGGCCCAGTTGAAAAAGTTGTAGGCCCATGTCTTGTGAACCTGCACAAAAAAATTCAGCCCAAAATACCTTACCAATCTCCTGGAAATCGTATTTTTCCAGCAGTGTGTCCAGCAGCTACTTTTGGTCCAAAGTCCTTCATCCTTTTGCCATTTGATTACAAGCTTTTAAATACATAATACATGAAGTAAAGTACAACTAATCTAATTTCTATCTATTGTAAAAATTCCCAAACAATGGCAAAACCAAAATGAATTACATTACAAAAGTGCCGAAACAATGGCAAAGGCCAAAAAAACAAGAAATCAACCAACAAATCACAACATCACAAGGCATAAGTGGTCTAGGTTTTCATCGGCTTTGCATATACACATAAAATACAATAATATTATGATCAAACCATGGTGTTGGCTAACTCCATGGACAAACATGCATGTATTTTCCATGGATAACAAAATAAATGACAAGAAATAAATTGTTAGCCAACGAAATCGAAGAAATTAATTAACAAGAATTAAAACCCCGATTGGTACGTGTGTCAAATGACCATAGGTTCAAAACCCAATGATATTAGGACCTTCTTAACATCATATTACCACAGAAAATTAAGCCTCATGGGCTGATTTGAAATCGTTTCACAAATCTATCAAATTAATGCGTTTTTGACCATTTTACGGGTACCAAACAAGTATACCAATTAAAGTATGCATAACAAATGGCCATGGGATCAAAAAGTCCAGATCATAAGACCCCATATGGGACGAATTGTATTCAAAAAATTAGCCCTCGGGGCTGTTTTGAAAATCTCCTTTTAAATCCATTAAAAATACGCGTTTTTAGCCATTTTTACGCATACAAGATGATCATATAACATCATATAATGGATTTGATACCACTATAGGTGATGTAAAATGTATATTAACAAATTAAACATATAAACGCAGCGGATAACATCACCAACAACAGATCCATAGAGTCATATGATCAATCAAATAAAGGACAAACAAGATTATACCTTTGTAGCGTGATCCGGGGGTCACCAACAAATGCCTATCCCACGTTTGGAACAAGAAACCCAAGAGATCAATAAGGTTGATCTCTTCTATGGATGAAACACACTACACGTCACCGTATACCCCTTGGATGCTAGTCTTTAACCCCGTAACCTTGCAAGTCACCTTTGAATGAACAAGATTCAAAAGAGAGATGGAAAAAATAAAAACCCTAGGTAGGTTATTATTTTGAGCCGTGAGTTTTCAAGAGAGAAAGGAGGAGAGGATTTGGTAAAATTGATATGCTCATTATGAGGAGATAATTAAGATATATTTTTGACCAAATTCAAAACCAATCTTTCCCTTGAAAGCCTCCATAGGCCGGCCACCCATTGGGCTCAAATGGGCTCTCCATTTGTTTTCCATGTCCAATAGATTAAGTCCTTTACTTAGTCATTAGAAGCCCAATAGTGATCCCGAGTTACGTACGGTTATTTATATATCGTAAATACAATAAACACGATATATAAAGTGGTACCTCAGTGTATATGTGTGTGATCCCATAGGCTCACATATGTCTAGCCATATAATTATTTATTATGACACGAGCATACTCCAACAGTCCACTCCACTTCCACTAGCCTTAGAACTTGAGGTTGTAGTAGTAGTAGTACTAGGAAGGGAAAGTTGGCTTTGATTGGGCCGACTCCCACAAGTACTTGAAATCTCTATGGTTGAACGCCAAAACCCAATTCCGGTTTTAGAAGCCATCATTTCCGCCTTTATTGCCAAGTTATGAGCTTGATCCACGGACCAAATCGACATCAAACTCAACTTCTCTTGAATTGAGGAATTTAGACCTCTTATATACCCAGTCGCGGTTTGTTCCTCCATCTCCTTCAAGTTACAACGGGCTTGCAACATCAAAAACTCACATGTTTATTTGGATACAGTTCTCTTACCTTGGACACAATTATGATATTGTTGGTACAAAATTTGCTCAATATCCGGGGGTAAAAACCTACCTTTGATCATCCTCTTCATCCTTATCCAAGTATCAACGGGTCGCTTACCTTGTGCCCTTCGATTGTCTTGTTCACGTTGCCACCAAGCTCCCGTTCCCCCACGCAATTTATAAGGCACAATCTGCACTAGCTCTTCTTCAGGAACATCCATGTTGTCAAAGAACTTATCGACCTCATATAACCAGTATAGCACCACTTCAATTTCAATATTTCCAACAAAGTTGGGAATTTCGGCCTTAACACGATAACCTTGTCGATCACCATAACATCGATGATTGACATTCCTTCCAACCATAACCCTACATCTTGGGTCGCCTCCCCTAAGACCTTCATCAAACTCCTCATAAGCTTCTTCTCCTTCCTTGTCTAAAAACAGAATGTCCTCATGTCTCTAAACTCGTTTAGGAGTTTGGTTACGCCCAGGATTATCATAGAATCCCTCATAATTGGTACGGAATCTAGGATTACCACGTTCGTTACTCTCACGATTTGGAAGGTTACCACCACCTACGATCGCAGATCGTATCTCATCAAGAAATGTTGACATACTCACGAATTTGGAAGTGAGATCGTTGATCGCACTATCCATCTCTTCGGTCGACCACACCCTACCAACGGTACGGGTTTGAGGAATCTCTGCATTCTTCGTATTAGGATACCAACAGTCAAGAAAGGAATTTAAAGACTAAAAGTCAAGAGTTTTATTGATTATTGTATATTATCAACAATAAACTCAAGCCCTATATTTATAGGGAAGCTAAACTTTGGGGAAATATTTAACAAAACTCGTCTAGAATCGTCTTAAAACAAAAATAAGGAAACCAATCGCGACATACTTACGGCGTAAAGAAAGGGTCCAATTACGGCGTAACCACGCGAAATAAAAAAACTAAAGATAGATAGAACTATATACGGCATAAGGCTATAGTCCCTATACGGCATATATAATCACGACACAAAATAAAAATAAACGGTAGCTATTACGGCATAGGTAAGGCTTTAGCCCTACGTCGTAGACAAAATGACATCTACGTTTTCTTTCGTTGAGCTTTCTTGCCACACTCTATGTGCTCCATGTACTCTTCCGCTAGCTCTTCAATCATGTCCTCATCATTGCGGTAAAACATACTTGTATGCTTTGTATTCAGCATACCGGTTTGCGTTTTGTCATGGACCCGGAGACATTGGCAAACCACCACGTAACTAGCTTTCATGGTGGCTATTCATGCATGATTAATTTATGTAATGAAATGATATGTTTGCTCCACGATATAAAAGTTATTAGTGTATGGAATCCTTTCATTTAGGCGCAAACTAAGCTTACCTGACCATCCTTCTTTTACAAACTATAAAGATTCCGATAGTCGTGATGTAACAGTCGGTTTTGGTTTTGATCGGGCCAGTAATGATTACAAAATTGTGAGAATCTCTTACAAGAATGTGGAAACTCCCGACTTCAAATATAGTGAATCGATAGAAAAGGCGTTGGTTTACTCCATGAAGACATGCTCCTGGTCCTGGTGCGAAATCGCTTCTCCTTCTATTTTGTTTTATGGTATCATGTACGAGCGTGTTTTGTCGATAGTGCATTAAACTGGGTGGTTTATGGCTATTTACCTGAATTAGGTTGTCGTTACTTTATAATTACATTCAATTTTAGTACTCATTTATTGGAAAGATTATATTACCAGAACCTAGATATACAACACGAGATCTTATCAACGGTTCTCTGGCTTCGATTTCTTTGGACGCTAAAGATTGGTGTTGGAATATTTGGGTGTTGAAAGAGTACAATGATGCTGCATCTTGGTATGTGTTTATTAAATTGAAAACTAAATGTGAAGTGAAAAGCGTTTCACAACTCTCCACAAATGGCTATTTCTTGATCAGCACTCACAATGCAGGGTTAAGAGTTTACAATCTAGCGGCACATATGCAAATTCGGTTATTAATGTGCATGAGGATGCCATGCTAATGTGTTTTGAGAGCCTTGAATTGTTAGACACAGGCAAGTCGAATAATGATAGTTTTTTCATCACACAATAGCACCTGGACAACTCAAAAGGCTTGAAGTTGAATCCACAAAACAATTATCGAAAAATATATGAGGATGAGTTATTTTCAAGAGGGGAACGGCGAAGGGTAAAGCTACAACGTGGTGAACTTACACACGAAGATTTGGTAATGTTAAAAACAATCAAAATTAACTTCAAACAACTATTACTCCTATCTAGTTTTGTGACATTTTGTGATTTGGTATGTAATATACACTTTTAGTTTTTGTGCCTTAATATCCTACAGAGTACTTGTTATATTGTTCAAACTGGATAAGGCAGAGACATATAATATAGCTTTGATTAGGGAAAATAAACTCTCACTATTTACTAATCATCAAAGATGACTAAAGCCCAGTGACAAGTAAAAAGAGTTAGACGGTCACTTCATCCGCAGATACTTTTTCGATCAATCTACTAACTAATGATACAATCACTAGCAGGTTTTAGCAATTTTTAGAGGTATCTTCCCAGGTGTTTGCTTCATTACACTTTGGATGATTTAGTCTTAGAGAAATAAAGTTCATCAAGCCCCTATGGACTCCAAATTAGTGGACAGCTAATAGCTAAATTCCCTCGTAATCAAACTTCTTTCCTGCTCTCAGTTTCGAACCGATGGTGTAACAGTAATTCGTCATTGAATTGGCAGGATTGGAGAGCTAAACCCTTCACTCTCAATGTGAACATATGGGTTATTTAGGTGCAGTTGTCTCTGGCCTGAATAAACAAGTACAGGGCTCGGCCCATATAAGGAAAAGAGTTAATTTCATAAATGGTCCCTGTGGTCTGTCGGATTTAACGGGTTTAATCCCTAAACTATTTTTCTAACGGATCCAGTCCCTGTGGTTGCGACCCATAACGGGTTTGGTTCCTGAGACTAACAGTCATTAGTTTTTTCAGTTAGCTAACGACCGTTTGCAACAAAATTTGCACCGTTAGTCCTTTATACTAACGATCGTTTATACTTAACTCAAAATTTGTTGTTTTTTTTTTTTTTTTTTTTTTTTAAATAAAAAAAAATTGTCTTCTTATATATATATTTTTTTCTAAATATCTTTAAAATTTATACACGTTTTTATACATATTTTTATACACGTTTTCATACACACATTTTTATACACACATTTTTTATACACACGTTTTTATATACATGTTTTTATACACACTTTTATACACACGTTTTCATACACACGTTTTAATACACATTTTTATACACACATTTATACACATATTTTTATACACGTTTTTATATACATTTTTTTATACACATACTTTTATACACACGTTTTTATACACATATTTATACGCACATTTATACGCACATTTTATACACACATTTATACACACATTTTTATACACGTTTTTATACACACGTGTGTGTATAAACGTGTGTATAAAAACGTGTATAAAAATGTGTATAAATGTGTGTATAAAAATGTGTGTATAAATGTGCGTATAAATGTGTGTATAAAAACGTGTGTATAAAAGCATGTGTATAAAAACATGTGTATAAAAAACATGTGTATAAAAACGTATATAAAAATGTGTATAAAAACGTGTGTATAAAAAGGTGAATAAAAACATGTGTATAAAAAACATGTGTATAAAAACGTATATAAAAATATGTGTATAAATGTGTGTATAAAACCGTGTGTATAAAAACGTTAAAAACATGTATATAAAAACGTGTGTATAAAAAATGTGTATATAAAAATATGTGTATGAAAACGTGTATAAAAATAGTGTATAAATTTTAAAGATATTTAGAAAAATAAAATAATAAGAAAACCATTTTTTTAATTTTTTAGGGAAAAAAAATTGAGTTAAGTATAAAGGACTAACGATGCAAATGTTTGTTGAAAATGGTCGTTAGCTAATGGAAAAAACTAACGACAGTTAGTCTCAGGGACCAAACCCGTTATGGGTCGCAACCACAGGGACTGGATCCGTTAAAACAAAAGTTTAGGGACTAAACCCGTTAAACCCGGAAGACCACAGGGACCATTTATGAAATTAACTCTAAGGAAAACCTATAAAACAAACTAATAAGCCCTTTGCCTCATGCCTATCAGCTTTTCACGAGATTTGTTATTTTATTTTCTTCTGGTGAGTGAATTTGTATTCTCGTTGTTCTTATTTGTTTTTTAGAATTTTATTTTCAGAATTCAAATAGTAAAGTACACAATGTCATGCTATGTGTGATGAACTTATTGATGATACATTTGTAAGACAACCACCGAAATCTCTCCTTCGTTTTAGATCTCTCTCCAAATCATGGTATTCTCGTATTGCTAGCTCTGATTTTATCCGCATGCACACTATGAGATCTTCGAAATATTATTCACGGACAGTCCTCATTAGACAGATGCATACAAAAGGCTTTTTTGACTACGAATTGTACGCGTTGTATTCAGAAGACCGACTTGCATTGTGTCATGGACCTGGAGAAATTTGCATACCAATGATACCATCACTTGAGTTTCCTTGCCATTTTAATGAAACTGTTAATTCATGTAATGGAATTATATGCTTGGTTCGTCCTCAATTTCAGGATGAAGAAAACATCATTAGTCTATGGAGGCGTAAACTATCCATATCCAACCATCCTTCTTTGATATATCATTCTAGAACACTAGATTTAGCAGTCGATTTCGGTTATGATCAAATCACTGATGATTACAAGATTGTGACAGTATCCTACTCTTCACATAGAGGATCCGCAAAACATTCATTGTTTTACTCCATGAAGACACATTCTTGGAGTGAGATTGCTGCTCCCTCTACTCTGATTATTCACATCATGCCAGGAGCATGTTTTGTTAATGGTGCATCGCATGTTGGAAACTCATAATGTCAAAACCATTAACAGAAGTCGTTTAGTGTCAAAATAGTTAGTTTATGTTTAATGGGTCATAAGTATGTGTTTAGTGTAATGGGTCAAGATGGGCCAAACAGTAAGTTTCTGTATTTAGTTTAGAAAGTCTGTAAACCATATTGGGCTGGGTCCAAAATAGAAACGGTTATATGATAGGGTTACAACGTTTAGAAGGAGGATTGTGTCGCTTAGTTGTATAGAATCGTTGTCTTGTATGATCAGACATACCGGTTCTATAAGTATATATAGGTGTCAAAGTCTGTAAACAAATCAACCCATGTTCAGAAAATATAATCATTAGTTTGGGTTCAATCCTTTGATTCTTGTTCATATAGTTATTGTGATTCTTGATTATGGTTTGGCAATCAATGATGGCTGGGACAATAATTGGTATCAAGAGCCGATGGTTCAAAGAAGATCAAAGATCATTGTTGCAATCCAGAAATCAAAGAATCAAATCGTTTTCTGATCAAGGTTTCAGTTTGAGTTTTCTTCATTCAACAAAGAGAGAGATGGCCGATCATCATCAGAGGTTAGTGGTTTGTTTCTGTTTTTAATCCAATTAGTGAGAGACCGATTTGTTTGTCAAGAGAAGAGGGCTGTTGGAATCGCAATAGAGAAAGGCAGAACTAGAGGAAGTTGTTGTTGGCGATGCAGTCAAGAAGACAAAAAATCATTGTATGCGTTTGTGTTAGCGCTTGTGTATGTGTTGGGATTATGGCAGAAAATGGTGAAAAGTTTGTGAGGGATGTTCGGTCAAAGAAAGGAAGATAATTGAATTGAAGAAAATTAGGGAAGAAGATTTGTTGATACATCAGAAGGTCAAGATCAGAAAACACAAAAGAGTTGATTGTTGTTCGTTGGTGTGCATTGGAATGATTGGAACCAGAAGTGTTACGGGACATATGCAAATCCAGGAGAAGGCGCAATGCGTGTTCAAGGTGTTGTATGGCATATCCAGGAGGGATTAGAGAGGCCATGGCGGAAAACAAGTGGGTCAAGAGGACCAGAGAAGATTGCTTGATAGAGGAACACGATTGGATTTTCAAAATTTGCAAGATGGATTCATGAAAGGAGAAAGTAAAAAGTGGCACGCAACAAACAGTGGTGTTATGGAACAAGAACAAGGAAAGATAAAGTTGAAGATGCTTTTGACATTAGGGAGGAGATGTTGGAAACTCATAATGTCAAAACCATTAACAGAAGTCGTTTAGTGTCAAAATAGTTAGTTTATGTTTAATGGGTCATAAGTATGTGTTTAGTGTAATGGGTCAAGATGGGCCAAACAGTAAGTTTCTGTATTTAGTTTAGAAAGTCTGTATACCATATTGGGCTGGGTCCAAAATAGAAACGGTTATATGATAGGGTTACAACGTTTAGAAGGATTGTGTCGCTTAGATGTATAGAATCGTTGTCTTGTATGATCAGACATACCGGTTCTATAAGTATATATAGGTGTCAAAGTCTGTAAACAAATCAACCCATGTTCAAAAAATATAATCATTAGTTTGGGTTCAATCCTTTGATTCTTGTTCATATAGTTATTGTGATTCTTGATTATGGTTTGGCAATCAATGATGGCTGGGACAATATTGCATTGGGTGGTTAATACTTCACCAAATTTTGATCGTTGTTATATAATGACGTTCAATATAACTACTCATGTTTTTGGCATGATTAGATTGCCAAAAAGATGTAAAGGAGCAAGTGTGCTAAAAACTACTAACAATTCTCTCGCTGTAATCTCTTATGATTTTGAACATCACAATCGTATTTGGGTGATGAAAAAGTACAATGATGTCGCGTCTTGGTATGTGCTATTTAATTTGGAACATCACTTTGCCGATGCTGATGTGAAAAGCGTTTTGCAGCTAACCACCAACGACTGTTTCTTGATCAATAGCTCTTATGAGGGGATAAAAGTTTACAATCTTGTTACACGGTTGCACTTTCAGTTGTTTGAAGATATATCTTACTCTGATAAAATGGAAATGTGTCTTGAAAGCCTTGAATTGTTGGATAGATGACGCGCGCATGTCAAGTCGTCAAAAGGGTTTGAGTTGATTAGAAGATAGTTGGTCTGTTAAGAATACTTTGATTATCAGAACCACTTTCCAAAAAAAACTTCTCATTCATTTTTATATGCATTTAAATACGAATCGGAAGGTTTTCCATGCCTACTTTTTTTACTCACACACTGCTAAGTTAATTGTTACTCTTTATCACTAATATTTGGTATATAGACACTTTTTCATTATTCATTAATGAACATCCATTGTCATAGCTAGCTCCTATGCTTATCTAACAAAAAGACTATGATATACTACAGTATCAAAACCATACATAATTAAGATCCTATATTCAATAGCAGACAAGGTTTGGACTGGAAATAGGTCAGTTGAAAAAATATCAGCAGCCCGGTTGCTTTGAACATAGATATAACATCGTGGAACCAAGTAAATATTAACCAGATGAACATAAAATAAACAGTCAATGTTCCAAACCTAACACATATTCATTTAAAAGTTGGAACCAAGTTCATTCCAAGTTCACTGATCTTGAAGCTGTGACTAATGACTGGTTCTCGGATGTAGTCATTTTTTTAGCCTTTTGTATGATTATGGTGTAATGATATTCCTTATTAGGTACATACTCAGCACTATAACTCACCTCACAAGTCACAACCAACTACACCTAGCTCCCACACGAATAAATATTTCTGCAAAAACTGGACATGGTTCAAAATTGTTGATCATGCTCCTCTTATATAAGTCACGAGCATGTTTTGTCAATGGTTCATTACAATGGATAGTTATTAGTTATCCTCCAGATACTAATCGTCATTATCATATATAATGACATTCAACTCATGTTTTTGGTAAGATTAGATTGCCAAAACCTAGATGGACAGAACATGGAACTGAAAACTATCAACGGTTCTCTAGCTGTGATTTCTTTTGACCAAAAAAGTATTTATTGGAGTATTTGGGTGATGAAAGAGTACAATAAAGCTTCATCTTGGTAGTGCTTTTTAGACAGGAAAATTGCTCAGGTGATGGGGATGAAGAAAGTGTTTTGCAGCTCACCAACGACTATGTCTTAATCAAAAGATCATATGTGGGGATACAAATTTGTAATCCTCCTACATGGGTGCACTTCCGGTTGTTTGATGATAAATGTCATGACAACGAAATGGAAATGTGTCTTGAAAGCCTTGAATTGTTGGATAGATGACGCAAGGCTCAAAGTTGATTCTACTATAGTTGGCTTTTCTTACATTACTGAATGGTTTTGATTACAAAAGCTTCTCATTCTTAAATATATGTTTTGATTATCAGAATCACTTATACAATTGTTCATGATTCATTAATGTGCATTGATTGTCATGGCTAGCTTGGTTAGTTGAATTTCAGCAGCCAAGTCCACTATAGTCATTTAGTCAAAGTTATAAACACATAATGCCTTAAAAATCACAAGCCTTTCGAACATAAATATAAAATCCTGTAACCAAGTTTCTACAAACCAATAAGAGCATAATGTTCCGATCCTACATCATATTCCCTAACACATGTTCTTTATTTACAAAGAGGACAAACCTTAAACCTATAGAGTAGACTGTAGAGCTTTCTTCTTTGAGGTCTGGACTTCGGGTTATCAATGGTAAGAGATATCCTAACAAGCTCACTAATCTTGAAGTTGTGACTAATGATCTTTTGTTTGGTTATGGTGTAATGATCTTCATTTTTGGGTAGTAGTCTGCAGTATAACTCACCTCCCAGCAAGGGCTGTCTCAAGGTTATATGAGGCATAAAGCGATTTCGCAGACAAGGTCTTATAAAAAAGGTTGAAACTTTCAAAAAGTAGTCGCCTTATAGTTAAACCTTTGATTTTCGCTTTAGTTACATGATTCTTCAGATTTGTATTGTTGTATTTATAGTATTACTATTTAACAATTATAACAGTTACATTTGTATAATTTTTAGGCCATATAAAACTGGGTGCCTAAAGCGCTTGCTTTACTGGCCTTGTGGCGAACTGCACGCAACTCCCATGAATAAACATTTCTGCAAAATTGGATATGGTTCATGATTGATCATGTTGCTATTAATTGTCATATATCTATTTGTAGAGTGTGTTAGGTTCCATTTAATAACGTTTCTTTTCATATTGTACTAGTTATAATGCCCGCGCACGCGCGGAGTTTTTTCTAAAAATTTTATTAATGTATTTTTATTTACCAAAAACAAATAGCTTAATTTTTGTTTTTTGTTTTAATTATGATTCTTAATTTTGATTTATAATTATGTTTGATGTACGTGATAAAAGTTCATATATAGTACTTTCATAGACATCGGTCATCTTTATGTACAAAGTTTAGCTATCGCATGTTGTGTTTGTGTATTGATAATTTAGATCAATTTATTTTTTAATCTTATGCTGAAATATTAATGGTTGTGTTACCATGTCACTTTTGTAAGTTCAGCTATTCTAATATTTTATAATTAGACAATAAAGAACACTAATATAATATGTTGTAGATTTATCATCTTTTAAATTTTAAATGGAATCGACTAAAGCTATGTTTAGCCCATTTTGTTACTATAAATTCGTACTTATATTTTTTTTAAAGTTTTTGTTATTATTGGATAGTGCATTTATTTTTTTCTTTTAAACCAAAAAAAATATGTTTATTATTTTTTATTGAGATAGTCCAAATTAAAAGATTTTAGCTGTCCTTTAGCATTAAAAAGTAATGAAGTTTCTATAACCTAAACTAATAAAACGGATCATCAGATGAGTGTTCAAGTTGTCCAAAGAAGATGAGTCCTTGACTAAGATAGATATATATATATATATATATATATATATATATATATGTATATATATATATATGTGTGTGTGTGTGTGTGTGTGTGTGTATATATATATATATATATTTTATATATATATATATATATATATGTGTGTGTGTGTGTGTGTGTGTGTGTGTGTGTGTGTGTGTGTGTGTAGCCTAACTGGATACCTAAAAGTTTTCGAACCATTTCCTTTGCCAACCTAAGACCTCAAACTATCTTCATAAAAGTTGGATTAAAACTCTCTAGAATGGATCGTATTCTGCAATATTGGATATCCACATACATGTAATATTGTAGAAACCTAATCAAGAGAGAAATTGCATCAAATAAAAGTAGCGCACGTGTCATTTTTTAGCAACACTTAATTGGATATCAACAACCAAAAATTTCAAAGAAAAAAAAAAAAAAAAACACACACACACACACACTTCTTGAAAGAACTAAAGATGCACCACAAGACTGAAGGCTAATAAGAAAATGGACTAAAAAAAAGGTTCCAAAAATGAAGCTCCCATAAGTAAGTGCAGGTTATATAAGTGAGGATGTGAAATGAGTTATAAGTTATAACTTCTACACTTTAAGCATGACATCCATGTGCATTTAACTATCCAAGAAGGAATTATAAGTATCTAGTGGATCGAGAGTGATTTTACATTTCATCGACAATATAATATGGGATCAAGAGTTTTTTACATTACATCGACAATACAATTTGGGTTTATTCTCGTGAGCTAATGACGTCAACTCATGAAAGTGAGTAGCAATTAGCAAACAAAGCAGGTGCTTTAATCACTTCAACCAAATGTTCACAAATGGCCCACTCTAATCCTGCTCGCAAAATTAGACATTGTTGTAAAGAGCAAATAACAAATCTGAAACTTACATGTGATAGAAAAACCAATTTAAAATATTAGAGTAAGACATCCAGCAAAAGAATCCGCATATTTCGTGTACTCAAGCATAACATAAGACCGCTATTATCAGGAGGCAAGGAAAATAGGATTCTTGGGCTGAATGCATTGCCATCATTATCGACAAGCTCCTTGTGTTCCTTGCTTGCTATCTTAAATGTTCCCTTGGAGCTCTTACATGTATTCTGTAACACCCGTTTCCCAGGTGTTGGGACCCCACCCTAGATGAAAATAGATAAAGACCTTATGCGATTGGCTAGTCAATGAAGGTAGCATTTTAGTCAAACCCGAAGTCAATTAATAGTCAAAGAATGTATTGTATGATTATGGGAAAGTATTGTGTGGCAAGAATAGAAAAGAAATAGACTTTAAGGGTTAAAGTTGCCATAGACCAAAAGTATTAAGATATGTAGTGTGGCCAAATAGGAAGAATAGGACTTGAGGGGCCAAACTTGCCAATTGGCCAAAGATGCACCTAACTAGTTATAACTAGTCATTTCTAGAGAATTCCCTCATATATTGAGGTGTGTTTGTTGGTCCGGATTTAGAGAGAAGAGGAAGAGAGGGAAAAGGCTAGTGGTGGCTTAAGATGAAGAAGATGAAGTCCTTGTGTTTAAGGTTATGTCCTAGCAAGAACCCACTCCATGTAAGTGTTTCTATCTTGATGATTATTAAGGTTAAAGTTTAAGGATTAAGTGGGTTTTCATCATTTGATCAAGATGTGATCAAATGATGATGAAGAATGAAAGATAAGTATGTTTAGTGGGTTTGGTTAACCCTTGTTATGTTATTGATTGTTATGTTGCTAGGTTTTGGTTAATTGTAGAAGATGATGATCATGATGATGATGATGGTTAGAAGATGTTGTTGGTGGGATTTATGTTAGTAGCCTAGCTTGGATTGAAGGTAAGTAACTCTTCCTAAAACATGTGTTATGTATGTATTTATCATGTATGTATTGTGGTGGTGTAAGAGCATAGGAGTTGGGTTAGTATGGTTGTAAGCTAAGGATGGATGGCTAGTGACCTTGGATAAGAGTATGTTAGTTATCGGCTTTGGACTAGTTAAGGTATGTTGTGATTATGCTTATGATGAATGGAGGTGATTACGTTATGAAGTCGGATGTGATATGAGTGGTATGTGGTAGTTTAGAGGTTTTTATGTGATTATGATACTTATGTGAAAGTATGTGTATGATATATGTTTTATGATGGGTTACTTACTAAGCGTAAGCTTATTCTTTAGTTGTCAATGTTTTTGTAGGCTTAAGTGCGGCGGAATGGAAGGCTTGGAGTGTAGCATAAGAGTTTGGAATGGATTTGGAAGATAACAAGCATTAGGAGCTAGGTAGAATACCGAGCTCGAGTCAATGTTGTACCCCCGAGAGTCTCTTTTATGAGTCCTATAATGTGTGTCAAGTCGTGTAATGGTTTGGTGGTCTAACGATGTGTCGAGAGTGTTTTAGGTGTTTATAGTAAAAGTTAAAGGGGTGTTTGGTTTATGTGTGAACATACCCATTTTGGGTTGTAAACGGGTCAAACGTCATTGGAACATATTTGTTATGTAAATATAATGAAGTTGGTCAAGTTTGGTGTAAAATGGAAGTGGTGTAAGTGGTTTTGTCATGAAATGGGTCAAAATGGGTTTTAGTGGTGAAATTGCAGTTTTGTTCTTGATGGCCTTCTTGACGCCGTCACCCTTTAAACTCCAAAAATTCTCTGGCCTATCAAGGCTCTGAGTTTTTTTGTTGATGGCCTTCTTGACGCCGTCACCCTTTAAACTCCAAAAATTCGTCTGGCCTATCAAGGCTTGACGCTGTCAGGCTTGGGCCTGACGCTGTCAGAGCCGACTGTGCAGATTTTTGGCAGTTTTTGAAAAATCATATCTTTTAATCCGTAAGTCGAAATGGGTCGTGCCACCTATCGTTTTGAAGGTAATTGAGTCTACTTTCATCTAAAAATAGTTTCAAGGTCTGAAATTTTATAGATTTTTTTTCAGTGGTCAAAAGAGTAAGCAGGTGTCCGTAAAAGTGAGTCGTTTCCGTGTAAAAAGTTTTAAATTTTGGTCTAAGCGGGCACGGGGCGTTACAACTTGGTATCAGAGCTTCGGTTTAAGTGAATTAGGTTTCCACTATAGGTTGCCTAGACTTAAACCACTCGTAGACGCGTTAAGTTTAAGTTTAAGAAATGCGGCCAAATAGTTTGTGAGTTATAGGATGTGGATGTAGAGTTTGAAACGAATGATGTGATCGTTATATGGGTAGTATGATGGGGACTTAGGGATGTGTCTTATGTGATATATGGCATGGGAGACTTGACGTGTGAGTGATAGGATTACCGTGCACCTTAGGGCGGCCTCGGTAATTATTATATGATTATGTGATTATGTGCTATGGTAGTTAGCGAGGGTGAGTAGGTGCAATAAGATAGTGTGGTGGGTTATAAGAAATGGGACTAAAAATGAAAGTGCGTAACTTGTGTGATAGGGATGATCAAGGCATGGCCTTGTGAGCATTTATATTTAGCATGGTGATCATTAAAGAGGTATTAGAGGCGGGTTAGTGGAGAGTTAAAGTATTAGGAGTATAAGTATGAACATGTGGTGACGTTGAATGTGTGTGGTGAAGAAATGAAATAAAAATATAGGCATAATAAGTTTGTGATGAACTTAGTTACAAGATGAAGAAAGGCATAGGGGTTGAGAAAATGATGAAATAGAGCGAAACTTCTTAAGTAATAATAGCTAAAATGAGATGAATATGTGTGAAGCTAAGGTGTTGTTATGAAATAATTATATTACGGCTAAGGCGATTAGTTGTAATTATTAATAAATAATGAACGTGTTGTAGTTGACGATCTATGTAAGATCTATATGTAAAGGAAGCGAGTGAGACTAAAAGAAGAGAGATAAGATATGGAAATAAAAATGTAATGGATTAAAAACGTAAGAAAGAATGAGAGGAGTATGTGTGAGAATGAAGACGTTGTCTTGAAATTATCATATTACGGCGCTGTAATCACTATAATGAATGCATGAGTTACAGTTGGTAAAATGTGAGAAGTCTAGATGTAAATAAGTCGAGTGGACTAAAATGTGAAGTAAGAATGTGAAAATGATTAACGAAGGCTAAGAATGCAAGAGGTAAAGTAAAGATGTGAAAATAACTAAGGCGGATTAAAAATGTAAGGAGTGTGTATGAGATAAAGGCGTTGTTCTAAAATTATCATATTACTACTAAGGCGATTAGCGGTAATTACTATAATAAACGAATGTAATAATGTGTGTTTGTGGTGCTTATGGCTTGGATCCGATGTTAAAATGTGAAAGTGGTAAAGTGATGAATGTAATGATCCTTCGGGATGAATGTTAAATGTGGTATCCATCGGGATGACCAAGTAAAGGAATGTTAAGGAATCCTTCGGGATGAATGTTAAAGATCCTTCGGGATAAAAATGCATTGCCTTCACAGGAAAGATTGCCTACATCCTTGGCATGTGTGAAAGTCCTTTCGGGGAAAATGTTAAAGTAAAGCGGATCCAAGCTAGAAAATAGAAGAATTTAAATATCAAATGAAATATAAAATGAAGATGAAATAATAAAAGTTAGATTGGGAATTAGGAGTAGTGGTGTTATGTCGGGAGTACATAACCACTAGTTTATATTTCTTGATTTACATCGATTGGGACGCCTCTCCATGTAAATGAGGAATTATAAACGAGTGGGCTATGTGTTGCCGACACGACACGAGTAGGGTTAGAGAAGTAGAAAGCGAGAGTTTAGAATTCGTAGAAATTTTAAGGACTAAGATAGGAGGATTAGAGTTGGACCATGACTTTAGTTGAGACTTAGAAGGACCTTGATGGGATGGAGAAATTGTAATGATGATAGGATGGGCCTTGCGGTGTGGTGCAAAAGATGATGAATGAAGATAAAAGAATGTGAACGTATTAGCCGGGTGTGATCATGTAAAGTCAACTAGTACGAGTTTCTTAAGTATTGAGTAGTCAAGAATGAGGGTAGAGGATAAAGCGAGTGAAATAATGATGTGCGGTAATAGGACGGATTAGAATGATGATTAGTTGTAATAAGCATGTCTTGTAGTATGTAAGATCTAAGCAAGAGTTGTATGGCATAGAAGTAAATAGGAAGTAGTAGGGATTAAGGATGTGTGATATGTTATAGTGTGCATAGGGTTGCAAGATCGCTTAGATCGTTGCCATAAGCAAACTAGGAATTAAGGTGTTGGGAAGGAGGTGAATTATGAGACTAAGTTTTGGTTAGAAATAGACGACAGATTTCGAGGACGAAATCTAAATAAGGGGGATAGAATTGTAACACCCGTTTCCCAGGTGTTGGGACTCCACCCTAGATGAAAATAGATAAAGACCTTATGCGATTGGCTAGTCAATAAAGGTAGCATTTTAGTCAAACCCGAAGTCAATTAATAGTCAAAGAATGTATTGTATGATTATGGGAAAGTATTGTGTGGCAAGAATAGAAAAGAAATAGACTTTAAGGGTTAAAGTTGCCATGGACCAAAAGTATTAAGATATGTAGTGTGGCCAAATAGGAAGAATAGGACTTGAGGGGCCAAACTTGCCAATTGGCCAAAGATGCACCTAACTAGTTATAACTAGTCATTTCTAGAGAATTCCCTCATTATTGAGGTGTGTTTGTTGGTCCGGATTTAGAGAGAAGAGGAAGAGAGGGAAAAGGCTAGTGGTGGCTTAAGATGAAGAAGATGAAGTCCTTGTGTTTAAGGTTATGTCCTAGCAAGAACCCACTCCATGTAAGTGTTTCTATCTTGATGATTATTAAGGTTAAAGTTTAAGGATTAAGTGGGTTTTCATCATTTGATCAAGATGTGATCAAATGATGATGAAGAATGAAAGATAAGTATGTTTAGTGGGTTTGGTTAACCCTTGTTATGTCATTGATTGTTATGTTGCTAGGTTTTGGTTAATTGTAGAAGATGATGATCATGATGATGATGATGGTTAGAAGATGTTGTTGGTGGGATTTATGTTAGTAGCCTAGCTTGGATTGAAGGTAAGTAACTCTTCCTAAAACATGTGTTATGTATGTATTTATCATGTATGTATTGTGGTGGTGTAAGAGCATAGGAGTTGGGTTAGTATGGTTGTAAGCTAAGGATGGATGGCTAGTGACCTTGGATAAGAGTATGTTAGTTATCGGCTTTGGACTAGTTAAGGTATGTTGTGATTATGCTTATGATGAATGGAGGTGATTACGTTATGAAGTCGGATGTGATATGAGTGGTGTGTGGTAGTTTAGAGGTTTTTATGTGATTATGATACTTATGTGAAAGTATGTGTATGATATATCTTTTATGATGGGTTACTTACTAAGCGTAAGCTTATTCTTTAGTTGTCAATGTTTTTGTAGGCTTAAGTGCGGCGGAATGGAAGGCTTGGAGTGTAGCATAAGAGTTTGGAATGGATTTGGAAGATAACAAGCATTAGGAGCTAGGTAGAATACCGAGCTCGAGTCAATGTTGTACCCCCGAGAGTCTCTTTTATGAGTCCTATAATGTGTGTCAAGTCGTGTAATGGTTTGGTGGTCTAACGATGTGTCGAGAGTGTTTTAGGTGTTTATAGTAAAAGTTAAAGGGGTGTTTGGTTTATGTGTGAACATACCCATTTTGGGTTGTAAACGGGTCAAACGTCATTGGAACATGTTTGTTATGTAAATATAATGAAGTTGGTCAAGTTTGGTGTAAAACGGAAGTGGTGTAAGTGGTTTTGTCATGAAATGGGTCAAAATGGGTTTTAGTGGTGAAATTGCAGTTTTGTTCTTGATGGCCTTCTTGACGCTGTCACCCTTTAAACTCCAAAAATTCTCTGGCCTATCAAGGCTCTGAGTTTTGTTCTTGATGGCCTTCTTGACTTCGTCACCCTTTAAACTCCAAAAATTCGTCTGGCCTATCAAGGCTTGACGCTGTCAGGCTTGGGCCTGACGCTGTCAGAGCGACTGTGCAGATTTTTGGCAGTTTTCGAAAAATCATATCTTTTAATCCGTAAGTCGAAGTGGGTCGTGCCACCTATCGTTTTGAAGGTAATTGAGTCTACTTTTATCTAAAAATAGTTTCAAGGTCTGAAAGTTTATAGATTTTTTTTCAGTGGTCAAAAGAGTAAGCAGGTGTCCGTAAAAGTGAGTCGTTTCCGTGTAAAAAGTTTTAAATTTTTGTCTAAGCGGGCACGAGGCGTTACATATTCTTAATTCCAGCAAGAATTAAATGGATTTAGAATGTAGGAAAAAAAATGGGAATCTTAATAAGAATAGGATTCTTGGGCTGAATGCATTGCTAACCTGGAATGGAGTTAATCTGGTTTGATTTTGTACTTCACCGAACAGTTAGGTGATATGGTATTAGCTCCTCCGGTAACCAAACCTTATGAATTTGAATTGTAGAGTGCAACAACGAATAACACGAAAAATAGTCATGACATGTGAATAAAAGACATTTCCTCGAGAAGTTAACAAAAGTAAAATCAGGGAAACTTCTATTACAGTTAAAGAAACACTATTGAGATGGCCATGAGAGCTTTTAAAATCTAATTAGCATATTCACGCTTATGGCTTAACTATTTTCATGTATCTTCTTGTAGGCACCCACCAATTATCTTCTTGGATACCAGAACTTAAGTATAAATGGCCTTAGAATATAAAGTTTGGGTGACTTACAACGTGGTTTGACTCACTTGACCCGTACTAACTTTTTTTTTACCCTTTTGATCCATTAGACAACAGTACAATAATAACCTATCACCTTTAAACAACAGCAACCAAACACCCCTTTAGTCATCAGTAAAAAGAAAATCTTGTAAGTCAGCTTGACCCGATAACATAAATAATACCCTATAAAAACCTATAACGATAAAATGAATTTAGATAGATAGGACATTAACTCCTTAGTCGTAAGAGTGTGGGACGATCTTCAGGCTCATATGAAAACATTTTGCCACCTATCTGCCCAGTATTATTATGCCCATAAAAGTTACCCACTGTTCTGTTTAGAAACCGAAAGCTGCTTGAATTGTTTCATGTAAATCTAACTGAACATAATCCGTAGTTAGCTTTATGTGTAATTTTACTATGATACATATGTCCCAATTAACATTAAATAACCCCAAATCGTTAAATCAAGAAGTGTCAATTTCATTTACAACTATAGCTATTTATTGAAGATAATCTAACCATTTGTCAAATATTCTCCCAATTCAAATTGTGACACAGAGAAAATTAACCTGTTTCAACCCAAGCATGATGCTATTAAACAGGAGTCGCAAAGAAACTGCTTACCTGTTATATATGCTTAGTTGGGTCTATTTTGACTTTTGAGTGAGCTTTACTCTCCATTGCTTTGCAAGATTGCAAAAAGCCAAAAGAGCACAAAAGTAGAGGTCGCAACGTCAATCCATTTATAGGTAAAGAAGTTGATTTGGGCTGTAATATTTTTCTATAAGCTCAAAAGGTAAAACTTTAGAATGTGAATAAGGTAATGAAGTTTGTATCAAACTTGATTGTAAGGACATTAAAACTCACCCTTAGTTCTGTATGCAGTAGGTTTAGCCTTTGCTGCACTCAACATCTCTAAAGGCCACCTTCGATCCCTAAGTATAGCAATTTCTAGTGCATCCTGTTTAATACAATGGTTTAACGCAGTCAACCAACATGCGGGATTTTTGTTGGGAATTATGATACGATTCAAGAGAAGACAACTTAGGTCTGTCTTTGTAATTAGGTCTGGTAATGCAAAGTTAAGTCTGGTAGTATGTTTAAGTCTGGTTGACTTATAATGTTAAGTCTGGTCGTGAAGTTAGGAAAGTCTGTTAGAGTTAAGTTAGGAAAAGATACAAAACGTGTAAGTATCTTTATAGAAGATTTGTGAATATCTTCTTAGTCGGTTAGTATTAGGGTTTCCTTGTGTTATAAAAGGATCCCTAAAGATTGTTAGTTTGGTGTGTGAGTTGTATGAGTTCACTATTGTGATTAAAATCAATATACGAAGTTAGTGATATCTCTGTGTGTGTTCTTCATTGTTCTTGTTAAGATTCCGCATTAACATCAACAATCGTCTAGGGTTTCTCACTTAGATTGGTTTGGATTTATCCCAACCATCTACTAGGTATTCAAGACTACTTAGAGATCCACATACAATTCGTGGACCAACAAGTGGTATCAGAGCAAGGCGAGAGACTCTGAATTCGAAGAACACTTAATCTCAAAAACTTTATTCTCACTCAAATCACCCTACACAATGTCTGAATTCGATAAGCCTGTTAACACTGAAAATTTTTCAATCCATAACAGTGAGGATGAGAAATCAAACCATGAAGATGAAGGAAAAACTGAAACCAGTAACTCCCAAACACAACAACAACCCATCCCTTCCACAACCACAATCTCAAACATAAAACTTCCATTACTGAAAAGAGAAGAGTATGATATATGGGCCATGGAGATGGAACATTATCTGGAGTACATTGATAGTGATGTATGGAAGGTTATTCAAAAGGGAAATTCTAAGAAAATAATTTCACAAGGGAATGATGGGCAGATAAGAATAATGCCACCAGTATCTGCTGAGGAGATTAGGGCTGTGGAAAAGGAAAAGAAGGCTAGAACCTTGCTTCTTATGGCTATTCCTAAGGAGCATCTACAAAGGTTTCATGGCATCCTTGATGCTAAGGAGATGTGGGAGGCTATCAAGAAACGTTTTGGAGGGAATGCAAACTCCAAGAAGATGCAAAAGGCTGTTCTTAAACAGCAATTTGAGACATTCAGTGTTTCAAAGACTGAAGGATTGGAGAAGGGCTATGACATATTTCAACATCTGTTAACACAACTGGAAGTTCATGGTGCAGCAGTTTCAAATGAGGATGCAAACCACAAGTTCCTTAGATCTTTACCATCAGAATGGGGCAATGTATCTGTGGCGATGAGGATAAAGGAGGAAGTAGATTCAATGACACCTGATGACCTATACAATAATCTCAGGATGCTTGAAAGGGACATCAGTAACAACACTCAGGCTTCAACCAGTTCATCAAATGTTGCTTTTGTGTCACAAAACAAAAGCAGTACTTACAAGGTTAAACCTGGTAGTGTTAGGTCTGGTATCTATGAAACTCCTTCAAGTGAAAGGTCTGCTTCAAGTTTTACTGATGAGGTGATACATTCTTTCTTTGCCAACCAAAGGAAGATGAAAGCTTTATTAGTGAAGACTTAGAACAGATTAATGATGCTGAAGTTGAGGAGATGGACATAAAATGGCACATTGCCATGGTTGCTTTAAGGGTCAAACGATTTCAGAAGCAATATGGGAGGACCATCAACTTCAACAACAAATCACCAGTGGGATACACAAAGAGGACAGTTGAATGCTACAACTGTCACAAGCATGGACATTTTTCAAGAGATTGTCCAGAGAAGAAGCCTGCTGATGGGAAAAGAGATGATGATGGGAAGATGGAAAAGAATTAGATGAGCTTGCTGACAATGGAAGCTGGAGGAGTCAACTGGGGTGAGCATCCAAGAGTGAATGAGGAGTCTGATCATGCTCTCATGGCCATTGGTAATGAGGTATCATTATGCTCTAAATTATGCACTGATTCATATAATCATGTTAAGGCTTTGTGTGATGAGCAGTTAGAACAAATAGGTGACCTAGAAGTAAATCTATTAGCACATAAAAATGTTGTAAAAACATTAGAGGCACAAAAGGTCACCCTTCAAAACCAACATGCTGCTTTAAATGAAAAACTATACTTTCAAGCCAATAAAATATATGAACAAAATGAAAAGCTTAAAAGGTATACACAATTGGGCCTTAGAATTCAGAAGGAGAGGGATGAGTTGAGAGAAAGGGTAGATCAGTGGAACAATTCAAATAATAACATGTTTAAGTGTTGGGATTCTCAAATTAAGTCAAATAAAAAATGTGGCTTAGGATATGAGGAAAATGAGAACAAGGCTATATTTAAGAATAAAGAAGAGGACTATACTGATAAGCCTTTATATAATAGGTTTGTTAAGACTGGTGACTTTAAGGGAGTACCACCACCTTTGAGTGATGACTATACTCCTCTTAAAAAAGAAGAGTTGGATGATTCACTTTTTGTGTATGGTAAGAAAGGTCCTCAAACACCTGAGTCAAACACCTCAGAGGACAAATCTAGTAGGTATTCTTCTTGTCAATCCAATGACTCTGAAGGATCTATTGATGGTTCCTCTGATCACTCTAAGTCTGAGTCAAAAAGTGAGGTAAAAGAGAATCCTGAACCTAAGGTTGTTAAGGAGTGTGAACCTGTTGTTACTAAACCTGTAGTGACTAAACCAATGCCTGAGACAGTCAAACCTAGTTGTGTCAATCACATAAAAACTCCTAGGGAATCTGTTAAAATGAATGAGTCACCTAGAAGCAATAGTGTTCAAAGAGAAAGTAGGAGTAGTTATACTTATGCTCCTAAAAGATGTTTTGTGTGTGGAAGTTTAAGTCATTTGATTAGAGATTGTGATTTCCATGAAAAAAGAATGAAGAGAGAGGCTGAGAAAAAGAGAATGAATGTTAATATGGGTCATGGTTCAAATAAACCAGTTTGGAATAATGCTAGTAGAATTAATCATGCCAACCAGTTTGTTCCCAGACCTGTCCAACTCAATAACTCTACCAAACCTAACTCTTATGTTAATTCTGGTAGACAAAATTTTAGGTCTGGCTACAGGAACTTTAATGTGATTAGGCAAAATGTTAATTTTATGAGGCCTAATGTGAATACTGGTTATGTTAATTCTGTGAGATCTAATGTGAACACTGGTTATGTGAGACCCAAACAACCATTTCAAAAGTCATAGGTGAATACAAATTTTCAAAGAAATAATTTTTATAAAACTCATTCACCTGTGAGAAGACCAGTTGCAAATCTAACACATTCAGATTGGGGTTCTGCTGATAATTTCTCTGATTGATGGGCTTGGAATCCATTTAAAAATGAATTTACCTATAAGTCCAAACATGGTTTCACTGGAGCAAGTTCATACAAAACCTATAAGTATGTTGCTCCACAGAGAGGACTCAAGCCCACTCAGGCCTGGGTTGTTAAGAAAAACTGATTCTCTTTCTTAACTTTGTATAGTTTGTATACTTGTTTGTTTTTAATTTTGCTATTCTACTTGGTTATTCTTATTTTCAGTAGTTAATTTGTTTTCAACTTTCCATAGTATGTTTGTTTTTGGTATATTGTGCTTAACTTTGTTTTGCAGTTGTTAACTCTTCTCTATTGCAAGTGATTCATATGTGGAATATTAAAACAACAGAACCATGGAGCTTTTTATTTATTAACAAGTGATTGCATTCAAGGATGCAATTTACAATGCATCATAAGACAAAAGCTTTAACATAAACCAGCCAAACACCACCACCTACATTTTCTGTTTCCCTTTGTTCATGAAGTCTGGAATGGTCTTCTTGGCTCCTCTGCCACCAAACTGATTCCACGCTTTTGGGCATGGGAGTCCAAGAATCAGGCTGCTTGGTGGTGGACGTGGTATAGAACCACTTCTCAAGGATGGCACAACCTTCGAAGGAAAAGTCACTTCATCATCATTTGAGGGGTCTTCTTCTTCGGCACTTCTATCATCTACATCAGAAGGGGGAATTGGTTTTGAAGTCTTTGGTGCTTCATCTTTTGGTTCCTTTTCAGTAAGATCATAAGCAGCTAGCCATTGCTTAAGAGTTGATTCTCTTAATGTCTTGTTTCTTGTGATTGAAGAATACCCTGGTGGGAAGTATCCACCCCATCCTCCTGATGATGAATCAGAAGATGAGCCATTTGGATCCCAAGAAGAATCGGATGAAATCTCTATGATTTCTGAGTTGGAAGGATCCATAATATTTATAAGGTTTTTCTTTTGGTTTGTGATGGTTTTGTGATAAAACAATGGGTGGTTTTATAGGGAAAATCAAGGTTTAATACCATTTAATGCTCGGTTGGTGTATGGGTTAATACTTGCAGGCAAAGAGTTATTAATTGTACTTTTGGAAAGTTGACCACAGTTCTTATTTTGGTTAAGTATCTTTGTTTAAAAATAAAAAAAATAAAAAAAAATAAAAAAAATAAAATAATAAAAAAATAAAAAAAAAAAGGAATTTACACTTAAGGGGAGGTAATGTACATTTAAGGGGAGGCAAATGTACAAGTTTTACAAGTTTTTAAATCGGGTAAACTTAAGTGTTAAATCTGGTAGCTTGTGAGTCTTGCAAAGATTGGTTTTAGTCTCCTTTTTCTTGTTGTTAAACTAATTTTTGCAGAACAGATTGGAATGAGATGATGTAAAGCCTTGCATTCGCTAATATTCAGTGTTTAAGTCCACTCTTTTGGTTAGGTCTGGTAAGTTTATGATTCGGCCTGGTTGACCATTTTAGGTCGGGTAGTGTTAAATTTATGACCGTTAGATCTGGTCAGAGTAATAAAGATTTATCTAAAATATTACCGTTGCACTATTTTCGGTAAAAAGAGATATTTATGAAGTATATAAGATTAAAATTTGATATATTTTATCTTCTTTTATTCTTTATTTGCTTCCAAATTTAAATCATCTTTATTTTGAACTCACGACTCTGTTTCTACGCAAATATTTTCAAAACCCTACCCTTCCAATCAACCAGACCTAAATCATTAACTCATCCATGGCTAACCTCAAGTTTGTTGACAAGCATAATCAAGTTGGTTTCTTGAAGAAGCCAGATCAAAGTGCAGGTTTCGAGGAGATTGTGGATTTCTTAAAAGGTTCTTAAATTTGTTATTCATTAATTCATAATCCTACTATTTATCAGTCCCTTGTTAAGCAGTTTTGGAGGTCGGTTACCTCTGAGACTCTTGATGATGGGACACCATGTTTAAGGGCAATTATTGATAAAAATGGTTTTACCATTACTGAAGCCTCCATTAGGGAAAGTCTTCAATTGGATGATGCTTTAGGAGAATTTGATTTGCCTGGTAATGATATTTTGGAGGGATTGGATAACATTGGGTACCCCACAGATGGAAGTTTTACCTTTTGGAAAAGTCATTTTACACCTCAGTGGCGGTTTTTAGTACATCATTTACTTCAGAGCTTAAGTCCCAAGAGTGGTGGATGGGATCAATTTGGAAGCAGAATTGCTTCTGCATTGGTTTGTTTATCACTTGGAAGGAAATTTAATTTTTCAAAACTAATTTTTGAAGGAATGGTGAAAAATGCTAAAGACCCTAAATTTTTAATGTATCCACGATTTTTGCAAATGATCTTGAACTATGAAACTAAGGATAAAGTGCCTTACATCAGTGTGGCCTTTACTCCAAAACTTTTTGCAAATATAAAAAGGGGTTTTCAAGGAGTACATAGACCTTTGCTTGCTGCTATACTTGGTACTAACAATGCAGGTACATCTGGAGCTGAACAAGTGCAACCTGATGAAGAACAAGCCCAAGCATCATCTAGGTCTGCTACACCTGCATCTACCCCAACTCTATCATCTCAACCAGGTCCCTCACCATCTGCTGAAAGATTACCTACACCTATCCAACAATCTTCACCTTCACAACCAAATGTTCCAAGTCCTGCAAGGGAGGAGGAACATGCACCCATAACTGTGGAAAATCTTCTCATCATAGTTCTTCAACTGCAAAAGAAGATAGCCACTTTGGAAAAGTCTAATGTGGCACTCAGAAAAGCTTATGTGACTTTGGTGCAAAAAGTAAAGAAAATGGGAGTGGCAATGAAGAAAAAGGGTGTTTCTTTTGATGATGAGGAAGGAGAAGCTGAAAATTCTTCCAAACAGGGGAGGAATTTGGAGCAAGAACAGGAAAACATTCTTCAAACACCACATCAAGAACCTCCAGTTCAAGAACCTGTTACCACCATCAGTCCAGAGACACTGGAAGTAGCAGAAACTTTGGCTCAATCTATGGGCAAGATTAAACAGGATAGAAAGAGAAGAAGGTTAATTTTGTCTGCTGAGGAAGAGATTGAAAAGTTTGGGACAGTGTCTGATGAAAAGTCTGATAATGAAGTTAATACTGGTGAAGGTAAGTCTGGTTCTGTAGGGTCTGGTGATGAACTTAGTTCTGGTAATGAAGAGCAACAATCTGCACAAAGAGAAGGAAAGCAGGTTGTGGATGAAACTTCAAAGCCAAAGAAGTCTAAAAGAAAAACAAGAGAAGAACTAGCATCTGAGGCTGAAATTGAGAGGATTAAGGCACAAAATATTGCTGAAGAAGAGAGACAAAAGAGGCTAGATGCATTTTATGCAAGACAATTGGCTGAAGAATCTGATGAATTTACAAAGTTGCTCAATGTTGATGCTGAAGTAAGAGCAAAATATGAAGAGCTTCTAACTGTTGAAGGTTTAACTGTTGATGAAAGAGCCAAACAGTTAGCTGACTTCATAAATGCAAGAGACAATGATGACACATTGGGTGGATTCTTAGAAAAGTTCAAGCTTAAGAAGAAATCAAAGATTTCCAAGAAGATGACTATTGCAAAAAAGAAACATGGTATGAAGATGTATCTAAAGAATCAAATGCATCTATCTTTGGAACAGATGAAAGGGAAGTCATATGAGGAAATTCAAGCTGCATATCTCAAGGCATTTGAGAGAGATCAAGGTTATAAAGCTGTTGATTATGATGATGTGCAGAAATATTGTTTTCAGGGTAGAAAGGCTAAAGAGACTGAACTTGTCATTGAACCTGATAAAATGATTGATATACAACCTGAAGGTGAGAAGTCATCAGAAGAAGTGCAAGCTGAAGTAGTAAAGCCTATTGTGTTTCAAAGAAGAAAAGGTTTGGAAAGAAAAAGTAAATCAAAGAAAGTGGTTGTTGAAGAGGAATTAGAGGAAGAACCTTCATCTGATGGAGCCACTATGGGAACTATTGAAAGCACAAAGGAACCAACTAAGGTAGTCAAGTATCAATTAATCATGACCGGTGAAAGAGCTGCATATCAGATTATAAGGGAGAATAATTCTGACATTGTTTATATGAATTTTGCTGGAATTCTAAATGATGTGAATAGGGAGGATCTTCAAGAACTTTATCAGTTGGTGAACATTAAATATGGAGATCATCCACCTGAAGATGAATTTGAAAGAGTCTTTTGGGGTAATTTGAAGGTAATGTTTGAGCCACCAACTGAGTCAGATATAGTGTGGAAACTTCCTGAAGAGCAAAATATTGTCAGCTGGAGATAATTTCATACCTGCAAGGTACATTGTGTTTCATTAAAGAATGCTGATATTTATATGCTTGCAGAAGTGGAATATCCTTTATCATCAAGTGTTTGCAAGGAAATGATGAGCAAAAAGTTGTATACTGGTAAGAAGGATGAAGGATATGAGATGTTATTGGATTTGATTAAGAGGCAGTCTTTGAAGGATGTAGCTTAAGGGTGTTTGAAAGAATTTTCACAAGTTGTTAAGTGAGACTATTGGAACTTCTCACTTGGTGGAGGTGCTTTGCACTAACACATCAAAAGGTTATCAGTCCACCTTGTCTCATCAACACAAGGACTGGCTAATCCTGAGCAAACGGCTAACAGGTAAAGATTGCTCAAATCCGTTTATGGCTGACAATTTGCCAAAAATTGTATGGTATTCAACTCACCATATCTAAGATAAGTGAAGAGTTGGCTAGCCCACAAGGTTATGGCTTGTGGTAAAGGCTGTGGAAAACCATAAATGGTAATCAATTCACCATGATGAGGTGCTTTTCCATCAAAGAATTGGCTAGTCCAGAAGCAAACGGCTTTTGGTAAAGACTTAACAAATCCGTTGATAAGCTGATGATTTGCTAAAAATCATATGGTTATTAATGTACCATGGTCTTACACACCAAAACATTGGCTACTCCAGTGGTAATGGCTATTGGTAAAGAGATTTCAAATCCATTACATTTTCAATGATTCACCTCTCACAGATGGTAACACATTTGGAAGTGATGAGAATAGTCTGGAACTTAAATGAATTTGATGTACATATAGTCAATGTTGCAAAGATCATATCAGAAGAGCTTATCAAGATTCAAGCTGCTAGAAAGGATCAAGACCTAAATACAATTCAAAGTGTTCAAGATTCAATCCTCAGAAAGCTTAATCAGAAGAACTTGAAGTTCATGGAGCATGAAGATCAAGTTAGGGGAGGATTGTTGAGAATTATGACACGATTCAAGAGAAGACAACTTAGGTCTGGTAGTATATCAGAGTTAGGTCTGTCTTTGTAATTAGGTCTGGTAATGCAAAGTTAAGTCTGGTAGTATGTTTAAGTCTGGTTGACTTATAATGTTAAGTCTGGTCGTGAAGTTAGGAAAGTCTGTTAGAGTTAAGTTATGAAAAGATACAAAACGTGTAAGTATCTTTATAGAAGATTTGTGAATATCTTCTTAGTCGGTTAGTATTAGGGTTTCCTTGTGTTATAAAAGGATCCCTAAAGATTGTTAGTTTGGTGTGTGAGTTGTACGAGTTCACTATTGTGATTAAAATCAATATACGAAGTTAGTGATATCTCTGTGTGTGTTCTTCATTGTTCTTGTTAAGATTCCGCATTAACATCAACAATCGTCTAGGGTTTCTCACTTAGATTGGTTTGGATTTATCCCAACCATCTACTAGGTATTCAAGACTACTTAGAGATCCACATACAATTCGTGGACCAACAATTTTCCACGAATTAATAAATGAAAAAAATATTAATTGTAATTACACAATACACACTTGTATTTTTATTATTCATAATTCTTACTACCACAATTAATTAAACTATGAGGAACAATTGCAAATTACAATAAGTTCTTCTCCAAGCGAACGCAGCCACTGTAAATTCAATCAACTATCAAGTTTATAGTCCTCAAGAATCTCATCATCTTAAATTAGTGAGCAAATCAACCCCCTCCCCATCTCCTTCCCTTAATAGCTAAACTGAAAGGCTAAGGGTTTCTAATTTACACTGCATATGTGACTATATGCGCGTGAAAAGTAACATGTGCTGAATAAGCAAGTTAAAACTATTACTTCAAAATGCATTAAGCAATAAAGAAGTTTTAATAAGCAATCCTAAACACCCTCTTATAAACAGTCCCTATATTTGCTACTAATAAATCACTGCAACACCCAATGAGCAGTCCCAAACACCCCCTAAATGCGATCACTATAAGTTTTACATAAAGCACGTTTACATTACTTATCGAGATTTAAACACAGCTACTATGTTTATATGAGTGGCATTTGGGAAAGTCTCACGGGGTTTTAAATATCACAAAAAAATTAATTTAAACATATAATATTTATTATTTCATTGATGCAGTAATTTAAGTTGGCACATAAAAAGCAGTAATTTTGACTTCAAAAAATTGCAACATACCATTGTTTTTCTCTACCACCAGAGGACGAACAAACAGATCATTTGTTGTACAAAAGATATAATTACTGCAAGTCACATTGTTAAAATCAAAATAAAGTAATCAACAACATTCACACAAACACATCATAAATTCACACCTTCATTAAACAAAACTCACTAATTCATCAAAATCAAATTTAAATTAGGAACAGTAGCTTGTTGCACTTAGTAGCCTTTTTACCAAACACTACTTCAGCCATGATAACCGTCTAACGATTTCCGCCCAACCCACTTTGACCCATTTACATCAGGGTATTAAGTCCAACAATTTGTAAAAAGTTTCTTAAACAACTGGAACTTATTAAAAAATTTCTGCACACCAATAAATTAAAACAAAACAACATTCTTTGTTACAAAGAACCTGAAATTTGTAACACTGCAAAGAATCTGGAATTTGTTCATATGGTGTTCATTAATTTAGATTCTTTATCATATGGTAGTAAAATAGTCAAAAAGAAAACAAAGATTTAAGGAAACAAAACAGAACAATTAACCTTAATTAAATTAAACTATTAAGAACCTAAAATCTTAATCAAATTCAAATCAATAAACTATAAACTTATAATAAAAATTAACCTTGAACTCTTCCTCTTCAAGTTCTGGCGCGACCTTAAACTCTTCCTCTTCAATTTCCGGCGCGTCGCTACATCTACCGTAAGCTGTAGTTTTTAGGTTAATAAGATTATTAGGTTATTAGGTGGATTGAATTGAAGATTGAAGAAAAGGATTGATAAAGGATATTAGGTTAATGTATGTGTTTTTCCACTGCTAATCGTGATAATGGATATGGTGTGTTTGTAATGGATACTCTGGTTTTGATAAAATATTTACACTTTATATGAAAGATTTTAGATTTTTTTAATAATTAAAAACCTTTTTTTTAATTTAAATTGTAAAAAATATTACCTAAAAAGGTACGATTTGATTTTTTTGAAATGAAAAAGTCCTCACTAGGGGTTTTATTTTATTATATAAAAGATTAGGCATGTACTGGGCTCGGCCCACAGAAAGAAAACCTATAACAATCTAAAAGTTCACGTACAAAAACGTAAAAACGTATAAAAACATACACAAACGTATAGAACGTAGAAAACGTAAACGTATGAAAACGTACAAAAACGTAGAAAATGGTATGAAAATGTACTAAAACGTACGAAAACCTATGAAAACGTGCGAAAAACATACGAAAACGTAAGAACACTTATGAGAACGTATGAAAACGTACCAAAACCTATGAAAACGTGCGAAAACATACGAAAACGTAAGAACACTTATGAAAACGTATGAAAACATGCGAAAATGTATGAAAATGTAAAAAAAACAAGTCGTAAAAACACAAGCAGACGTATGAAAACGTATAAAAACGGATGAAAACGTATGAAAATATGTGTGAAAAAGTACAAAAACGTATCAAAAGTACGAAAACGTAAGATAACGGATGAAAACATAAAAAAACGTATGAAAACAGGTGAAAATGTACAAAAATGTATAAAAACAATAAATTCAGTACACGTATCATATGAGTAAATTTGAGAAAGTACGTGAATATTTAATGCCTTAAACCCTATCATGCATATAAGTAATTAAAAACACAAAAAAAAAATGCCAACTCACACTATCTAAAAATTTTAGCCGGTTTTACCAGTTGCCGGTAAAAATGTGACCATATTAGCACGAATTGAAAAGTTCACGTACCATAAAAATAATAAATTTTGTACACGTACTATATGAGTAAATTTGAGAAAGTATGTGGCTATTTAATGGCTTAAACCCTAATCCTATATAAACAAACTAAGCCCTTTGCCTCACGCCTATTTTCACGAGGTTTTGTTGTTCTTATTTCTTCTGGTGAGTGAATTTGTATTCTCGTTGTTCTTATTTGGTTTTTAGAAATTTGCGTTACTATTTTATTTTCAGAATTTAAATAGTAAGGTACACAATACCATGCTATGTGTGTGATGAACTTATTGATGAAATATTAGTAAGATTGCCACCGAAATCCCTCCTTCGTTTTAGATCTCTCTCCAAATCATGGTATTCTCGTATTGCTAGCTCTGATTTTATCCGCATGCACACTACGAGATCTTCGAAAAATTATTCACGGAAAGTCCTCATTAGACAAATGCATACAAAAGGCTTTTTTGACTACGAAGACTTTTACGCGTTGTATTCAGAAGACCGACTAGCATTGTGTCATGGACCTGGAGAAACTGGCACACCAATGATACCATCACTTGAGTTTCCTTGCAATTTTAATGAAATTGTTAATTCATGTAATGGAATTATATGTTTGGTTCGTTCTCAATTTCAGGATGAATAAAACATCATTAGTCTATGGAACCCTTCAATTAGGCGTAAACTATCCATACCCAACCATCCTTCTTTGATATATTATTCTGAAACACTAGATTTAGCAGTCGGTTTCGGTTATGATCAAATCACTGATGATTACAAGATTGTGACAGTATCCTACTCTTCACATAGAGGATCCGCAGAACATTCATTGGTTTACTCCTTGAAGACATATTCTAGGAGTGAGATTGCTGCTCCCTCTACTCCAATAATTCACATCATCCCAGGAGCATGTTTTGCCAATGGGGCATTGCATTGGGTGGTTAATACTTCACCAGATTTTGATCGTTATTATATAATGACTTTCAATATAACTACTCATGTTTTTGGCATGATTAGATTGCCAGAAAGATGTAAAGGAGCAAGTGTACTAAAAACTACCAACAATTCTCTAGCTGTGATCTCTTATGATTTTGAACATCACAATCGTATTTGGGTGATGAAAAAGTACAATGATGTAGCGTCTTGGTATGTGTTATTTAATTTGGAACATCACTTAGTCGATGCTGATGTGAAAAGCATTTTGCAGCTAACCACCAACGACTGTTTCTTGATCAATAGCTCTTATGAGGGGATAAAAGTTTACAATTTTGCTACACGGTTGCACTTTCAGTTGTTTGAAGATATATCTTACTCTGATCAAATGGAAATGTGTCTTGAAAGCCTTGAATTGTTAAATAGATGATGCTTGTCAAGTCGTCAAAAGGGTTTCAGTTGATTAGAAGATAGTTGGTCTGTTAAGAATACTTTGATTATCAGAACCACTTTCCAAAAAAACTTCTCATTCATTTTTATATGCATTTAGATACGGATTGGAAGGTTTTCCATGCCCACTTTTTTTACTCACACACCACTAAGTTAATTGTTACTCTTTATCACTAATATATTTGGTATATAGACACTTATTCATTATTCATTAATGAGCATCGATTGCCATAGCTAGCTCCTATGCTTATCTAACAAAAAGACTATGATATACAAGAGTATCAGAAGTATACTTAATTAAGATCCTATATTCAATAGCAGACGAGGTTTGGACTGGAAATAGAAGTTGGTCAGTTGAAAAAGTATCAGCAGCCCGGTTGCTTTCAACATAGATATAACAGGCTAGACACAATGGAGTGGGTCAATCCCCTCCATTTTTCCTGCCACGTCAGCTTTCTCTCTCCAGCGACCTGCAGGCGATTCAGTGCCACAGTGGGGGCGACCGAGTTCCAATTTTTTTTTTTTTTTTTTTTTTTTTTTTTTTTTTTTTTTTTTTTTTTTTTTTAACATTTTAAACACAAAATAAAATTTTATTCATAATTAAAACGTTACATAATAATTCAAATAAAATAAAAACATTACAACACTTATTAAAACACTACAACATAAAAACTAATCATCCAGGTTGTATTGTTCCTTAATCGAGTCTTTGATTTCTTGCATTTTCTGTCGTTGATATTCGGGCAAAGATGGGTCGATTGGTTTGAAATAGAAGAGGAGGTCTTTTTGATACCTCTTTTGCTGCTCGAATTCAAGCCTTTTTTCTTCCATCGCCAATCTGCGGTCTTCTTGCTCCGCTTTCTTTTGCTGCAGAGCCAACTCCTTATCCCTTTGCTGCAGCTCTTTTTCCTTCAATTTGTAGTATCCGTCTGCAAGCTCTTGCTTCTTACCCAATACCTTTGACGTAATGGATGTCCATTTTTCGGCTACCCCATCCAAACTAAACCCCGACGATTTCTTCTTACCCTTAGTTTTCTTAGCTTCATCACGCCCAACCGGTCGCTCATTTCGAGGCTCTTCATTATCAGACACATCCGAGCCCGTTTCAGAAGTCCTTGGTTTTTTTCGAGCCGCATTTTGGTTTAAAAAAACCGGCATCTCATTTTTCTTCCAAATCTCATGGTCCCTCAAAATCTCCCAACAATGATGCAAATGAAAGGCATGCTTCATCATTATTTCATATTCTTCACACGCTCTTTGGTAAATAGTCAGATCATTCTCACCACTTCCAAAATTCGTATAACAATTGTCGTAAATTGCACAAAATGCACCAACTCTAGGACGAATCCTATTTTTCCACTTGCTAGTAAGTGAGTTGTACGATCTCCCTTCACCAACTTCCTTTACAAAGTATGCAGTCACTTTTGCCCAAAATCCCTTGGAATTTTGGTTGTTTCCAACTACGCTATCCTCCGACGAATCACACCAAGCCATGCACAACGCGATCTCTTCTTCTTTTGACCAATTCGCGCTGTCTTTCTCAGCCAATTTCTCAACCGCCTTCTCGACCACCTTCTTCTTACCCCTTGTAGTAGCACGCTTCTTTGGTTTGACCGGTGACATCTCTTCAGAAAGAGTTTTGTCGTCGTCATCACCAACAAGATCATCATTTGGAACCGAATCGTGATACGATCCGTGACCCGAACCTTGATAACCCGGTGACATTTGTTGACTCGGATAACCCGAACCGCCTCCAGCATAAAAATGCGGATTGTTGTCTAATTGATCCAAAAAATCACAAGCATCAAGATTGATGCCGTTAGCCGGAGAATAATTTTGATAATTAGAATAGGAAGACGTTGATGAGTCCACTGTTGGACGATAACACGATTCGGGGGAGCCATACATAGATTGTTGGCTTCGACGGGAGTGGCTTTGTTGTGGTTGTGGTGGTTGTTGTGGTTGTTGGTTATATGGTGGAACAAATGGACGATTAATATTACGATTCATAGCAAATGGATTGAATTGTTGTTGTTGTTGTTGTGGAGATTGTTGAGATTCATAATCAAGAGAACGAGGTCGGAAATTGATCGTTGGTGACACACCGGTTAACCGGAAAGTCGAATCCGGTGATGGTTGCGGGATGTTTTGTTGTGGTAAACGGGATTTTCGGCCTTTTGGTTGTTGTTGTGGTGTTTTCTTAGACATTTTGATTGCTAGTAATTGTGAGATTGTGTGTTTTGATTGTGTTTCTTTGGAGTATATATAAGGCAATTTTTTTTTTAAACCGTTGCATGTTGCCTAGTTTGTAACGTTCATTTTTTTTTTTTTTTTTTACTCACAAACGGTTCAAAACAAGAAAGGGTAGTACACGTTTTGGATCAAAATGCAACATGTGTCTTCGGTCGAGTCTAGGACCGAAACTTGTCAAATGTTTTCTAAAACTCGGTCGCGACCGATGCAGCACAATGGCCTCGATCGATCGATCGGCTGGCGACCGATTGGGTCGACCGACCCATTGTGTCTAGCCATAACATACTGGAACCAAGTAAATATAAACCAAACTAACATAAAATAAGCAGTCAATGTTCCAAACCTACCACATTCTCTAACACATATTCATACAAAAGTTGGAACCAAGTTCATTCCGAGTTCACTGATCTTGAAGCTGTGACTAATGACTGGTTCATTGGATGGAGTCATTTTTTTAGCCTTGTGTATGATTATGGTGTAATGATTGTTGGGATTAAAGCTTCTTGATGATACTGGTGCTCATGATTGTGCTCTTGGTAAGTTAAAAACTTAGTACTGGTGAAGAAACTACAAAGAATATACACCAAGTGTGTTAGTGCTGCTAATACAAATTTAGTGCTGCCAATGCAAAGTTACAACTGCTGAAGAGTTAATGCTGCTGGAGTAAAGTTAAGACTGCTAGTTGTTTAGTTAATACTGCTTAAGAGATTTACATTGTAAAGTCGGTATGATATGTATAGAATGTTTTGATAATTATAGAAAAGATTTAGAAAAAAATTTATCTTGGAGATTAAGTATTGTAAGCCGACTAGGACTCCTTAGTCTATAAAAGGAGGTCCTAGGGCATAGAGTTAGATACGTGAGATTAAAAAGTCGATTGGCTTCAAGGTCTTGTAACCCTAATGCTGTTGAGTATTCGTATTATTCTTAATAATATTGAAGCGTTGTTTGTTTATTAAATTGTTTTCTTGTGTTTACTGTTACATCAAAGAATTCTTCTTAATATTAAAGTTTAGATTCCGCATAAACTTTAATAAACTCAACACAGTTTCTACAATAGTTGTACTAGATTTATCTAATATTACTAAACCTTTACAAGCTAAGGGAATTCGATCAAGTGTTCAACTGGGATCAACAAGTAGTTTAGAAGAGGCTATGTGTTGTTTTCCTTTTTGACAAGCAACACACATTTCATCATATTCAAAAAGTTTAGAAGGTAAACCTCTTACAAGATTTCCCTTAACCAGATTATTCATAGTTTTAAAATTCAAGTGACCTAGCCTTCTATGCCAAAGTTTAGATTCATCAGATGTGGCTTTTGCAAAGAGACAAGTTAAACCTCCTTTAGGAACAATGTTCTCTAAATCAACACTGTATATATTATCCTTTCTAGTAACTTTAAGCAAAACTTGACTTTCATCAATCAACTTAAAGTCTGGAGATAGAACAATACATTCAGTGTCATTTAAAAGAACACTATTCTTTTTGTCACTCATTTTTGAGACACTAAAGAGATTAAACAACTCTTTTAAAAATACACATTCTCAAAATCTAGTTTACCAGTTCTAATTATACATTTGCCTATGATTTTCCCTCTTTTGGGGTTACTCCCAAAAGCAACATATCCTCCATCAATTTCTTCATAGTCTGTTAGATAGGACATGTTCCCTGTCATGTGCCTTGAGCATCCACTATCAATCACTCCTTGATCATGTAACTCCACCTGTGGATTGCCCTGTATGTAAGGTAAGAAAATCAATTTCTTTTGAGGACCCAAGCCATCACTGACTTGGATATGCCTCGTGCATCAACATAATCAAACTTCTTAAGGGTGATTGATGCACTGTCATGTTTGGAAACATGGTCTAAAACTTTAATCTTTTGTTTCCAAACCCAACATGCTGAGGCCTTAACAGCAGTACCATTATTCCCCTTAACAGCATTAACCAAATGATTACCATTACTATTTTTGAATGCTGTTTTTTTTTTAATGGGCCTTTTAACAGTTGAATGTGCTGTTTTAGAAAAATGTAACTTTGATTTAGCACCATTCACTGTTGGTTTTGTGTGAGTAGCATTAACTTGTCTAGCAGTATTAACCAATACTGCTGGTTTAGAAACATTTTGTCTAACAGTATTAATTGATACTAAACCTGACTTCATTAGCACTGCTCTTGGAACCATGTTTCTTTTAGCATTGGGGTGAGTCTTTTTAGAAAAACTTTGGTGATTTACCCTCTGAGCATAGTTCTAAACAGGTTGTACCATCTTTTGATTTTTAAACTATTTTTGATGGTAAGAACAATTAACCTGCAAATGATCAAAACTACCACACACATAACAAGCCTTATTAAACATCTCAAAATTACTTCCTAATCTTTGAGACATCATGTTATTCCAGTTTCTTTGATTTCCTCTTCTAGGACTGTTAGTGTTGTGCCTAAGTTGCTCAATATGATTAAAAGTGTTCCTAGTAGTTTTAGGTTTGACAAACTTTTTCTTAACATTACTAGGCCTAACTGTTTGCTTTTCTACTTTAGATTGAGACAACTCCTGTTCCTCATCATCTGACACCCAGTCTTCAATAATTGGGGCATCATTATACTTCCTATCAAGCTTAGAATCTTCCTCACTAGACTTAACTCTACTTTTCTCACCTACAGGCTCATTAGTAAACTCTTCTAAACCAGTGAAAGATAAGTCAGCAGTTGAAGATGTTACAAAGGAAACAAGTTCATGGAGATCCTGAGTTAAGGGGAAGATCAGATTTGAAGATTTTCAAGTGCTCAAGTTGTTTGTTTTGTCATCATCAAATAGGGGAAGATTGTTGGGAATTATTGATTTGATGATAACAAAAGGACCAAGATCGACATGTTGGAAATCTAGAAGATGGAGGATTCTAGAAGACTTGTTGAAAAAGATAAAGATAAAGATTAGGAAAGATTTAGTTTCCTAATACAATTATGTTTCCTTTGTAAGTCTAGATGGACTCTATATATAAAGAGATCCCTAGACATTGTTTATGTTAGTGTTAATCATGTTTTAAGAACACATCACCGATCTCACCACTTGAGATCGGTTCTAGCTCCAAGATCATTGGTGTCCTTTGATCTTTGTTATAGTTGTGTAACATATTCTATCTTGATCAAATAGAATTGGGGCTAATATATGTAAAATCTTGTTAATAACATTGTGTTTGATTAATTCCGCTGTGCAATATTTGTTATCTTTGTTATTATTGATCCTAGTTGATTTTAAACGATCTTCACAATTGGTATCAAAGCAAGGTTGCTCTTGATCTAGGATTTACAAGGTTTTACTGTTGGGTCTAAAGATGCTGCTGATCGTGAAATACACTAAGTGTTACTCTGCTGATCAGTTAAGTAACTCTGCTGATTAGACTATAAATCTGCTGTTTGCTAACTCTGTTGGATTGGGATAATAAGCAAAGTGTAACTCTGCTGCTAGCCCACGAAGACTCTGCTGCTAGACTAGTTACTCTGCTGCTTATTAGATATGTATAGTTTGTTAAGATAAGTTTGGAAAAGATACGTAAGAATATTTTTCTTGTATAGAAAGTCTTGTAAACCGACTAGGACTCCTTACGCTATAAAAGGAGGATCTAGGGTTAGGTTAGATATACGTATCATTATTGTTTTACACTTCAAGGTTTCTTGTAACCCTATTGCTATCGAGCAATCGTATTAATATATTGAAGTGTTGTTTGATAATTCGTTTGTGTTTTATTCTTCTTAAGATCAAGTATTAGTTTTCGCATAATATTTGATATACAACTCAAGATCAGTTTCTATACCGATTGCTTTAGATTTGTATCTAAAGTAATTAATAAGATCGTGAAGCTCAACTGGGATCAACATTTACTGTCGAAGAAAGCAGCTTTCGATAGTGTATGATTTGTTTCTAAGGTTTCTGAAGTAATCGTTTTTTTAGTGTTTCGAATTGTGTCTTTTACTTCTCTGATCGTAGAGTAATTCCTTATTATTATTAATGAAAGTAAGATTTTGAAAAAGGGTATGATTTATTCTAAGGGTTTTTAGTTTAATCGTTTTTATTAGGGTTTTAGGTTTTATTATCATAAGCTTCTGGGAATGCTTCTGGGAATCATTCATCTTAACCAAACCCTAATACATATTCACCGCACAGCAACGATTGTTTCTTAACCCTAAATACATCATCAATCTGGTCTTGGAATGCAGTTTTGGTTACAAGGGAGAAGAATGGCAATACCAAGAATCTTAATTCGAAGGTTATAGATGGTTTCTGGTTAAGCGGTTAATGTTGCTCGTTCTATACAAAGGTGGGTTTGATGCTGAGTTAATGAACGTAACAGCTGAATTTGAATTTAATAACCCTAGTATGTCAAACAAACTGGATGTTGAAGAAAATAAGTGGTCTACTGGTGGTGTTACTGGCGAGTAATCTTTCTCATTCTGAGATTACTGGCTTACTAGTAATGTTTCTCTTGCTGTTGGGAGTAGACCTACTTGTGGAAGGACCGAGGTTATTGGCTTTGTAAGTTAGGTTATTGCTTTTAATGCTGCTCGTTTGAATAACTTTGTTGCTGTTTGAAACTTAATGTTGCTCCTTATATGATACTACTGCTACTTCTAAAAGTTAATACTGCTCTACGATTTCTACTGCTGAGTTAATAATGTTAATGCTGCTCGTGGTCGGTTAATACTGCTAGGTTTGTTTAATGTTGTTAGTAGTTGTGATCATATTAGGGTTTTAATCAAGGTACACGCTGGATTGTTTTACTTTAGTTTTGTATTGTTTGTGGGTTATTGAGAGATGGAATCAAGGTTTTTACATGTCGTACTTGCTATTGGTTCTAACGAATCTGGTTTAGAAAACCTTGGATCTTTGACGAATAACACTACAAGTTTTGGATTTGGGCTTCATGGTGTGACCTGGTGTTGGATGATTATTATACTTATTGAGGTCCATTCGTATATTTATTGATTCTCTCAAGTTCGTGTGAAAGTTTGATTGAAGTAGTTATCATGTTCATACTAATTAGAAGTTATTACTATGTCATACATGGTTACTACTGCATAACCATAGAACTACTCTTCATTGTTACTACTGCTTAGTATCGATTACTACTGTTAGTCATTTTTAGTAGGCGATTTTGGTGCTCTTCATGGATGGTACTACATGGTATTCGTTACTATTGTTGGTGTTGGGAATTATTCATTAACAATTTGTACTGCCAGGTATAATGATAAAACTGCTGAAGATTTACATTAACAGTACTAACTGACTTAGTACTGCTAGTGGAAATATTAGTACTGCTAGTATAACTGAAGACTGCTTATGATGATATGAAGACGCGTTTTGTGATAAGTGTAGAATAGATTCAGTATATATCTTATAAGATTAGAAGATACGAATATTGTAGTTATCTTGTAAAGGACTCCTTGTGCGTATAAAAGGAGGTCCTAGGTTAACATATAAGATATACTTTTTGTTAAGATTCAAGGTTGTAAACCCTAGTGATATTAAGATCACTCGTATTATTTGCTTAATAATATTGAATCATTTTGGTTATAACTGTTTCATAAGTTACTGTTTCATTGATCATACTACATTGTTTATTTTCTTCAAACCGCTAAAAAGTAGATTCCGCATACTTTTTGGTGTGCAACAAAGTTTCAAACAAGCTCAGCAAGATCTGTGTTTAAGGACTCTCAAGTGGTATTAGAGCTTAGGTTCTGAAACTTTGCCCTAGAAGAAACATACCAGAAGAACTCTACTTTCATTCAAGAAAATGGATCTTGAAACAACACAAACTACAACCACAGCAAAACTGCCTTTGCTCAAGCAGAATGACAACGAGATTTGGAGGCTAAGGATTAAGCAATACTTCCAAGTACAGAATTATGCACTTTGGGACATTATTGAGAATGGAAACTCCTTCACTCCCAAAACTACTAAATCAACAGAAGAAGATGGCGTTAAAACCATAACTGTATCTGGTCCAGTTACTGCTGATGAGAGGCTCCAGAAGAAAAATGATGTTAAAGCTCGGACCATGTTATTAATGGCTATCCCCAATGAGCAACTACTGACTTTCAGCAAATACAATGATGCCAAAACCTTGTTTGAAGCCATAACAACAAGGTTTGGTAGCAATGAAACTACCAAGAAGACACAGAAGACTCTGTTCAAGCAGATGTATGAAAACTTTAGTGCTTTAAGCACTGAATCACTTGACCATATCTTCAACAGGCTTCAAAAGATAATGAGCCAACTGGCTGTGTTAGGTGTTGAGATCCCACAAGAGGATCTAAACTTAAAGTTCTTGAGAAGCTTACCTGCTGAATGGAACACTCATGTAGTGGCTTTTGTGTCATCTCCCAGTAATAGCAGTCCAGAGGAGGTTCATGTTGCTTCAGGGGTTAGTACTGCTAGCCCTAAAGTTAGTACTGCTAGTTCTCAAACTAGTGCTGCCAGCTTAGGAGATGATATTGTCTATGCTTTTCTGGCTAGTCAAGCAAATGGGTCACAGCTTGTGCATGAAAACCTAACTCAAATTCATGAAGATGATCTAGAAGAGATGGATTTGAAGTGGCAATTAGCTTTTGCTGAGCATGAGGGCCAAGAGATTCTTTCAGAGGACAGGGAAGAAGATCACTATCAATGGTAGTGATACTGCTGGATTTGATAAATCAAAGGTAGAGTGTTACAACTACCATAAGTTGGGACACATTGCTAGAGAATGTAGAAGGCCCAGAAACCAGGAAAGCGAAAGCAGAGGATCAAGGACTCAAGAGAGCAATAGGAAAGATGTAAGTCAGGAGGAGTCTTCTTCAAAGGTAATGGTGGCTATAGATGTACTTGGATTTGATTGGAGCTTCATGGCTGAGGAAGAAGCACCAACAGAGATGGCAATGATGGCTTTCTCTGACTCTGAGGTACATACTGTTAAAGCTGGTTCAAAATCATGCTTAGCTTTAAAATACTATGAAACACTTAAAAAACAGTATGATAACTTGAGAATAGAGCTAAACCAATCTAATTAACACTTAGCAAATCATAAAAGAGGCTTAGTTGTTGTTGAAGAACAACTAGTGTTCTATAAAAAGAATGAAACTGTTTTTTCGCTGAAACATAGCTGTGTTAAAAAGGGATATCATGTTTAAAGATATAGAGGTTAAAGAGCTTAAAAATCAGCTAGAAAAGATTAAGCTTGATAAAGATAGTATTGAGATGAATATAGAAAGATATGCAGGAGCAACTAAAAGCTTAGATAAAATTGTAGAAACTTACAAACAATTTTAAGAAAGGTCTAGGTTATAAAAGTGTTGCACCACCACATAGAGGGAACTTTCCCGACCTAAAGCTTGAACTGTCCAATCTAGAGGAAGAAAAGGAACTTGAATCTAAAGAAGTTAAGAGTGATAGTGAGGATAGTTTCAAAGAGGTTGGTGAAACTTTTGACACATCTTTTGTTGAGAAGAAGGTGTCAGAAGAAAAGATGAATTCAGATGCACCAATTATTGAAGATTGGGAATCTAATAATGAGGATCAGATTGAGTCTACACTTGAGGTAGAAAAGTAAAATATTGTTCCAAGTGATGCTAAGGTAAAAACAGTTAAACCTAATGAGCAAGTGAAACCAGCTAGGAAAACAGTCAAATATGCTGAGATGTATTGATCACACAGGCCTAGGGGTAACCAGAGAAATTGGAACAATCTAAAATCCCAACAATTAGGTAGTGATTTTGTTATGTACAATAAGGCTTGCTATACTTGTGGTAGTTTTAATCATTTGCAGGCTTATTGTGACTACCACAAAATGAAAAGGGTGGTAAATGGGAATACAAGGTTGAACACAAATAGCTTTGCTAAACCTACTCACCCATGTGTTAACAGAAATATGGCTCCCAGAGCAGTTTTGATGAAATCTGGCCTTAAACCACTTTGTACTGCTAGACCCATTAATACTGCTTACCCCAAGTCAACAGTTTCAAGTGCTAGACCAATAACATGTTTTACAAAATCAGCACAGCAAACTGGTAAAAGGTCCTATTAGGAGAAAACAGTGTTTAAAAACAAGAAATGGTGCCAAACAATCAAGACTGCTAGGCTAGCAGTTTGTACTACTAGACCAACTGTTAGTACTGTTAGGCCAAGAAATGTTGTTAGGGTAAAAAGGGACAATGTTATTTAGGCCTTAGCATGTTACGTATGGAGACCTATCAAACCCAATGGTGCATCAATTACAATGAAGAAATATGATTACATTGATGCACGAGGCAGATCCAAGTCAGTAATGGCTTGGGTCCCCAAAGAAAACTAATTTCCTTTATTTTATGTGCAGGGACATCCACAACAAGATGCTGAAGAAGATCAAGGATATGCTGATAGTGGATGCTCTAGGCACATGACTGGGAACATGTCCTACCTCTCAGATTTTAAACCTTTTGATGGAGGATATGTTGCCTTTGGAGGAGGAGCAAGATGTGGAAAGATTACTGGTAAAGGTACAATAAAGACTGGTAAACTTGATTTTGAAGATGTGTATTTTTTACAGGAACTTAAGTTTAATCTCTTTAGTGTCTCACAGATGTGTGACAAAAAGAACAAAGTTCTTTTTACTGACACTAAATGTCTTGTCTTATCTTTAGACTTTAAGTTACCTGATGAAAGTCAAGTACTACTTAAAGTTCCTAGAAAGGGCAACATGTACAGTGTTGATATGAAGAAAATTGTTCCTAAAGAGAGTCTAAATTGTCTTGTAGCAAAATCCACATTGGATAAATCAATGCTTTGGCATAGGAGACTTGGTCATGTTAATTTTAAAACCATTAATAAGATTGTAAAATATGGTTTGGTAAGAGGTTTACCTCAGAAACGTTTTGAAAATGACCAAACTTATGTTGCCTGTCTTAAGGATAAACAACACAAAGTTTGTACTGGTAGTATAAAGTTTGTACTGTTAGTGAAAAATTAGTACTACTAAGTTTATACTGTTAGTCAAATTTTATACTTTTATATAGAAAATATTTTGGTTTGTGTTTTCTTGGTTTTAGACTAACATTTGCAGGAAGAGAAAGCAGTATGATTGGAGTTAATAATGTGTGAGAAGCTAAAGTGGAGGATGGATTGTTGTCATACTTGATTCATGATAGAAGAGGAATTGGGGATTACATGACAAAGGTTGTACACCTGAGTTGGGAGGTTCCTTCAAATCTTATTCTTGAACTCATTTTATGCTTATCTGGTGGTATAATTGAACATGAATTGATAGCATAGTTAGTCAGATAGTAACTGAACTAACTCACTCTTTACCATTTTATACTTTCATTAGTATAATGAGTTAGTACAAGGACATCTGGTATTGAGAACAGCAAGCAAAAGTGAATCTAACACATTTGTGTTAGAGGTAACACCTGCCACGAGCAGGAAACCCTGTCAAGAAAGCTCTTTGAATGAGTTTATCTTATCACAGGCAGCATTTATGCTGAAAACATTGGTTCTCATACAACAAGAGGTTAAATGCAACCGAAATTTGATTAAGTGTCTTCCCTTACACTTAATCCCTTCAAAAGTTTGTGGGCAATATGGTTTTTTTAAAAGAAAATTGAGTTTATACTGCTAAGAAAAAGTTTTTCCAAAACTTAGTACTGCTATGCAAAACTTAGTACTGCTAGCGTAAAACTTAGTAATGCTGGGTAGCCGTTGTACTGTTTGTGAAATAACCGTTTTTTAAATATAGCCGTTGGGGTAAATTTGTGTCAGTTACTTTGTTTACGGGTTTATCTATCTTGGATAATTCATACTCTTTCTTTACTTACACAATTTCTATATTCTCAAGAAAAGATTATTCAAGTCTATATATTCTCAAACCCTAAGTGACTTTTATAAATTCTCAATTGGTTTTACCATAACTCAATTAACTCATATACGATCATATCTCATCAATCTAATCAATCTTTTACTGATCATAATGGCGAATTTGGCTTTTGTTGATAAACACGACATGGTTGCTTTCTTGGAAACACCAGAGGGAAGCAATGATTTTCATCAGATAGTAGACTTTCTAAACTCTACCCATATAAGGTATGCTCTTACTGTCAACCCTACTATCTATGTCTCTCAAATCAAACAGTTTTGGCAGACTGTCGCTGCCAATACTCTTGAGAATGGAGACAAAGAGTTAATTGCAACAGTTGATGGGAAGACAATCACTATTACTGAATCATCTGTTAGGAGGCATCTCCATCTAGCAGATGAAAATGGTATTAGTGTTTTGCCTAACACTGAAATTTTTCAAAACTTATCCAAAATAGGGTATGACACAACTTTTCAAACGCTGACTTTTCAAAAAGGATGTTTTGCCCCACAATGGAGATTCTTTATCCATACTATCCTTCATTGTTTAAGTCCCAAGAAAACCTCATAGGAGCAATTCAGTAGCAATATTGCAACTGCTCTGATTTGCTTATCAACAAACAGGACTTACAATTTTTCAAAACTGATTTTTGAAAGTATGGTGAAAAATGTAGATACCAAGTATAAGTTTTTAATGTATCTGAGGTTTATCCAAATGATTTTGAGGAAAAGTTTGTTGCTATCCCATAAAAATGTTTATCTAACTCCCTACCTAACTCAAAAACTTTTTAGTAACATGAGCATGGCTTCTAAAGGGATTTAATGGGATAGTAGTTCCTCTTTTTGATACTATGTTACAGGTACAGGATGAAGGATCAACAATCCCAGTTGAGTCCCAACACACACCCATCAGTGTTCCATCATCATCACACACCCTAATTATTTCACAAACCTATAGGAGAAGGATCAGAAAGGAAAATGTGGTACCTCATCTCAGTTCTCCTACCCATACCATTGTAGCAGATGAGGCTGCCTATGATAGTATAGGAAGGGCTACCACTACTGTCTCAAGCTTAGAAGCTGGGCAGGACAGGGGTAGCATAAGTAAGACCCTACCTACAGCAACACCTAATGTATCTAGTCCTTATGGATTTGGTACAGGTGGTGGAATCCCAAGCCACATGGATACTATGGGAGGCTCAGATACTCATCCTTTGGTTGAGCCTGAGTCTATGCCGCATATGGGTGATGATTTGATGGATATTTGTACCAAGCCACATCTGGAAGTGCTGAGGGCAGAGTTTCACTGGATGACTTGATGGATATGTGTACCAAATTGTCAACAAGAGTGACTGATCTGGAGAAATACTTAAAGAAGACAAAGCAGCTATATGGAAATGTCTACACCAAATTAGTGTTGAAGGTGAAGAAGTTGTAGGGTAAGATCAGGACACTCAAAGCCAAGAGGAGAACTAACATAGTGGAATCTTCAAGTTTAGAAAGCTCAGACGACTCAGATGCTAATATGGGTGATGATTCTTCCAAACAGGGGAGGAAAATTGCCAAGATTGGTGAAGATCCTAGTGTTTCTTTAGTTCAAGAGAGTGCTGAGATTCAGGGGAGGCAAGATACTGATATAGGTGAAACAGGTGAAGATACTGCTCAAGAACAAATTAGTACTGCTAGTAATACTGGTGTAGGGGATAGTACTGCTAGTATTGATAAAGGAAAAGGGATAATGATTGAAGATGAACATCCAAACAAGATTAAGAAAAGTGTGCTTGCTCAAATAATCTATGATGAAGAGGTAGCAAGGAAGACAACTGAAGATCAGGTTGCACAATTTCTTGAACAACAAAGGCTTTCAAAAGAAAGATCTAAAGCATAGGTACAATCAGATGCTCTTCTGGAAATGAAGTTACAAAAAGATGAACAAGCAAGGAATGTTGATGTTGCACAAGTTCAGACCATGATTGATGAAGATGATGTGTTAAAGACAAGAATTGGTGAATTAAGAGCAGATGAGTTGTTGTCAATTAATGAAAAGGCAAGGCAGTTAGCTGAATTAATCAATGTAAGGAGAAAGGCTGCTGCAGAACAAAAGGCTCAAGAGAAAAGGAGTAAACCACCAACTCAAGCTGAACAAAGAACCACCATGATTCTCTACATGAAGAACATGGCTGGATATACAAGAAAAGATTTCCAAGGCAAGAGTTTTGAGGAGATCAAGTCTGAGTTTGAAAGGGTACACAAAAGGGTGAATACATTTACTCCTATGGGAGCAGAAGAAGCTAGTACAACCATAAAAAGAGCTGGATTAACTATGGAGTCTGAATCCTCAAAGAATCAGAAGTTTGATAAAGAGTCATCCATAGTAGAAGAAGAAGAAAGCTTAACTGAAGAACAACTCAAGCAGATGATGGTGATTATTTCAGAAGGTATAAATGTTGAACCACTATAGACAAGATATCCTATCATAGATTGGGAGATCTACACAGATAAGTTTTGGAAATTCTGGAAGATTATCAGAGTTGGAGATAGAGTTGAAGTGTACAAACACTTTGAGGATATGCTTAAAGTGTTTGACAGAGAAGATTTGGTTAAGCTGTGGGAGTTAGTCAAGGCTAGATTCAATCTAACAGATATTAAAGATGACAAAGAGAAGGAGTTATAGGTTGAATTAAAGAGGTTATTTGAGCCTGATACAGATGATGATTTATGGAAATTTCAAGCTTATGATCTGGCAACAACATGGAAACTGTATGATACATGTGGTGTCCACCATGTATCTACAAAAGATGGAGTTGATTTTTCCATGATGGTTGAAAAGGATTATCCTTTGAGAGTTGGTATTCTACTTGTGATGTTGGCTGCAAAACTTAGATTTAATGAAGATTCAGACATGGCAAGGGAATTACTGAGAAAGATTCATCAGCGGGCAGAAGAAACAATGAAAAGAAGATAAGTGTTTGGAAGAATCCTCCAACATCAAGGTTGAAGAATAATTCAGAGAAACTTGATGATTTGAAGCTAAATCACAAGTTTAGGGGAGGATTGTTAGAAATTATTCATTAACATTTTGTACTGCCAGGTATAATGATAAAACTGCTGAAGAGTTACACTAATAGTACTAACTGTCTTAGTACTGCTAGTGGAAATATTGGTACTGCTAGTATAATTGAAGATTGCTTATGATGATAAGAAGACGCGTTTTGTGATAAGTATAGAATAGATTTAATATATATCTTATAAGATTAGAAGATACGAATATTGTAGTTATCTTGTAAAGGACTCATTGTGCCTATAAAAGGAGGTCCTAGGTTAACATGTAAGATATACTTTTTGTTAAGATTCAAGGTTGTAAACTCTAGTGATATTAAGAGCACTCGTATTATTTGATTAATAATATTGAATCATTTTGGTTATAACTGTTTCATTGATTAAGCTACATTGTTTATTTTCTTCTAACCACTAAAAAGTAGATTCCGCATACTTTTTGGTGTGCAACAAAGTTTCAAACAAGCTCAGCAAAATCTGTGTTTAAGGACTCTTAGGACTCTCAGCTAGTTAGTTATTAGTACAGTTCTTATGGTTACTTCAATGGTTAGCATATTGGTTTCAGGGGAAGAATATGTTAAAGTGTTTAACCATTTGAGGGGAAGGTTTTCACTACTGCTAAGTCATTATTACTACTGCTAGTTTAAGTTTCTATTGCCTTGAATTCATTATTCTTATTATGCGTCATGGAGGGTAATTTGAGACATTGGAAAGCTTAGATTATAAGTTTAATATATGGTTTGTAGTTGTAAAGATCAAAGTTGCATGTGTTCACTGTACTCTAATAAATAATGACAAAAATGGGAAGATGTTACAAAGGAAACAAGTTTACGGAGATCTTGAGTTAAGGGGAAGATCAGATTTAAAGATGTTTAAGTGCTCAAGTTGTTTGTTTTGTCATCATCAAATAGGGGAAGATTGATGGAAATTATTGATTTGATGATAACAGAAGGACCAAGGTCAACATGTTGGAATTCTAGAAGATGGGGGATTCTAGAAGACTTGTTGAAAAAGATAAAGATAAAGATTAGGAAAGATTTAGTTACCTAATACAATTAGGTTACCTTTGTAAGTCTAGATGGACTCTATATATAAAGAGATCCCTAGACATTGTTTATGTTTGTGTTAATCATGTTTTAGGAACACATCACCGATCTCACCACTTGAGATCGGTTCTAGCTTCAAGATCATTGGTGTCCTTTGATCCTTGTTATAGTTGTGTAACACGTTCTATCTTGATCAAATAGAATTGGGACTGATATATGTAAAATCTTGTTAATAACATTGAGTTTGATTAATTCCGCTATGCAAACTTTGTTATCTTTGTTATTATTGATCCTAGTTGAGTTTAAACGATCTTCACAATGATCTTCCTTATTAGGTACATACTCAGCACCATAACTCACCACATAAGTCACAACCAACTACACGTAGCTCCCACGCGAATAAATATTTCTACAAAACTAGACATGGTTCAAAATTGTTGATCATGTTCCTCTTATATAAGTTACGAGAATGTTTTGTCAATGGTTCATTACATTGGAGAGTTATTAGTTATCCTCCGAATACTAATCGTCATTATCATATAATCACATTCAATTTGATTACCCATATTTTTAGCAAGATTAGATTGCCAAAACCTAGTGGACAAAACACGAACTGACAATTATCAACGGTTCTTTAGCTGTGATTTCTTTTGACCAAAAAAGTATTTATTTGTTGGTTGCATATCGTGGTGTTTCCAGTGCTGAGGCTGAGTATCGTGGTGTTTCCAATGCTGTTACTGAGCCTTGTTGGTTGCGTAATTTATTACGTGAGCTGCATACTCCCTTATCTTTTTCCACACTTGTTTACTGTGATAATGTCAATGTTGTTTATTTTTCATCTAATCCGGTTCAACATCAACGTACAAAGCATATAGAGAGAGATATTCATTTTGTTCGTGATTTGGTTGTTGTTAGTCAGGTTCGGGTTCTTCATGTTCGATCTCGTTATCAGTATGCGGACATTTTCACCAAGGGTTTGCCTTCTACTTTGTTTGAAGAGTTTCGTACCAGCTTGAGTGTCCGGTGTCCTCCCGATCAAACTGCGGGGGGTGTTAGTCAAATTATTTGTAGTATGGGCCTAAGCCCGCTTCTAGACTGTTCATTGTAATATTTATATGGTACCAAACTTTCAATAATATTTCATTGAGTGATCTCCCTAACAATGTGGGGATACAAATTTGTAATCTGCTACATGGGAGTACTTTCGGTTGTTTGATGATAAATTTCTAGACAATAAAATGGAAATGTGATTTGAAAGCCTTGAATTGTTGGATAGATGACGCCAATCAAGTCATCAAAAGGCTCGAAGTTGATTCTACTATTGTTGGTTTTGTTTACTTTACTAAATGTTTTGATTATTCGAAACACTTTTACAAAAGCTTCTCATTCTTAAATATATATTTTGATTATCAGAAACCACTTATACAATTGTTCATGATTCATGAATGTGCATTGATTGTCATGGCTAGCATGGTTAGTTGAATTTTAGCAACCAAATTCACTATAGTCAAGTTATAAACACATGAATAGTTGCCCAAAAATCAAGTATATAATAATGCCGCAGAATCACAAGCCTTTTGAACATAAATATAGCATCCTGGAACCAAGTTCATACAAACCAATAATAATATAAATAAGTATAGTCAAGAGTTAAGTACATTTTTGGTCTTTGTGGTTTGCCGGGTATAGCACTTTTCGTCCAATAGTTTCAAAAATCTTGGATCCTGTCCTGAAATGAAACACCCGTAACGGGTTTGGTCCAATTTTTTAGTTACCGTTAGTTTGACTAACTTTGACTATTAAATGTGAGGGCACTTATGTCATTTCATCTATATTGGTGGAAAAACTAATATAATCCCATCCACACACCAACACAAATCACAGTTTATCATTTTTTTCTCAACGCCCTCTATTTTTCTTCTTCCAAACACACAAATACATCCACCACCACCAACAGCCGACCGCCACCACCACCACCAACAGCCGGCCATCGCCTCCTCCATCAACAACCCCAAATTTTAAACTAAAAACCCTAACCACCCACCAACACCAACACATTCCACCGTCTTTACCCATCATCCACCAACACCACCGTCGGCCACCACTAAACCACCACATTACACCCACCTAACCGCCGGCCTAGCAACACCAAACATTAACCCTCTAACAAATTTCTTTAATTTCAACAAAAACCTCAAAATCCCCAAATTTTATTAAAAAAACAACCCTAACCCTAGATTTGAAACTGAAATCTCAAAATTAACCTTGTAAATAAGTAATTCACACACAAACAACACAACCCTAATTTGTGGCGTTTGTTTCGTGGTGGTGGCAATCAGGGGTGGGGGGTTCATGATGGGTATGATGAATATGGTGAGTATTTGAAGAAAATGCTTATTTTTATTTTGTTTGGTTGAAGTATTTGTGTTTGGTTTTTATCTTGTTTGTGTGTGGCTGGAATGTTAAAGAAGGGAGGTTACTTTTTTTTAAAGCTTATTAGCTTCCATACAAACCGATCTACAGATCGAATGTATAACACTGTGTGTTTGCATGTATGTATGGTATGCTATTGATATAGGTTTATTATATCATAAAGGTTGTTTACAAATAGGGGCAAAACTGAAAATCATTGGTGGCAGAGGTGGTAAAAAACCTTTGGAAAAACATCCATACCAACTGCCATCTCATTTCTTAAATCATTGTTTGAGTTTCTTGTGTGATGTGTTTATGTTTGTGTGTTTGATGTTTTTGTGTTTTTTTGTGACAAATCGTAATTTCAGGTTCTTTTTCAAACTTCGAAATTTTACTATTCATCTCGGGAAGTTACTATTCACATGTTACTATTCATCATTTAATATTCATCATTCACTATTCATCATTTCACTATTCATTATTTTTGAAGTCAGATTATGACTTTGAGATGTTTTCAAAAAATTTACTATTTACAAAGCACTATTCATTCCCGGATGGAAATCACTATTCACGGTTATCATTCATCATTTCGTAAACTAGGTTTACGGTTATTCAAACTCGCGTAACCATTATGGTTTAGCTGCGTATTCATGCATCATTAGTAAGGACACATCATATAGACTAGAGTAGTCTACATATCATCAGTAACATCATCTCGTATTAGGGCATGCACGGGATTGCATAATTTCAACTAACGTATGTTTATTATTTAATAAACGTTACCACTCAGTCATTACTACGAATAATACACCCGACACTCCCGACTGTGATCCTAATATATTTTCACACTCATTATAATGATATAAAAATTATATTATTAGTTTACCCGGTGTTTTTAAATCAGTTGCTATATTTTCCGTTAAACGCTTATAACTACGACGATTTGCGTAATTTCAACACAACAACAATTTGAACACCCGATTCTTGCAAGGAATGTGATTTTACAATTTTTACAACTTCGTCATATTTTATTTTGTTTCGTCAGGATTTATTTCTAGTTAACTCGGTACCCGGTAACACCTAATACACAACTTAAACTACATAACTCTTATAACTTGGAGACAAGTTCTTTAATTAGCCTCCAACCTCTCAACCTTTCCCCTATATGCCGCCCCATGTCCCCCCTAATTCTCCAAATACACTTGAGTAGTTTGACAAAAATTAATACTACATTTCTACTAATAGATTTGTACCTTCATTTCTTTCATGTCTACTTTCATACAACATCAACTAGCAAAAATTACTCTCTCATCTTCTTTCTCTCATATGATCGGCCAAGCAAGAAAACAAGAGAGGAATCCACCAAAAATTCAAGAACAAGTATTATCCAAGCTCCATTTGTGTTACTAGTTAAGATTTTGGAATAAAAACTTCAAAATTCCTTAAGCATTTTTCTCCAAAACTCATCAAAACTTCAAGTAAGCTTCTAATAAATTTCCTACTCTTTTATACTTTCATTTGATCTATATTTATGTCCTAGTAGCAAATCATGCAAACATGTATATGTTAAATACCACTTAACACATAATCTTGTCACTAAAAGGAGTTTAATGAACTTTATTAGTAACCTTATGAGATCTATTATTTTTGGTGAAGATTAGGAACCCATGACACCCTGAGAAGGTGTATGGTAGGTTTTAGAATAGCTTGGTGTTGATTGGGAGTGATTTGAACAAGCCTTGAACTAGAAAAATTGGTTTTAACAAAGTGTAGAAAAGGTTCTGTCCATTTTTGCAAGATCTGGAAAACTCAGTAGGTCCTAGGATATTTTGGCTTACATTTTTAGAAAATAATTTTAAAAATGAAACCGTGGCCGCTGGAATGAGTAAAAACGAGCTTACGACGAGAAAGATACGTTAATTTTAAGTTTGACAACGAAAACTATTTTTCTGAAAATTTGCGTGCTGTCACACGAATTTCAACGGATAAAAAGAGGCGTTGGACGCGAACTAGACAAGCCAACATATCAAAAATATATTAGTTCACTGTAATACGAATCCGAGGACATAAAGAACGTAGAAAACGAGCTTATAACGACCAAGATACACGCGTTTGAAACCCGACGATCACAACATATTTCCATCAGCTTTTAATAGAAATATTTCTAAGTATAAAAACTGTTTTTTTTTACAGGTGACCATGTTGAGAGCCATTTTTCTTATTGATCGGGACTCGTATGGACAAAATGACAATAATACGAATTTAAGATAATGTTACAAGGTTTCTAAAAACGCCGAGTTTATTTACTAACACTCAACGCACACCGTTTTATGACTAGTTTTGCGAGGCCATTTAGTCATTTTGATAAGTCGTGAAAAATGCTAATTTACAACGGAAAACCCTATATTTATCGATAGATCACCAAACGACGATCGTGGGGTATCGTTACAACGTATTTACACGAAAAGTGTTTTATAACTTAACAAGACGTCAAAATATATGTTTCGACGATAAACGTTATTTTCAAATTTCACGAGTGGTATATATAACATATGTATTTGCATGTGTAGCATCATTTCATGACTTACATTAGATCATATCATTCATATTAGGTTGCGGTTAGAGACGGAGCCTCATTTTAGCATATCCACTATTGTTATCGTAGCTATTGCATCAGGTGAGTTTCATAGCCCCTACTCTCATACGTTTTGAATTACTTTTGGGGGAGAATACATGCTCGTTTTCAGTTAAATGCTATACTTGATTTATTCGAATATGCTACTTGTTTATTCAAACCATTAATTGTTCCACTTATGACTTTGTTATTCACTCGAATGCGTTGTATATTCACTTGTTTCATACTTAATTCCTATTACTCATGGACACAAGCACTTTAAATGATTATGCATGCTTAACCGAATGAACCGGCACTACTACTATGTACATACATGACAGAATGAACGGGTCACATAACCAAATGTATGGGTAATATGACCGAATGAACGGGTCACATGACAGAATGAACGGGTCATATGGCAAAATGAATTGGTCACATAACCGAATGTACTGGTCGAACTAAATTTATTTTAAATCTAAGTCCATTTATTACTTTTGTTTACTAAAACCAAATCTTATTTGGCAGTGGGTTGTAAACACACAGGTTGCAAGTCTTGTATGGGCGGGACTTGGGACTGGGTGGATTTACAGTGCCTTTACTGGGATATCGTTATTCTAATGCTTTACATTTTACACTAAACTCTATAAACTCACCAACCTCGTGTTGATACTTTAGCATGTATTTTCAGGTATAAAGCGATAGCACGCTATTGGAGGCTTTTGGCAGGGCATGGCAGAGTCATAGAAGACTCTGATATATTTGGGACCACTTGAAATATTTTATGGGCTTATATTTTCGCAAAATTTTTGAAATGTTGTAAACAAATCACTTTTGATTATGAAATCTACTTTAAATGGTTGAGGTAAAACCATTCTTTATACTTTGTGTTGTGATACCAATTTAATAGCACCCAAACATGTATGCTTCCGCTAAACCAGATTTTGGGGGTGTTACATTTTTTAAGTGTGTTTGATATGTGTTTAATTTTTATGTGATTTACTGATTTTGTATAAGTGTTTGTGTGTGTGTGTGTGTGTTTTTTTAAAAAAAAAATAAAGTGTTTAATAAAGTGATTTTGTGTAATAACTTTAATTATAATAAAAGGTGAAGAAAAAAATGAAGAAAGGGTATATTAGTCATTTCATTAAAAAGATGAGGGTATTTTAGTCATTTCATTTTTTTTAACAAGTCAAACTAACAGTCAATGAAAAATGGACCAAACCCGTTACGGGTGTTTCATTTCAGGACAGGATCCGGTATTTTTGAAACTATTGGACTAAAAGTGTTATAACCGGCAAACCACAAGGATCAAAAATGTACTTAACTCTAAAGTCAATGTTCCGATCCTACAACACATTCCCTAACATATGTTCTTTATTCAAAAAGAGACAAACCTTGAACCTATAGAGTAGAGTTTTCCTCTTTGAGGTCGGGACGTTAGGTTATCAATGGTAAAAAGTATATTACAATTAAAGTTAATTACAAGTTTCGTCTCTATGGTTTACATACATTCGCACATTTCTTCTTTTTTTGAAACTTCTTTCAAGATTTATCCCCGTGATTTCAAAATCTTACAAAGTTAATCCTTTTGACCAATATAGGGTTAGCTTTTTCGTTAAGTCCCTCACGTGCTAAAAATGTGAGGACATTTTGGTATTTTTACACATCAAGGATGGAGCCACATTGGGCCAAGGCGAACCCTAATTTTTTTTATAGATAGAGCATTATAGATATGTTGGAGTGTAACTTTTACATAAAAAGTCAATAGGCCCACCCAAAATATGATACACAATCCAATCAAATACATTGTTGTATGACTCTTTAAATTTTATTGTTTTTTTCCGATTTTTTTTTTCAAGCTTTTTGTTTTGGCCTACCCGACTGAACAATCGTGGCTTCTTCACTATTACACATGCCCTCATGTTTATAGCACGTGAGGGACTTACCAAAAAAAACTAACGAATATTGGTCAAAAGGACTAACGTTGCAAGATTTTGCAACCATGTGAACAAATCTTGCAAGAAGTTTTAGAAAATGACGAAAGGTGTGAATATGTGAAGACTACAGGGACGAAATTTGTAACTAACTCATACAATTATGACTCATAAGATTTGTATTGTTGTATTTATACTATGGACTATTTAACAATAAGAAACGAAAGGAAATATGTCTCAATAGTACCCCTTGTTGTGTTAGAAGCTCTCTAACCAAATTATTACATGTTCAAATCTTGCTTATGATATGTGATATAGATTTGTTGTATATATTTAGTGAGGTCGATAGTTGCCGTAAATAATAATAATAATAATAATAATAATAATAATAATAATAATAATAATAATAATAATAATTTCAATGAGGATGCGCTTGCCACCACCAAACTTTCCCTGGCCACTAATCTTGTTGTTTTTGAGGCAGCTGAGGTTACGTTGAAACGTATGGGTCTTTGGTTATGTGGGGTTTGTTTTAAGACGCATACCTTTCGTTCTAAGTGTCGGCATGGATCTGATTTTGTGTCACCCCCTGATTGTGGCGATGGTGTTGTTAGGTTTGTGTTGTTTGACCTCGCCAAGCCACATGTTCCTTCTTCTGTTCAACTTACTCGTGATGAAGACCCGGTTTTGGAGGAGCATTATGGTTTTGATCTTCACTTACTTGACACTTTGCTTTCTAAAGGGTTGCAAAATGTCAAATCCATCCCTCCAAAGTGTCGTTTGGGATTCTCTCGTGTACTGAAAGGAGCTCTTGATAAGGTGATCTGCACACCTGAGGACATCTCTTGTTGGGTTAGCCTATTGGTCTTGCCTCTTTGTCTCCTTAAAACCTTTTGCCCGAGGAGCAACATGGAGTGTAGGTCATGTATTAAGCGCCAATGCCAAGAAGAATATATCGCCAATGCCATCCTCTCTTGGGGTACGTCTGGTGGTAGTCTGCAACTTGTTAGAGTGGGTTTAGCTGAACCCTCCCCTGCATGGTCAAATAATGATAAGGAGAACCCTGACTTGGGAGAGTGTAATGTCAAGCAATGTAAGAGGAAGATTTGTGATGGCCACTATACTGCGGCTGTCAGAGTTCTTTCTTCGTCAGGTGTTGCTCCTTATAACGATACCACTCTTGAGGACTTAAAAGCTAAGCATCCTTTCAAGTCTGCTCCTTCTCCGCTGGATATACCTATTGATCATCATAACCTCATTGCATCTCCTGTTGTGGTTCTTGATATGATCAAGAGTTTCCCCCGTGGTACCTCTTGTAGTCGAGATGGTTTGCGCGCCCAACACCTTTTGGATTGTTTTAATGGTGCTGTTGTGGCTATCTCCGATGAGTTAATCGATTCTATCACCCATGTGGTAAATCTTTTTCTCGATGGGAAATGTCCTAGGGCATTGGGTGAGTATATTGCTAGTGCTCCTCTCACACTGCTGATCAAGCCTGGAGGTGGTATCCGTCCCATTGCTGTAAGGACTGTTTGGAGACGTTTAGTCTCCAAGGTTGGTGCTTCTATGATCGGCCATTCCTTAGATGGTTATTTGAATGATCTTCAGTTTGGTGTCGGGGTACCTGGAGGGGGGAGGCTATTCTCCATGCCGTGAATAGGTTTCTTGAAGACCATGGTGGCTAGGAGGGTCTTTCGATGTTATTGGTGTATTTCAAAAATGCCTTCAATTTGGCAGATCGTGAGGTCATGTTACAAGAGGTTCTTCTACGTTGTCCTCCCATTTCACGTTGGGTGGAATTTTGTTACTCCAGGCCAGCTAGATTATATTACGGAGAACATACGTTATGGTCGCACCAGGGGGTACAACAAGGTGATCCACTTGGACCTCTTCTCTTTGCCCTAGTGTTACATCCATTAGTATGCAAGATTAGAGACTCCTTTAGTCTTTCCCTTCAGGCTTGGTATCTTGATGATGGCACTATTATTGGAGATACTTTGATCGTGGGGAAGGTTTTAGAGCTTATTATGATTGATGGATCACGGCGCGGGCTACACCTCAATGTTGATAAAACCGAGGTTTTTTTGCCAAATGAAGACCCTAGAAGCATGCTCGCAGGTGTCTTTCCACCTAATATTGCTCGCCCGTTACATGGTGTTAAATTATTGGGTGGGCCTGCTAGTGTGGACTTTGGTTTTAGTAGTGAGCTTGTTTTGAA